>CM031956.1:6861267-7276267 GCA_018749465.1 Paracanthobrama guichenoti | reverse complement strand
TGTGTGTGTATATTCATATATATATATATATGTGTGTGTGTGTATATTCATATATATATATGTGTGTGTGTGTATATTCATATATATGTGTGTGTGTGTATTATATATATATATATATATATATATATATATATATATATATATATATATATATGTGTGTGTGTATATATATATATATATATATGTGTGTGTGTGTATGTTCATATATATGTGTGTGTATATTCATATATATATATATATATATATATATATATATATGTGTGTGTGTGTGTGTGTATTCATATATATGTGTGTGTGTGTATATTCATATATATATATATATATATGTGTGTGTGTGTATATTCATATATATATATATATATATATATATATATATGTGTGTGTGTGTGTATATTCATATACATGCATGTATACGTTAATTTTATGCATGCATACATGCAGCGCACGTTCATTCATTCGCATGTACAAATATGACTTTAAAATACATGGGGTTTATTAATTAAAAATACTTAAACATTAAGTAAATTGGGGTTATTACATTATAATACAAAATCCTGTTTCTTATTCATTTAAAACAAATTGGATTTATTGATATTTTTACATAAATCTCATTCTTACTCGCCTGCTTCCCCTGCATCCGCCTCCGCCCCTGCTAAGCCCAAGCAGGCCTTGCCACTCCTGCCCTCTCCCCTTTGCCATGGGGCAGCACTGTGGGCACTCAAACTTTGCCCCACCCTGGAGTACTCAGACAACACTCCGGCCTGCCTGAGTCGGGTCTGCGTACTCCACCTCACTGCCCCACCCCGGGTACGTCTGTGGAGCCGTTGGTCCCGCTTGTTCGGCCTCTGGCTAGGTCTCCCCAGGCCATCTCGCTGGCTCATCCGTACCGTCAGACTCGGCTATGCGATTCAGTTCATTAGTCGGCCTCCCAAGTACAAGGGCATCCTCTTAATCTCCGTGCGAAGCAGCGATCCTCATGTCTTGTGGTCAGGGAGCTATGTCCTGCTGGCGAAGAAAACCAAACTCTGTCCCACACAGAGGATCTCTTATCTCGATATGGAGCTGGATTCAGTCAACCGGACTGCACGCCTCACAGAGAAGCGAGTCCGGTCAGTGTCGTATCTACATACAAATGTATACAAATCAAGTTCTGCATTGTAAATGTGTTAAACTAACTGCTTCATATCTATGTCCCCCCCCCCTCCCCACACACACACACATTTGAATTACCATCATCACCTTTTCCGGCTGACTGCAGTAAACCTCGGGATAAACAGAGAGACTCACATTAGCGTAGATGCCATTTTTCTTATGATGTAACGAGTACACCAGGTGTTATGGGAAGTGTTCATGGTTCCGGCTGACCTAGTTAATGCAGCCTAACAATCATTTACTGATTTGAATAATAGAAATTGATAATGTTTTATGTGTAAGCCATAGTAAAGAGATGCGTTTTTAATCTAGATTTAAACTGACAGAGTGTGTCTGCTTCCCGAACAATGCTAGAAAGACTGTTCCAGAGTTTAGGCGCTAAATAGGAAAAGGATCGACCGCCTGCAGTTGATTTTGATATTCTAGGTATTATCAACTGACCAGAGTTTTGAGACCGCAATAGACGTGATGGAGTATAATGCGTTAAGAGTTCGCTCAAGTACTGGGGAGCTAAACCATTTAGTGCTTTGTAAGTAATAAGCAAGATTTAAAAATGTATACAATGTTTAATAGGGAGCCAGTGCAGTGTTGACAGAACCGGGCTAATATGGTCATACTTCCTGGTTCTAGTAAGAGCGAGAGCTGCTGCGTTTTGGACCAGCTGGAGTTTGTTTATTAAGCGAGCAGGGCAACCACCCAGTAAAGCATTACAATAATCTAGCCTTGAGGTCATGAACGCATAAATTAACTGTTCAGCATTTTGCATTGAAAGCATGTGCCGTAATTTAGATATAAAATTAGATTTTAAGATGGTAGAATGCAGTTTTACAGATGTTAGAAACGTGGCTTTCAAATGAAAGATTGGTATCAAAGAGCACACCCAGGTTCTTCACTGACGACGAGGACTTGACAGAGCAGCCATCGAGTGTTAGACAGTATTCTAGGTTACTACTTGCAGAGTTTTTTTGTCCAATAATTAAAAATTCATTTTTTTCTGAATTAAGTTGCAAGAAATTACTAGACATCCAATGTTTTATATCAGCTATGCATTCCGTTAATCTTGTGAATTGGTAAGTTTCGTCAGGGCGTGAAGAAATATAGAGCTGAGTATCGTCAGCATAACAGTGAAAACTAATGCCATGCTTCCTAATGATATCTCCCAGTGGTAGCATGTACAGGGTGAAGAGCAACGGTCCTAGCACTAACCCTGCGGTACACCATACTGAACTTGTGATCGGTGTGACATCTCTTCATTTACTGCTACAAACTGATAGCGGTCAGATAAGTATGATTTAAACCATGCCAATGCAGTTCCACTAATGCCAACATAATTTGTTGATTTAGATGAATTAACGAGTTTAGCCAAATCTTCCTCTCCTATAGCAGTGAATGAATGTAATTTTTTCTCACTGACACAACAATGCTGATGTGATACTGTAGTAGACGGCTGCATGGTTATAATTTTCTTCCTAATATTATCAATCTTACACATAAAGAAGTTTATAAAGTCATTACCGCTGTGCTGTTTACAACCATCATAAGTTGAAGCTTTATTTTTGGTTAACTTAGCCACTGTATCAAATAAATACCTAGGGTTGTGTTTGGATTTCTTCTAAGAGAGTCGAGAAATAAGCAGATCTAGCAGTTTTTACGGCCTTTCTGTATGCGATCATGCTCTCTTTCCATGAATTACGAAAAACCTCTAGTTTTGTTTTCTTCCAGCTGCGCTCCATTTTTCTAGCTGCTGTTTTAAGGGCACGGGTGTGCTCGTTGTACCACGCCGTTGGACTATTTTCTTTAATCTTCTTTAAGCGCCGGGGAGCAACTGTGTCTAAAGTGCTGGAAAAAAGAAAGTCAATAGTTTCTGTTGCAAAATCGAGTTCCTCTAGGCTATCTGGGATGCTGAGGAGATGAAACTGATGAGGAAGATTATTTACACAGCAATCTTTAGTGGCGGCAGTGATAGTTCTGCCATAATTGAAGCGAGGGGACAGCTTTGCAGCCTTAGCTAAATTAAGTATACAAGATACTAGGTAATGATCTGAGATGTCGTCGCTCTGCTGCAGAATTTCAACGGTATCAACATTTATTCCATGTGACAATATTAGATCTAGAGTATGATTAAGGCGATGAGTAGGTCCTGACATCTGTTGCCTTACTCCAATAGAGTTTAGAATGTCTCTAAATGCTAATTTCAATGTGTCTATTTCATTATCTACATGGATATTAAAATCACCAACAATTAGTACTTATGTATCTGCAGCCAGTACTAACTCTGATAGAAAGTCAGCAAATTCTTTGATAAAGTCTGTATTGTGCCCTGGTGGCCTGTATACAGTAGCCAGCACAAATGTCAAACGGGATTTATCAATTACACTACATAACGCTACATAAAGCCCCAAAACTTCAAAAGAATTATATTTGAAACTATAAATTTGAAATTATAAATGACAGCAACCCCTTCCCCTTTACCTTTCAGACACAGCTCGTGTTTATAACAATAATCTTGTGGGGTGGGAACAGACACTATTATCAGTCTCTATCTGATAATATCTAAGTGAAAGAGTCTCTGTGTTGGGATTTATCTGACTTCTGTAACGGGAGACAGCTAGCAGGCGGTCGGGTAAGCCCGAGTTGGTCAAGGTTTAGCTCTAAGACTATATGCCAAATTACTAGAGAGAAGAGCGGCACCACTCCAAGAAGGATGGATGCCATCCCCCCTAGGTCAGATCTGGCCCAAAAGCTTTTCCAATTGTCTATGAACCCTATGTTATTTTGCGGACACCACTTAGACAACCAGCCATTGAGTGATAATAGTCTGCTAAATATCTCATCACTCCTTTTAACAGGGAGCGGACCAGAACAAAAAACTGCAGTTTGGAAGAGTGGTTTTTTGATCCGCGACTATGCCGTCTGACCGTCACCCAAGTGCCCTGCTGCACGGGCTCTACAGCCGAAACCGAACAATATACAACGCTAGTCGCATCCAAAGCTGTTACATTCTCATTACTCTCAAATAAAGTCTGGATGCATATCTCTAATTCTGAAATCTTCTCCGTCAGCCTGACTATCTCCTTACATTTATCACATGTGAAGCCCTGCTCGCCAACGGAGACAGATACACTAAACATGAAACATGCGGTGCAAGTGACAATGACTGGAGAAGAAGACATGGCTTACCGTATTTGTTGATTAATCTAATTTACCAAAGTTGTTTGATGGAGTCTATTTATTAATCCAACTCACCACAGTTGGTTAATGAACTCAGAAAACAGGAGACCCAGGTTCAGAGATGACAAGCTAACGAAAAGCTAACGTGTGATAGTGATTTAGATTAAAAGCTAGTGATGTCAGATTTAATGTGGTAGGCAATGTTAGACAATATATGATAAGTAAGTTATAATTAGCAGTTTAAACAACAGAGAATTATATCAAATAAAAATTCCAAAAGAGCAGACAGAGCAGCATTACCACATAATGTATTTTGAGAAAGTGCGACAATAGTCCTAAGGTCTTGGACCACTCATTAAAAAAGAAATAAATAAAAATATGTAAAATTTGAAGAGCGCGTAAGCCATAACTGTCAATCTGCAGCATGTATAATTTGTCTTTTCCCTATCAGAGTGCTCGTATTTGGGGAAGAACAGCAGCAGGTGAAGCAAGAAAGAATGAATAACCTGCATGAAATGTTGGTGCTCTTCAACCTTCCTATTTGAAACTCACCCTTCAGCATCTCTTTTCAGTCTGCTGTGTAGAAACTCAAGACAGACCAGTTGACATCAGTTGCAAGCAATCAGTTCAATCCCCCTTAATGATTACACAAAAAACAACTCAAATAAAATGTATCATTTATTTAAAATGCATTAAGTCTGTTTGAGTCATTTTTGGTAGAACATTCTTTCTAGTACAATTAAAATGTACACATTGAGTGGTCAGTAGAAGTTGAACGACATCAGATGTTTCTTAAGTTGACATTTATGTGAGTAAAGTCGAGTCCACGTCGACTAGTCGCTGATGACATGAACAAAACTGCAGTTACGGCATGATATAACACAGCGCTGGCCACAAGGCTATTGCTGCTCATTTTGATTAGTTCTTTTGTCTTTGGGTTGTTATATTTCTCACAGATTTCTACTCGTTCTAAATCAGATATAGATAAAGTGGCAGGGTAAAGATTACATTTCATGTATGAATGCATTAGTGAGAGAGCGATTGCATGTGTATTCATTCTGCCTCGAATATACAAGATCTAATAGCAAAGCTGTGGGTTTTAGTTACTAAGAAATATATAGAACATTTACAATACAGCACGCAACTTGCGTGTACAATAATCCCCATATCTAGTAATTAAACATATCTAGTGGAGCGCTCTTAGATTCATTTGTCATTTTGTTGGGAACAGGAGTGATCAGCCTTGTCAAGCTTAAAGCGTCATGGCAGAGCATTAAAGTCAACTAGTATACTGCAACCCCTAGTCGTCAGGTCATCTTCAATATCTTTGCATGTACATTATGTATTATCCAGAACAAGTTGCTGTTGTTTATTGCAGAGTTTAGTAGACATAGCTGGCGGTAAAGAGGGATTGTGTAGATGCTTGGTCAGCCTGGCCTGAGGGTTTGTATTCGCCTTTTGATGCAAGACTATTGATCTGAAAAGGAAACAAAAAGTCATCAACATATGCTGCTTTATTTAATATGGTAGGCCTATAAAATGACAACGCAATAGCTGCATTCCCACTGTCGAAAGGCGGGTGTGCTAGTGCGTGCCAGTCATGTTTCCACTGTCACTTCCGGGGCTTGATCGGGCCTCCTCGGGGCCAACGGCTAGGGTTTTTTGGCCCGCCGAATTCCTTGGTCCAAAGCGGGCCAGCTCGGGCTTGAGGTGTGGTTACGAACAAAGGCGGAGTTTATCTGAGTCTGGAGACGACAGCGCCGCGGATGATTTCATATAGCTTAAAACTCCCTTTCAGACAGCAGCGAGTGTTTGAAATAACATGGTAAAAGAAGTAATAATAATAGTAATACATGGTAAAAGAAGAAATCAAACTGTTTCTCTGACTGATAATATAGCTGTATTGGGAGTGCTAAAGCTCCTCGGGTCGTACTTTTGGAGAAACGATCATTCTTTCTAAATGTGATGTAAACATACTGTCCTGTGCCTACAAATAAACATAAACAGATGCGATTGAATAAGTATGCGTGTCTTTCTCTTTCTTTTGTGAATTATTTCTGTGGGACTAATGTGCAGTCTTGATACAAATTAATTCACTATGATCAATGTATTATTTATTATTGTAAAACATCGATGCTTGGGCTTTAAATCTTTAAGAAAACAACAAAAATGCCAACAAACGGCCGCTTTTATCATGTTGGTTTTGCGATTTCTCTAGTTTCCAGTGATTTCTTTTTGGTTAGTTTTCTGATAAACTTCTATTTGATGGTGAAACAATGGGTTTGTGTGATGCTGTTCCAGAGAGGCGTGTTACGGGCGGGTTTTAGTGAAGTGCTTTGGAGCTTCTGGCCCGACGGTGGAAATGCAGTGTGGTTTTGGGATCTGTGCTACAGGTCTGTGGCAACAGCCTGGCCCGTTGAAAGCCCTGGCTCGCACTGGACAGTGGAAAAGCGGCTAATGAAGCACAATATTTCCCACATGCAGTATTTTAAGTTTGACATTGGTTACCTTGGCACGTGTGACAAAGGCATCCTGTGCAGCTTTCTTGTTCGCTGCTTGTCCCTTCCATGCAGCGAGAGCCGAGGCCTGGAGAGCACGGCCATAAGAGAAGCTCAGCTTCCAGGGTCTGTGCAAGGGAAGCTGATTCATTGCATTCAGATTCCGAGAGGCCTCTTCCTCACTTTGACCACCAGAGAGGAAGCAGATGCCTGAGAACAAGAGAGCTGTTTAACGTTTGAATAGCACTTAAATGATGGCCTTCCTCTAATGACCAGGCGAGGACTGACATACCTGGTACAGCAGCTGGCACAGTGCGTCTGAGAGCAGTTACTGTTGCCATGGCAACCTCCTGAGGGGTGTACTTTTTGGTGCAGGAGTGTCCAGCGGTGACCATGTTTGGTTTGAGCAGAGTTCCCTCCAGATACACATGATGGTCAGAGAGAGCCTTGTACACAGCCGCCAGGACCTTGGTTGCAATTTGTTGGGAGTTAATTTCTATGGATAATTTGGGATTCCTCTGCTTTATTTATTCTGGAAGGAAGTTTACCTTCTCAGTGGCGTACTGGCAACGTTGCAGATCATGATCTCCGTCTGGGAGGATCTCAGGCTCTACAATGGGAACCAAGCCATTCTAAAGGAATTGAGGAAGAATTAATCAGAAGAAAAGATCTTATAGCCAGTTATAGAAACAAAATAAACAAATTACTGGCACGCTGGCTATCAACTGTTCCGAGTCATGTAAAGGCTGTTCATGAACAATAGGTATGACCGCATGAGTCAGCTGCATTCTGTTAGACATACCTGTTGGCAAATGCTGGCATATCTGGCAAGAACGTTAGCATTTTCAGCAATTGCGAGAGCAGAGGGGCAGCTGTCAGAGATCTTAAGTACACAACGCCACTTGGCAAAGTCACAACCATCCTTCTTGTACTGGGCACAGCGTTCAGACAGACCATCCAATCCTGAGTGAAACAGATCAGGAAAAAATAGCTTCCTTTAAAGGGGTCCTATTATGCTTTTTCACTTTTTCAACTTCAAGGTGCAATGAACTAACTTTAGCCTGCTAGCATTGAAAGCATACGATCCCACCCTCCCTGCAAATTGCCATCCAGAGCCACGCTTCTTTTGTTTGACCCTCCTAAGACTGACGAACTTACGCTGTTCCTGAAAATTAAAACCCAAACGTTTATCTGTGTGCTACACATTTTATGGAGAACGGCTTGTTTTCTGTAGCTTTTGTAAGCTCTCGCTTTTGTAATATGGTTCACTTCTCCCTAGGAAAATTAGCCATGGTTTTGTGATCCATAACTGTTTGTGTTACCATAGTTTTGGTGGATAACATCGTATCCATAATTTATAATAAAATTACAAATAACATACCACTCTGAAACGTCCAGTGAAATCTGTGCTTGCTAAGTCTGTGCATGAAAACTGTTCTGCACGATCCTCTTGTTCGTTAACAGGGCTGTACAATACGATGAATACATTTGGATTTATGAAATTTTGGAAATATTGGATTTTTTTTATAAGCCATTCAATGTGTTATTCAAATAATTTATTACATTATTGGTAAATAATTTAATTTAAAAGTGCTTGTTTACCAACAGGTGGCAGGAATCGTCCACTATTCTCCATGAATGAAAATGAGAAATGTAGATCTTCTCTAAATTTAATTTTACTTAAGTTTAATGTTGTTGTAAGGGTTGAATTGTAAATGGATGTTGTTTGGATTGTAGTCAGAGATATTGTTTTATGAGATGTAATGTACGTTTTATACTTGTGCTACAATTGTGCTGACCTGCACTACAAAACATTTAACCTCTAGCACCAGTGCTATGTGCAAAAAAACTTAATGTACAGCCCTGGTTAACATTGTCAGGGTCTAAATCAGGCTTGAATTGGTTTGAAATTGACACCATTATTAATATTTGCACTAGAGAAGAACTCGCAGTTTTGGAGGGGCGGGACATTTCCCAAACACACGCTAAGCGGTGCCACACACCAGGCCAGCGAAACCAATCACAGCACATTTTTATTTTTCTGGAAGGAGGAGCTTAATCGAAATTGGTGTGTTCGAGTCAGACGGGAGAGAGGGGCTATAATGTAAAATATGTGAAAAATTATGTTTTTTTTTGTTTTGTTTTTTACAAATCAAGCATGAAGGCACATTCTAGCCTAGTACACCCCAAAAACAAAAGTCAGGATAGATTATTATCATGTTAAGAAATATCTGAGTAAGAAAGTTACCCTGTGTGGTTGTCTCTCCATCTGTACCGCCCAGGCCTGCTGTGCCTTTGTCCACCTTCATGCACAAAAACACAAAACTTTCATTCATAACATCACTGCCAAAACTAGTGAGAAGATCTTGTGTTTGTATCCTTTGGTAACTACATCATGAATAAATGTATAAAAACATGTTTAAACAAGGAAAATATCTTCAAAAATGCACCAAAACCTCACCTTGATGCCAACTACGATGCCCTTGTCCTTGACGACTTTTGGAAACAGAACTCCTTTGTCTGATTTCTGGTACAGTGTTTCATGGAAAAAGATGACACCACCAATACTTTCAGAGATAGACGTGTCTACAGAAAAGAGCAGGTCACGAAAACTACGACGGTTCTCTTCAGTGTTCTCCACATTTATCTTCTGAAAACGCTTTGCCATGGTGCCTAGAATATGAAACAGACATCTAAGAACATCTGGAAAGCGAGCTTACCAAGACATATTCAAAAATACATTTCATTATGTATCACTATATCTTTAAGCTGATAGAGGAAACACACTAAGATAACACAGTTAATAACCATCTATAGTGACAGTTGAAGCACATTCATAACTTGCTGTTGCTCAATTAACCCTTATCCTTCCCTCGCGCTCTGTAAAATTTTTTTTTTTTTTTGTCCAGAAAGCTTATATCATTTATTAATCCTTTTTTTATGCAACCTTTTGGGAGATTTTTATTATTTTCTATTAATAAATAATATAATTTAAGCACATTCTTTCAACTTAATTACCTTGATTAGACTGAAAGGACAGCTGATTCTGGGGTTTCCTAGCAACATAAAAAAAACCTGCAACCTGAAAAACACCTTCTGTGTGATCTCTATATGGAGCATATCTCTATATGGAGCAAATTAGCTGTCCCACTGGGTCCTAAAGTCAGTTTCTCTTCAGTATGCATTCAGATCAAGCGGCAACCTTCCGGTCTCTCTCTTGAAGCCAACACTGAAGTGACAACTGCAATTCATCGACTGGCCACTAGAGACAGGCTCCAAAAGGGAGTCAATCCCATAGAGCCCCTCATTTTTAAACTTTACAACAGAATTTTTTTTTACAGCCTGGTACAAAAAGATGTTTTGGTCTATAAAGCTAATTTATAAACTGTGAGGGGGTGAATTTTTTTATAACTCATTCGCTTAAATTAAATTAAGCCTTAAAGTTCTGCATAACAAGGGCGTGGCCACTTTGAGTGACATCTGGATTGCAGTTGCTGTAACTACTAGCCGTTTGTCTGTTCCACCCAAGTCCCACCTCTTTGCCCATTTTCGGTTATCCAGCCGGCTCCGACCACTTTTGGGCTTCAAAAATGCTCTTCAGAATCCTACAGGTGATGTCACGGACACTGCGTCCATATATTTTTTTTATAGTATATGATTCAGATACACATGTAGAGATTAGAAAATAATTTTTTGGCTTAGTTTTTAGTTTACTTTGAATTTTGAGCATTTTTTTGGTTTTTGTATGTGCACTGAAGCATTCCATTCATTCCTAACGGGGTCAAATTGACTTTTTTTCTTTTTTTTCCCCAACCACATAAATAAAAACCTTTTTTTGTGTATTCGTGGTCTAAGTGCGACAAACTCAGATGAACACTCAATTTTTACATTTTTATTCAAAAATAATTTTAAAAATTAAGGGACGGATGAAGGTTAAGGCATTTTACACAAAGGTGGTCCTCTATCCCAAGCAATACGCTGCACATTCCTACCTGTGGATTCATCTGCAGCCAAGATGCCTTTTCCAGTTGCCACAATGCGCTGGGCAATTGTGGCAAGCTCCTTCTTCTGCTCCGTAGAGAGAGCTGGAAACTGATGCGTCATGCTGGTAAAAAGAGGAGCAGATGTAAAGCTATTATTAGCTAACATACTAAATCCATAATTTACAAAACTTGTGTTCTTCGGCTCACTGGGTTATTCACTCCTGTCTGTAAATATTTGGCCTAACTGATGAACTTTAGTCCAGAGAAACACTGGCTCCTCCCACTGAACAAACAAGTCCAGGGTTCATTCATCTGAAAGATCTGAAGATTTAGCAGTTTTCTTTGCAATTATGTGCAAAAGTTCCACACATCCGTGCAATATCATTAAGAACTGTACAGCAGTGTCTTTTATGAAATGTATGAATTGCCTCCCTTTTTCGCAGTACACGAAAATGACATGCGTAGATAATATTGCAAAATGCATTGCATGCGTTCATTCCTTAGATAATTTTGCACTGTCGAAACAATAAACAGTCCTGAAGTCAGATAAATCTTTGGAATTCTGTTAATGTGATTCATGACATGAATTAAAGAGCAGAACTTAAATATTTAGCGACAATAACAATCCGTTTCAAAACGGATACGTTTATCTATTAGTAGGGAAGTTACTAGGCTATACCCTTCCAAACTACTACAGTGACATGTACACAATTAATATTACTACCAATTCCTCAAGATGCGATGACAATACGACTAAAATCCTTACTTGAGCTGATTGGTCTGCAGGTAAGTAGCACTCTGTGAATAGATGAAGAGGTCTCTCCTCACTGACGCCGGTGGGTTTGTTTGAATGAATCGGGACCGAGCGATTCGAACAAGTCGGTATTTATGTGAGCCGAGCGCAGAAGTGATGCGAACGGGCGTGATCAGCCTCCGGTAACGCCATTGGCTGGGATATTGAACGGGTGTGTGAAAATATCTGCCTATGTGGACTTTGGAAGAAGGGTTTTAACTCCAAAATGTCCATAATATGTAGGCTAAAACGTATTTAAAACTATTTCTTTGGGAATGCTGAGATTTGAGATAAAGTTGATTTTCAGGTTCTTCAGTTTCTCAAGCATGCTCACGTTGCAACCTTTCTGTAAAAATCACACTCTTTGTTGTATATTAGGGTTCAAAATGTCTGGTAATGCACTGTGTGATATTACATACGAAAGAAAACATGTTGGCAATAATTTAACTCGTGCGAGAAATTAAATGCTATTATAGATCCGGATGACATGATTCAAGGCCTGCAGGCTCACCCAAAAATTTAAATTCTGTCATTTACTAACCCTCAAGTTGTTCCAAACCTGTATGAGTTTCTTTCTTGAGTTCTGCTGGACACAAACGAAGATATTACCTTTTATTCTCTTTTTATTAGGAATTTTGTCCTCTGTTGTGACATCATATCTTAGTGATTTTCTCTGACATCATACGTCACAGTTTTAATTTAATTTAATTGTTAGTCTGGATGTCCTGTAAAGAGCACATCCAGGGCTTTTCACAGATACCAAATGTTTGGAATATTTTGTAATTATAATTTAAATCTGACTAGCTTTTTAATTGTTTGTCACCGTTACGAAACAGGGCATTGATTTCATACATGTCCACAGTAGAGGACACCAGGGGCCTGTACCATGATGGTAGTTTAACAAACTCAGGGCTACAGGATTAGTTGAAGAGTTGACAAAACCAAACCAATCTATTCAGACTTTGTTGGTCCCATGATGCTGATCATAAGCTTTCTGTCAACTCAGGCTTTGATCCTGAGTTTAGGAGTTTAGCTGTGACATCAGTAGTGAACAGCCAATCACACGTGATTGAACAATATTAAGAATTTAAACAAATTTACACAGCAAGAAGAAAAGAGGACAACTTAAAGAAAAATCTTATACATCAATGCAAGTAAAAGTCATGAAGTTAGTTTAGTTGATACATAGAGAGAATTGAACATTTAAGCTCAGTAAGCTTCTTTATTTTTATAGCTTTATTTATTGATTTTAAAGCTTATTTGTATGAGCTTTATATAGGCTATTTATATACATTTTAACAAAGTGCCTATTAATGATTGATTAACTAAAATGATACATGTGTAATTAAGGGTATAATAATTACATAAATGATATCTAAATCATTCAAAATTAATATTATAGATAAGCATTGTTAAAAGCCATTCATTTGCTATGCCGTGACCATTAATTTCGAGTAGAAAAGGGGGGAGTGACTTAATTGCATCAGAGGTGTGCCACTTTTCTTACAGCTGATTGGTCCGATTTCAGCTTGAGCTCTCTTATCCAGAACATAACCTGCTCCGGAGCAGGATAGCCGTGGAGCGTAAGTTACTATGGAGATGACTGCTAAAAGCCAAACCACTTTAATGGTACCTAAAACCCAGGATTGGCACAAACTAAGCTGAAACGTATCTGGCTAGCCAGCTAAACCGGCTTCATGGTATAGGCCCCAGGACTTAAATCATGTTTATTAGACATTTTGGGAGACACCACAAGTGAATAGGGAAAGAAAGTATATTTCAATAATTACTACAACCATTATTACACTTTTTCATTACATGTTGCCCCAAGAACACATTCATATGCAAATTAGATCCAATGTATATAATGGGAAAACCCGCTTATGGCCATTTTACACACACACACACACACACACACACACACACACATATATATATATATATATATATATATATATATATATATATATATATATATATATATATATATATATATATATATATATATATATATATTCCAAAATTATATATCAAATCATTCTGTTATAGCTTTCATGACATAGTTGAGAATCATCTATATACAAATCCTGAAACCTAAAAATTAATTGTGATTTAAAAATAAATAAATAAATAAATCCCCAAAATCCCCATTTAAACAAAAATGGTGTTCTCTACAGGGAACATATCATAACATATGAATAAAATATAATTTTTCAAAATGTTATTTTTCATTTTTTGTAATGCCACGAAAAAATACAAAATTCGCAAAACTTGTTTTCTTGGTTCTCAGGAGGATCTGGGTAACCAAACAGTTGATGGGCCCCATTGACTTCCATAGTACAGAAGAAGTACATTGGAAAAAATAGTTCAGCAAAAAAAAAAAAAAATATTGATATTTATGATAACAAAATATGCATATTTCATACAGGTTTGGAACAACTTGAGAGTGAGAAAATGACAGAACTTTAATTTTTGTTTTTGTTTGTCCGAACTATCCTTTAACTGTGTTTGGATGTGCAGAGGAGCCTAAACAGAGAATTCATTTGATGCTTTTAAAGATGTTTTCACATACTTCACATACTTTCACAAACATTTATTGTAAGAGAAACATCCTCAGTTGACACTTTATGTAAATTATACACTAAAAATAAAATAAGCCTCTCTCTCTACCCTTATATGTGCATGTGTGTGTGTTCTTGTATAACCTACATTGAGAGGACCAAATGTCCCCACAAAGTGAAAACATTGTGGGGAAATTTGGTCAGGCCCCATGATAGAATATACAGTTTGTACAGTATAAAAACCATTACGTCTATGGTAAGTCTATGTAAAGATATAAAACAAGTTGGTGTGTGTGTGTGGATGAGTGTGATTATGTCACTTTATCATAATAAATATCATTATATTTGATTATATCAAACTTGTATGATTGCTTTGACGTCAGTCAAACACAGAAACTGTGTGCTGGTGGGCAGAATTACATCAACAGCAGTCAATGAAATCATTTGGGCAAACAAACAAGACGTGGTCTGATAAAGAGTTCGAGTCACTCAGGCCAGTGATAAACTTGCGGCATGACGAACAAGAAGATTTCACAACATGGACTCTGAATTCAAAGGCAAGAGTCTGAAATGCATGCTCAAGAACAGAGTCCAAATCATAGTTCGTGCACAAAGCGTGACACCAGAGTCCCTTTTACATTTCAGTTAAATGTTTTCTTATTTCTCAGTCATCATTACCCTATTATTATCAGTGCTGCTGCATAATAACTAATATGCGTGTGGAATTTACAAAATATTTACTTCACTTGAATTAATTATCTTATAATATTTATGCTAAACAAGGCATCTCTTCTTGCTTCATCTTATTCACTCGCAAACAAAGATCATAGTACGGTTAGCCCTCTATGGTATGCATTATAAAAAAAATAATTATTTGACTTAAAAACAGCACATCATTGGCTACCTTAATAATAATAATTTGTTACATTTATATAGTGCTTTTCTGGGTACTCAAAGTTCTTTACATTTAGAAGGGGGGGATCTCCTCAACCACCGCCAATGTGCAGCATCACCTGGAAGATGTGACGGCAGCCATATTGCACCAGAACGCCCACCACACACCAACTGATTGATGAGCCAATCAATGTATGGCGACGATTAGGAGGCCATGATGGACAATTTGCCAATGGAAAATTTGGCCAGGATGCTGGGGTTATACTCATACTCTTTTTCCAAAGGACATCCTGGGATTTTTAATGACCACAGAGAGTCAGGACCTCGGTTTAACGTCTCATCCGAAGGACGGTGCTTGTTACAGTAAAGTGTCACTACTAGTGTCACTGAGGTGTCAGGACCCACACAGACCACAGGGTGAGCTCCTGCTGGCCTCACTAACACCTCATCCAGCAGCAACCTAGTTTTCCCAGTTGGCCTCCCATCCAGGTACTGACCAGACTCAACCCTGCTTTTCAGTGGGCAACCTGTCTTGGGCTACAGGGTGATATATATTGCAATATATTATATGTTTTTCTGAATGACAAGGAAATTAGTAGAAATTAATTCTTGCCATATGGCAACTCCGTACCATAAAGGGTTAAGTTGTGTACAGTGATAATCGCACAGAACTGAGCCTGTAGTCGGTCCTACCACCATGCGGTGGCGCTGCAGTTCCGACGACAGCTTCGGCTCAGCAGTCAGCGCGTCGGAGAAGAAGAGAAGCTTCTTCTTCTGCGCTCTGTTTCCGGGAGGTGGTTCGGCCGCTGGATGAAGCGCAACTGCTACATCCATAAAACCATTTCACAATCAATAACAATCAAAATTAGGTAAGAAATTAATAAAAACCTACTTAGTTAGAGCTTTATTCGATGATGAACAGCGCGAGAGGCCTCTGCTCTCACAGGGCTTTCATAGACCAGTGTTGTGCTCGCCGCAGTTTAACAATAAACACACTTTCTTACATTCGTGTAATTGTATCATTTATTAATGACGCCTACGTGTGTGTGCGCGCGAATGTGTCTAACTATAAAATATCATTGTATCTTATGAAATACCATGTCAGTATATCTATAGTACATCATTGAGTATATCCATGATATGATCATATAATGCCAGTATCATCAGTGTATCATGCTACTAATACTTTATACTGTTTAGAGTTATTTTAATACTGTTACTAAGAACAGCTTAATCGTTGTTGTTATTATTATTATTATTACATCTTAAATGTTAAATCTCTGTCAGGCATATTTCAATTGAAATATTAGCATAACTAAAAGGTTTAAAATATTACTATTAATAATATCTTATGATAATAATAAACAACCATTATAATTGTTATACAACATGCACAATAACAATAATATAAATTATTATATTGTTAGCCTGTTGTTTAGAAGCATAACTTAAGCATTCAAATATTTCCTGATTTTTAAATTTTTTTTTTAACACCTGTGTTAATTTGTTCATTTTCACACAATTCAGCAATAATACAGATGCTCTGCACTTTATAATCCATCAGTACTGTTGTGTTTTATGGTATCGACTCTCTGTCTTTTCCACAGCGAGGTGCGTGATGTCAGGTCAGAAGCGCCCCAGTGATCCCAGTAGCTCTGCCACCCTCGGCGCTCCTCCAGAGAAGAAGAAGGGAGGTGAGGATGGAGAGGGTATGAGCACTGGATCAGGAGGAAGCACTGCTGTAGAAACCGTCATCAAACTGGGAGGAGGATCCAACCTGGTAAGATGCTCTTTTTTTATATATTTTGTGTTGGTACAATAAACAAGAAGTATCCTTTTCACTACACAGAATAAGCGTTTCATCTACATAAATGCTTCATTCACAGTGACTGCCTTTCATAAAGCGCTTACGATCAAACTTTTGATTTGCAGCTCTTCTCTTTCAGTTTAATACATTTGTCCATTATTTAATCCAACTGTACACCAATAGATTTCTATATATTGTCTCTATAGAACTTGTTTGCAATTTCCGATATGGATTACCAAATGTAATGAATTCTTTTACATAAATGATTTATCTTAGATAACCTCCACTCTGTTAAAAGTGTGTGTGTGTGTGTGTGTGTGAGAGAGAGAAATGTGCTATTTGTGAACATGGAGCAGGATAGAGTGCAAGGGAGAGGAAATAACAGGGTTTCCATCCAAATGTGAAGCAAACCTTTTAAAAGTTTGCAAAAAAGAAAAACAAACAAATGCGAATTAGGTGCGTTTCCATCAAGTTGTGCGAATGGATGAAGGTGGTATTGGTAACCTAGTAACCAACAGTAAACAAAACTCCCTCAGCTTAACCTTAACGTGAAAATCGCTTAACGTGGTTTAAGAAAGTGGTATTAAAAGACCAAACTCAGTAAACAACAAATTAATAAAGCATATTATGTACAGAAAAGCAGATGAATCCAGAATATGAACATAGAAAACGCTTATAATGAGGCTTAATGGAACAGCAGTTTAGCTATAAAAAACAAAACAAAATATACATTATTAATAAAACACAGGCAGGTTTAGTGATTTGCAAAAACCAAATCTGTACTCTGTACTCACACTTGTCATAAACACAGAGGGAAACTAACAAGCTCTCTCACCCTGAACACAAATGTGCGTTCTTTCATCATATTCTGGGCTCATCTGCTTTGCTGCACATAGTATGCTTTATTGGTGTTGTGTTTACTGAGTCTGGTCTTTTAATATCACTTAAGTGTTTAAGAATGTCCCCATCAGGGGAAACAGACGATTAGTCACGTGGGTTTCCATCGCCCATTATTCGCATGAACTCTTTTTCGCACAGGTCAAAAACCACCTCAAGCAAGCATAAAAGCATTTTACAAATTTTTTTAGGTGAATATTGGCATTTCCATCACTCGTTTCTGATGCGATACTTCAAAATGCGCATAAAAACAGGGTGATAGAAACATAGCTAATGACTGACTAACATCAGATGAGTAATTAGGTTATTAAACCAAATGTTCTCATTGCATATTGCAATAATATTTGAAACAGTGTTTGAAACAATGATTATGTAGAATGTAAATATTTGAATGAAAGCACGAGATCAGGTTTTGAAAAAATGACTATCTGTTATCAAAGTTTAATGAAAAAACAAAGAAACTGTATATTGTTTGTATAGGGTAAACGTACCTATTAAGCTCAAGTACCCATTAAGCACACTACTATCTTTGAGCTCAGATTATAAAAGAAAAAAATGATTTATCATCATCCTACTTGAGGTCTTAACCAAATGATGTGTTTGTTACCATATACCTCCTGTAATATCAAGCTAATCGGACCATTGCACACTGAGTTAAGGGTAACAACTTCAGTGTGACATCAGTAAGAAAAAGTATCATTTCATAGATTTTTCTATAACAGTTGTTCATATTAAAATATGTATAAACTTAATACATGACCTACATTATTTATTTAGCAAAATTGTCCTTTTAAATGTAATAATATTTATTAATAAAAAAGGTTTGCTGTTCCAATAAAGCTCAGTGTGCTCCCTTTAAGCTCATCCACAATGAACGCGTCTGTGTAAATACTTCATAAACAGACTTTAAATATTAACTGATGGTTGTCACTTCAAGTTAATCTTTATCAAATTATTCTTTAAAAATATTAGTTTTTCCCAAATAAAAACTTTCCCCAAAAACACTTTTTGCATTTAATGATTTAATAAATGATTTAATAAAGCATCATTTAAATGCTTTTGTCATTTAAAATAAAATATTATTGTGTGAGAGATTAATATTTTATTTTAACTTCTTGTACTCAAACCAATACCCTGTGCACTAAAAATGTCTCAGTGTAGGCTTTGGTGAGCTTAATAGGTACGTTTATCATATATATATATATATATATATATATATATATATATATATATAAGCTCACCAGGCATTGGGGCGATGTCTATTATTGAGCGATACTGATATTTGTCACTTGCCCGCCTATTTGAAATTAAAATAGAATAAAACATGCATTAACTTATAGCCAGCATTATCAAATAATTTCTAATGAACACAGACTGGATTCATTTAACAGTCCAACAGAACAAAGATACATATGAAATAAACAGTGCTTTTTAGCTAGGTTTAACAATTTGCAGGTACAGAAATAAAGTAAACAAATGTTAAATAACTGCATATCAATTAAATACATATATCATTATTACATTGAGACGTAGCTAAATTCTGCCGTACAACATTAATATATTTCTGTCACAATTACTTTGTTAAACTGAACTTTTATTTTGGTGGGTTGCTGTGAAGACCTTCGAGCTTCTGTGTGTGTGTTTATGATATGACGATAGATTTAAGAGTAGTGAGTGATTTGTTTTTGTTGGTCTTGTTGTTTGATTAACATTAAAACGCAGACAGCAGCGCAGCAGGAATATAATCTTGGATTATGCAACAGACATTATACAGCTCAGTTCCATCATGCAGTTCATTAACTATCGGTTTGTTATATCGGCCTTTTTCATGCTTTAGCCGATATGCCGATGGTTGTAAATTGATCAAAAATCAACCAATAAATATCGGCGGCCAATACATCGGTGCATCTCTACCTGTGTGAATGTGTGAGAGTTATGGAAAAACTAATTCTGAATTCTGGTCCCTTGTCCATTGGTTCCCACTGACACTGTATTTTGTTCTTGCAGGAAGAACAAGATATCAAAGCACTGCAGATCAAAAACAGGAAGTTGGGAGAGGCCCTCGACCAAAGACAGGTAGATATAGACCTCTAAAATATATACATGCATACAGTGCCTAAAATTTACACTCGCCAAGCACCATATGTGAGTAGAAATCGCCGTTGGTAAGTATATGAAACGGTGTCACTCACCAGACTGTTTGAGGGTAACATTTTTGTAAATTCTGACAATGCCTGATTGTGATCATCACGATAGTTTAAGCCTAGTTTAAGCCTTGTGAAGTGCAAGAAGATGCGAAAGGGGGCTCATTCCATTACTTGCGTGCTGTGTGGAAAGTTTTGTATGCGAACACATCCGAAGCACGCGCCCAGGAAGCCACGTCTCAGACAGTGCACGAATGTTAAACTGAGCTCTCTTTCATGTCTTCTTGCACTTGAACAGACAAATTCACTTAATATTATGTAAAAAAAAGTGTTTTTTTATTCTAGTGTATGTATGTATGTGTGTGTGTGTGTGTGTGTGTGTGTGTGTGTATATATATATATATATATTTTACATACATATACTACTTGCGCACACCGTTCAAAAGTTTGGGGTCAGTATGTTTTTTTTTTTTATTCAGCAAGTACTCTTTAAAATGTTCTGAAATAATCAGAAAATTCAGCTTTGCATCACAAGAATAAATAAAATGTTTAAATATACAAACCCGATTCCAAAAAAGTTGGGACACTGTACAAATTGTGAATAAAAAAGGACAATCTCAAAAATGTATATTTTATTCACAATAGAATATAGATAGTGGAATATAAATAGTGGAGCAATATCAGAAAGGAGTTTCTCAGAGAAAAATTGCAAAGAGTTTGAAGTTATCATCATCTACAGTGCATAATATCATCCAAAGATTCAGAGAATCTGGAACAATCTCTGTGCGTAAGAGTCAAGGCCGGAAAACCATACTGGATGCCCGTGATCTTCGGGCCCTTAGACGGCACTGCATCACATACAGGAATGCTACTGTAATGGAGATCACAACATGGACTCAGGAATACTTCCAGAAAACATTGTCGGTGAACACAATCCACCGTGCCATTCGCCGTTGCCGGCTAAAACTCTATAGGTCAAAAAAGAAGCCATATCTAAACATGATCCAGAAGCGCAGGCGTTTTCTCTGGGCCAAGGCTCATTTAAAATGGACTGTGGCAAAGTGGAAAACTGTTCTGTGGTCAGACCAATCAAAATTTTAAGTTCTTTTTGGAAAACTGGGACGCCATGTCATCCGGACTAAAGAGGACAAGGACAACCCAAGTTGTTCTCAGCACTCAGTTCAGAAGCCTGCATCTCTGATGGTATGGGGTTGCATGAGTGCGTGTGGCATGGGCAGCTTACACATCTGGAAAGGCACCATCGATGCTGAAAGGTATATCCAAGTTCTAGAACAACATATGCTCCCATCCAGACGTCATCTCTTTCAGGGAAGACCTTGCATTTTCCAACATGACAATGCCAGACCACATACTGCATCAATTACAACATCATGGCTGCGTAGAAGAAGGATCCGGGTACTGAAATGGCCAGCCTGCAGTCCAGATCTTTCACCCATAGAAAACATTTGGCACATCATAAAGAGGAAGATGCTACAAAGAAGACCTGAGACAGTTGAGCAACTAGAAGCCTGTATTAGACAAGAATGGGACAACATTCCTATTCCTAAACTTGAGCAACTTGTCTCCTCAGTCCCCAGACGTTTGCAGACTGTTAGAAAAAGAAGAGGGGATGCCACACAGTGGGAAACATGGCCTTGTCCCAACTTTTTTGAGATGTGTTGATGCCATGAAATTTAAAATCAACTTATTTTTCCCTTAAAATGATACATTTTCTCAGTTTAAACATTTGATATGTCATCTGTGTTGTATCCTGAATAAAATATTGAAATGTGAAACTTCCACATCATTGCATTCTGTTTTTATTCACAATTTGTACAGTGTCCCAACTTTTTTGGAATCTGCTTTGTATTACAATAGAAAACTTTTAATAATATTGTATTTACTGTATTTTTGATCAAATAAATGCTGCCTTGGTGAGCAGAAGAGACTTTTTTTTTTTTTTTTTATTCAAAAGTTTTGAAACTTTTGAATGGATTATATAAAATGAAAGTATTCTGTCATCACTGAAAAGTGGGAACATCACTTGTATGCAAACATGGACTCTTCCCCTGTTGATGTAGGTGATTGAGGATGAACTGAGGGAGAGAGTTGAGAGGTTGGAGACTCGTCAGGCGACAGATGATGCAAGTTTGTTGATTCTAAACAGATACTGGAACCAGGTGAAACATTTTTGGGTTGTATTTACAGTCTATATCAATTAAAATGATATTTTCTAACATTTTAATCCTGATTTTTGTTCCACTCTGCTTTTTCAGTTTGATGAAAATGTGCGATTAATTGTGCATCGCTATGACCAATCGGGGAGTGAGCCTGTGGAAAGCCAGCCGCCGGAAGGGCGGAGCTTAAAACCTGGAACACCGGAACCAGATGGAGACTCAAACCAGGAACGAGCAAAAGATAGAGGTACAAAAAACTGTTAAAATTGATGCGTGAATAAAACTGAACTAAACACCATTTTTAGCACGCCTATCATCCATTATAGCCTATCAACACCCTAAAGTTGTTCCAAACCTGTATGAATTTCTTTCTTCTGCTGAACACAAAAGATGATATTTTGAAGAGTATGGGTAACTAAAACCCCAACAGTATTGCATAGTATTTTTCTTCCATACTAATTTATACAGGTTTGGAACAACTCTAGTCTTCCGTGTTGAACACCCACTTTCTGTATGATCTGAATTTCTGCATTTAAAAATGTAGAATTATTGAATTTGTTCATCTCGAAAACTTGAGGGTGAGTAAAGCCAAAATGCAGTTCGGAACAACTTGCAAAAGCGAACTTTCTGGAAAAGTTTGCTCCGGCTGGTAATCACCTTTTTACTAGCATTGGTCTGTGGCGATTACATAATAACTCACAAAAGGTGAGTGTGCGCAGAGGCTCCGCCTTCTTTCACATGAAAATCAAATTCTTTTGTTCATTCGGTCGAGGTCAAGATTCAAGAGTTGTATTTGTCACATACACAGTTATATACAGAATATACAACTGGCAGTGAAATGTAAACAGGTCCGCTCCATGGACAGTGCAAATTCACAGTTAAAGCACAAGGAGGAAATTATAATAGAAATAGAATAAAAAAAAAAGTACTATCTATCTATCTATCTATCTATCTATCTATATATCTATCTATATATATATATATATATATATATATATATATATATATATATATATATATATATATATATAATTCTACAGATAGATATATATATATAAGTAAATCAAGTAGAAAAAAATAAAAATAAAGAAGTGGAATAAAATAATTGAAGTAGACTTTGCAGTGAGTAAACTGTAGACTTATAAATATGTGGTTAACAAATGTATAAAAGAGTATAATGTGCAAACAGGTTTATAACAGGCTGTTACACAGTAACAACGAGAACAGAAAGTGCAGTGCAGTGTCAGTGTATCGATGTTTATCCTGAAGTGAAGTCACGTGATGTTAAGTGACTGAGTTCAGGAGTCTGATGGCCTGGGGGAAGAAGCTCCTCCTGAGTCTCTCAGTTTTGGCCATCAGGCTTCGGAAGCGCTTACCAGATGGCAGCAGCGTGAAATGAGGATTTGCAGGGTGATTAGAGTCCTTGATGATTTTAGTAGCTCTACCTTTGCAGCGTTTGGTGTAGACGTCCTGCAGAGACGGGAGAGCTGACCCTGAGATGCGCTCGGATAAGCGCACGACTCTTTGCAGGGCTTTGCGGTCATGACTGGTGCTGTTCCCATACCACGCTGTGATGCACTGAGTTAATACACTTTCTATCATCCCTAAATGGAAAGTTTTCAGGATAGCTGGTGAAACCCTGAATTTCCTCAGCTGGCGCAGGTGGTACAGCGTTTCACCAGCTATCCTGAAAACTTTCTATTTAGGGGCGATAGAAAGTGTATTAACTCTTACAGGTCAGAAGTGCATCACAGCGTGGTATGGGAACAGCACCAGTCATGACCGCAAAGAGTCGTGCACTTATCCGAGCGTATCTCAGGGTCAGCTCTCCCGTCTCTGCAGGACGTCTACACCAAACGCTGCAAAGGTAGAGCTACTAAGATCATCAAGGACTCTAATCACCCTGCAAACCCTCATTTCACGC
Organism: Paracanthobrama guichenoti; assembly: GCA_018749465.1. Lineage (NCBI taxonomy): Eukaryota > Metazoa > Chordata > Actinopteri > Cypriniformes > Gobionidae > Paracanthobrama > Paracanthobrama guichenoti. Next base: position 7,252,266 of record CM031956.1, on the reverse strand, counting down.
TGCTGCCATCTGGTAAGCGCTCAAGCCTGATGGCCAAAACTGAGAGACTCAGGAGGAGCTTCTTCCCCAGGCCATCAGACTCTGAACTCAGTCACTTAACACCACGTGACCATCGATATACTGACATTGCACTGCACTTTCTGTTCTCGTTGTTACTATGTAACAACCTGTTATAAACCTGTTTGCACATTATACTCTTTATACATTTGTTAACCACATATTTATAAGTCTACAGTTTACTCACTGCACAGTTTACTTCAATTATTTTATTCCACTTTATTCTTATTTTTACTTTATTTTTTTCTCTTCTTTTCTCTTGACTTGATTTATAATTATATAGATATATATATATATATATATATATATATATATATATTATATATTATATATATATATAGTACTTTTTTATCCTATTTCTATATAATTTCCTCCTTGAATTTTAACTGTGAATTTGCACTGTCCATGGAGCGGACCTGTTTACATTTCACTGCCGGTTGTATATTCTGTATATAACTGTGTATGTGACAAATAAAACTCTTGAATCTTGAACAGTCTTTGCCTGGCTTTTTTCACCTGTGTCTGAATGTGTGCAGTCCAGGTCAGGTCCTCTGAGATGTTTACACCCAGGTACTTGAAGCTGCTTGAAGTATGTCCGTTGCTGTCTCTTCCTGAAGTCCACAATCAGTTCTTTGGTCTTGCCAACATTCAGAGAGAGACAGTTGTCCTGGCACCATGATGTTAGATGCTCCACTTCGTCCAAGTATGCTCTCTCGTTGGTGGAAATGAGGCCCAGGACAACAGTATCATCAGCAAATTTGATGATAGAGGTGGAGCTGTGTGTGGACAAACAGTCATGCGTGTAGAGCGAGTAGAGCAGGGGACTCAGGACACAGCCCTGTGGAGCTCCCACACTCAGGGTGATGGAGGTGGAGGTGGACTGGCCTATTCTCACCACCTGAGGCCTGCCAGTGAGGAAGTCCTCAATCCAGTGGCAGAGAGAAGGATTCAGGCCGAGATCCAGGAGTTTGGCGGTTAGCTTAATGGGAACTATGGTGTTAAAAGGCTGAGCTATAGTCAATAAATAGCAGCCTTACGTAGTTCCCACTTTTGCTGTCGATGTGAGTGAGGGAGGAGTGGAGGACATGAGAGATGGCATCTTCAGTCGATCTATTGGGACGATAGGCAAACTGAAGAAGGAACAAAGTGTCAGGAATAAAGGAGTAAATGGTGTTTTTAATGAGTCTCTCAAAGACCTTCATGACTATAGACGTGAGAGCCACTGGACGATAGTCATTTAGGCAAGAGGGTTTACTGTTCTTAGGGACAGGGATGATGGTGGATTTTTTGAAGGAGGTGGGGACCAGAGATGTAGCGAGGGACTCATTAAAGATTGATGTAAACAACCCGGCTAGCTGATCAGCATCGCAGTACACGGCCTGAAATACCATCCGGCCCTGCAGCTTTCCTGACGTCCACACGCTTGAGTGCCCTCCGAACTTCATCCTCCGAGACGTGGTTGTTGCTTGGCGGAGTCGCGCTGCCGCGATCACGATCAAAGCGAGCGTAGAAAGAGTTTAACTCGTTCACAAGCAACGGATCAGCTCTCACCTCTGCAGAGGATTTAGATCCAAAAGCACTGATGGTCCTCAGTCCCTGCCACATGCGCCGGGAGTCGTTGAGCTGGAAATGAGACTCCACTCAATCCTTATAACGGAGCTTTGCGGCTTTAACTGCGCATCGGAGAGCATAGCAGGACGATCTGTAGTCAGACGTCCGTGAATTAAAACATGAACACACTGGAGAGCTTTTGAAGTTGAACTTTTGTTGAAATTAGACTATTTTTTTCATGTTTAATACTTTCAAGCTGTTTGATTTTAATCAATCTATTGTATAAAGTGCTATATAAATAAACTTGACATGACTTTACTAGAGTGCCAAATTGCAGAGCTTGTTTAAACATATCCAAGTTGCTATGCTCAGATGCTTTTTCTTGTGCTTTATTAAAAATGCTGGCTGGTTTCATATTTTAGTTTTGTGCTTATTTTGTTATTGAGAGGAAAGCGCACAGCACATATTAACATATTCATCTAAACGTCGCTCTCAGCTGTGGAAGCTTGTTTCCACCACAGAATAAAACATTTTAAAAGATAATTGCGACTTTTTATCTCACTTCTTTTCTCAGAATTGTGAGTTACATTTTTTTTTTTTTATCGCAATTGCGACTTTGTATCACGCGATTCTGAGGAAAAAAAGTTGTCGAATTGCAAGTCTTGTGAATTGTGATTTTTACCTTTGCAATTACCTTTTTTATTTTTTTTATTCTGGGTTGGAAACAAGCTTCCACACTTAGAGTGGGCGCTATCAGTATATCACTGGTCACGTAACTTCTTTTTGCCCCTACGCGAGGAACGGAACATAACTTTGGCGTGAGTATATCTGGGTCTTTACACTTTAACAGCTACTTGGGTGAGCATCATGGTGTTTGAATTTAATATTGCAATTAATTCTCCATTTCTCTCTGTTCCAGTTATCCAGTCATTAAAATTGACAGCCTGGTTCATTGAAGGCCAGGTCTCTGTCTTTTCTAAGAGTCTAGTCTTGCTTCTAACCCTGTTGGAAATATGTTTCTCTTGTAATTTTTGTATACAGGTCAACAGGGGGAGGGAGTGAGCTCTTTTCTGGCCACGCTGGCCAGCAGCAGCAGTGAGGAGATAGACGCTGAGCTGCAGGAGCGAGTGGAGTCCAGCTGCAAACAGGCCAGTCGTGTGGTAGAAATCTACGAAAACCTGAAGAACACGGTTGATCAACTGAAGAAGGATGTGGAGTCTGGAACAGGTGAGACCAACTCTAAGCTGCTCAACATCTGTTTTTGATCAATCCATCAAATGAACTAAAAAAACTAATGATGTTTATATCTGCTGTCTGTTCATTCAGTATTTAATTTATTTAATTGTGACTTCCTTCAGGTGGCAGTCTCTGGGATGCCGCTGTCCGCCTCAACACCCTCCTGACCAATGAGAATGAACGTCTCCGCCAACTGACCAACAGCCTCCAGCAGAAGCATAGTCACATGACCAGTGAGGTTGGTGGTTGATTTGTTGACATGTTTATCTGTTAACCTTACTGTATTGCTAACAATGTATGTATGTGTTTAGTCTCGTTCGTTGGGCCGTGCAGCTAATCGTGCTGATAACAGGATCAGTGAGCTGCAGGGTCTTATTGAGGAGCTGCAGTGGGACATGGAGAAAATCAGACGGAGGGAAAATCGCCTCAACACGCACCTTGCTGAGGTGCTGGAAAGGGTAAGTGGTTTTTGCCCCTACAAAGTCGACATGAAATGGACACTACTTAACATCTTGAGGCCCTGATATACTTCAAGCAAAATCAAAGAACAAACTGGTGTGACGTCATTTAGAACAAAATGAGTTCTAAATTATAATTTAAAGCAACACAACTTTATACTGCTGCAAAGGTATTTCGAATGTCTTTTTACCCCGAAACGAAAAAGAACTTCACTGTAAGTATATCGGGCCTTTAAAGTCAGTGTTAAGTGAAAATTGATGATCTGGCGAAACAACAGACTTCTCTCTGGTGATGAATGCAGGACTTCTCCAATCATTTAGTTTGCTTAAGCTCTTGGCCTGAGTGCATGAAAGCCCTTAAGTTAAGAAAACCCTTAGCTATAAGGTTAAGGGTATACCCTTATTGAAACATGGTTTGCAAGAAAAAAACCTAAGGGTCCACTTAAGGAACTTTGAAGCTACCATTAAGTATTTTCCCTTAATTACTTGAGAGTTCCCTTCAGTTCTGTTATGTGTTGCAACAAAGTCCTTAGTAACCATTTAGCCCTAAGGAAAAATTAAGGGATCGAAACAGGTCCCTTAAGTCATCTGCCGAACTCAAACGCAGTGGATGATTTCAGCAATCAAAATAAGCCTGTTGAAAGTATGACGTGAAACAGTGTGTATTGTCAAAAATGTATTAAATACACATTAAACACCAAGTTTTCATATTTTTCATATCAGTCACAAGAGTGATTATAGATGGCAGGCTTGGGTGTCTTACACCCTCTAGGACACCGAACGCATCATTCAGTGAATAATCACCAAACAGGCAAAGTAGCATTCATAAAAACAGTGTGCTTGAATTCTAGGACGCTCTGTGTTGTCTAAAGTCCACGGTCCATTTATGTTCTGTTTATTGGGTGAGATTTATCAAATCAAATCACCTTTATTTATATAGCGCTTTTTACAAACCCAATTGTTTCAAAGCAGCTTCACATTGTTAACAGGAAAATAATGCAACAGAATTTGATTCGGCTGTACAGCCGCTCTGGTGAAACGGTGATGTTTTCCAGCTAACTTCAAGTATCATATAGTGTCAATGCAGGCAGATCAGTAATATAGATGAAATTTAAGTGTCCCCAACTGAGCAAGCCAAAAGCCAGAATGGAGAAAAAACCTTGGGAGAAACCAGGCTCAGTCGGGGTGCCAGTTCTCCTCTGGCCGACGAACGAACAGTGTATGATTATAAATCTGGCAACATTATAGGTCAGAAGTCATATTAGATCAATAGATATTCGTAAGATTGTAGTTGTCACGCCAAAGACGGGTTTAATGAGGATGTCGTGTCGATGTGGCATTTACAGGGGGAGTTTATTTGACACGCTCTCTGCAGACATTTCAGGGATGCGTTGGTCATGTCCAGGCGCTGGTCCACCATCTGATCTGGATACGGCCCGGATCCGGCTGACTGCAGTAAACCTCGGGATAAACAGAGAGACTAACATTAGCGTAGATGCCATTCTTCTTATGATGTAATGAGTACATCAGGTGTTATGGGAAGTGTTCCCGGTTCCGGCTTACCTAGTTAATGCAGCCTAACAATCATTTACTGATTGGAATAATAGAGATTGATGATGTTCTATGTGTAAGCCATAGTAAAGAGATGCGTCTAGATTTAAACTGACAGAGTGTGTCTGCTTCCCGAACAATGCTAGGAAGACTGTTCCAGAGTTTAGGCGCTAAATAGGAAAAAGCTATAGCAGCCGCTTCTCCATTGCTGTGTTTTGCCAGAAAATATTGCGAAATGATTAGTATAAACACTTAGGTAAGGGTGATGGTTAAGATGTTTGTTGCAAAGGTCTTAAAGATATCCCTTGCCTCAGGGATTCCCCCCTCTCAGTAATACCCTTATTTAAGACGTTTCATGCAACCGGGTCCTGTCCCTTTCTTAAAATCTTACAATACTGCCTCCACCTTATCAACAGTCGATGCATAGAACCAAGTCCCACCCTGCAATTCAATAATAAATAATCCATTACACCCGGATGTATGTCACAATATAGAATAAAAGATCTTTCATTTCAAACATGTTCTTGGTCTTTTTCAGTATGATTGAGTGTCACATGTTATTCTAAAGGAAATTGTTTTTTTTCAGCTGATGTCACCTGGGCCCAAATTAACCTTAACAAATAGCCAAAGAACTATTTAGTCTCTAATTTAGGCTACTGCTGTATATAATACAGCCTTTCTTTAGTTACCATCAATTCATTGTCAGATGCAGACAGTGGATAAAAAAAAAAAAAAAAGATGACACTGGGATATGTCAAGATGTTCCTGAGGAAGAACATTCTGTTTTATGTAAACTCTTGACAGACATTTGTGATGGTAAACCCAAGATATAGTATTTTTTTGTTTTCAAATGTGGCAGACCTAATATTGTGCTCTTCCATCATATCCAGGTCAACAGTAAAGGTTATAAGGTGTGTGGCGAAGCCAGCAGTGTATGTGGAACCATCACCATCAACAAAAGAAAGGTAAATTTGGGGTCAATGTTTGCTCTTTGCATTAATGAATCTCACTGTAAGCATGAAGTAAGCAGGTATTTTCACACTGTGTATGTATGTATGTATATATATATGTGTGTGTGTGTGTGTGTGTGTGTGTCTGTATATATTAATAATCCTATTAATAATCCTTTAGGTGAGTATATATAATCAATATACAGAAATATAGTATATTAAAGTATAGTTATCAAACACTTTACCGTCTTAACTGCATAAATTATAAATTAAATATAGATTAATCTTATTAAAGCTAAAATTTTCTGTTACGTTTGTTCTTTGATTAACATTAAAGGGATAGTTCAGAATATGATGTTATATAAATACTGTTGTGTTAGGTTTCTGAATGTTGTCTCCATTAAATCCTTTTTTCATCTCTTGTTAGTTTGAGGAGATGGACAGTGAGTTGGAGGAGAACAGGGAGCTGGCGGAGAATCGGCTCAGTGAGCTCCAGAAACTCCAGCAGGACCTGCAGACAGTTTACCAGGAAAACAATAACATGAAGGTAAAGCCCTCGAGACCACATACATCATTAACTTGTTAGATTAATCTTACATTCTTTGGGCATTTTTACACCTGCCTCATTTAAAGCATTTGTTTCAGAACCTGGCACGTTTTCTCTCTTAGTTTGGTTTGTTTATGCATATATGAACATGGCAGTCGTGTTTGTATCCGCACCAAAACAGTCGGTCGGCCCGAGATCACCTGAGCGTGGTGGTCTCGACAAGCTTGAAAATGAACTCTGGATCAGTTTATAGTAAGAAAGCAATCCGACCCAACGTAATGTAGAAAACTGTAGTGTCTGCTGTAAGCGGATTATAAACGGGTGCATTTTGACCAGTGAGAGGACAGTTTTACTTGCATGTAACTTGCATAAACACATTTTGGCATGCTTTGAAATGTTGCTTTGTGAAAGCAATTCGAGCCAAGGAGAAAGGGCAACATTGTAACAACATTGTCTCTGTTTTGGAACAAAGCAAATGATCTACAGGTCTGATTACACCCTTAGACTATAATATTAAGGTCACCGTCAAATAAACAGCATGCAAATACACAAAAAGAGGTGCTTTTTATAGAGTCCCTGACAAAAGTCTTGTTGCTTATCTATTTTGTAGAAACACCTGCTATTAACCTGACTTCCACAATTAATACAATTAATCAATTGGTGTTAGAAATAGCTCATATGAAAAGCTAAAACCTCCCAAATGATGTTTAATGCACTGAAATAAATTAGTTTCACTGAAAAAAAAGATAAACGTTTTGTCGCCTATACAGAAATTGAACAAATTTACTGCAAATACAAAAATTTGTCAGCAAATTAAGTAGTGGTGCTGTGAGATCCAAGTTTAATATCTTGTATGACTTCCATGAGCTTGAAGGACTGCATCCATGTGGTTTGGCAAGGATTCATACAATTTATTGATAAAGTCATCAGGAATAGCAAAGAAAGCGGTCTTGCATGCCTCCCAGAGTTCATCAATATTCTTTGGTTTCGTCTTCCATGCTTCCTCTTTCATCCTACCCCACATATGCTCAATGATGTTCATGTCTGGTGACTGGGCTGGCCAATCCTGGAGCATCTTGATCTTCTTCGTGTTGAGGAACTTTGATGTGGAGATGGAAGTATGCGATGGAGCACCATCCTGCTGCAGATTTTGGCCTCTTTTATGGTTGGGAATATAAGAGGTAGCTAAGATTTCTTGGTATTTTAGACTATTGATGTTGCCTTCCACCCTGCAGATCTCTCGCACACCCCCATACTGTGCATATTCTGAGTAGGTCTCCTGCAATATTTGCGGCGACTGTGGTGTAATTCAACAGAAGATTCATCTGAAAAATCCACCTCCTGCCACTTTTCCAGCATCCATCCTCTTAGCAGGCTGTGGGCCTTGGCAAATGCCACACGGTTTTTCAGTTGTCTTTTGTTTAGTGCTGGCTCCTGGGCACTGATTCGACCATGGAGGCCATTTCGAGACAGAATCTAACAAATTGTTCTGGTTGACACAGGGACTTCAGGCGACCAGGTCTTGTGGAGCTCTGCTGCAGTGGAAAATGGGCTGGCCTTGGATTTCCGAGCCAACAAACGGTCCTCTCGAGCAGTTGTCTTGCGTGGTCTGCCTGACCTGGGCTTGTCAAAAATGTCTCCAGTCTCTTCAGATCTTTTTTTTTATCCTCTGTACTTGACGCTGAGACACATTGAAGGTGTCTGCCACATCAGCAGTGGATCTGGTCTTCAGCCTCTTGATAATCCAAACTTTAGTCTCAGGGTGAATCTTAGGCATGTTTGCAGAGGTCTAGCTGCAGTTGATGTGAAGGTCTAGTGTGCTGGGGTTCTTTTTATACACACCTGAGACCTAATTGATCCATTATTAGTCACAGGTGAAGCTCATATGACAAGGCAACAACACTTATGTCTTTGCAAAAATTGACTCAATGGGCTTTACCAAGCTCTGAATATTAGAATACTTTTTGACAGTTTCGTTTTGCACTGAAACATTATTATAAAAAAAGCTGTTGGGATTAAAATGAGCCATTTCTTGTAAAAAAATCTTTTTTATATATATATATATATAAAATTATTTTTATATATATAAGAATATTTAAGAATATATATAAGAAATATATTTCAGCGGCACTTCAGGTCAATTTGTATACAAGTGACTAGACTTTTGTCAGGGACTGTAGACCAGTTCACCGTATACTACCTTTCAAAAAAGCCATTTTTTTATAGGAATAATGCTTTTATATATCAAAATCACTGTTTCCACAGAAATATGAAGCAGCACAACTGTTTTCAACATTAGCCGCGTTTCCATTACAGATATTTTCTAAATGTCGATAAAAAACTATTGCAAAATGACGTTCAGTTTCCATTAACCGATGTTATGCGACTAAAACTAATTTTTTCCCTCTAGTGATAAGTCATTCCAAAAAGTAAGCCACGTATGTTGGTAGGTATATTCCAGCCACCACACTAGCCATTATTTTTAATGGAAGGAGACGTAGGCCAGTTATTCAAACATTAATTAAAATTAAGAGCAAAATGTTTGAATTTGTATGGTGGTAACTCAAAGGTTTTTTTTTTTTTAGGCAGTGCTGGTTGCTATTTACACTGTGTTAATAGCAGCTAGATTATAGTTACACTCAGTGAAAATAACATATTTTCTTAGTGATAGATGATATTTGCACTAAGTGCAAATAGCTGTAGATGCTATTTAAGTGAAAATAGTGATATATTCTATTTACACCATATAAAAGTAGCAGTTCTTTGTAATATAAATAGTAATTACTAGGGGTGTAACGGTGCACAAAACTGACGGTTCGGTACGTACCTCATAATGAGTTAGGCTACATCATAAGATATGTCTGGAGACATGGAGTGGGTCAGACATGATTTTGACCTTCACTGAGTATTGTTTTGTAGAAAGTCTTTCTTTGAAGTGAATTTCGTTTTGTATAAATTGTGTTTTAATTTTGATCACAGGAATAAATTACATTTGAAGATCTATTAAAATAGAAAACAAGATATTTTAAATTGTAATAATAATAATAAATAATTTGTGATCAAATAAATGCAGCCTTGCAGCAGATCATAAGAGACTTCATTCAAAAACATTGAAAAATCTTACTGACATTAAAACTTTTTGAACGGTAGTTCACTACCTAATAGTGTTGTTGGAGTCACTCAGATTCACTAACAGAGTCGTTCTCTCTCTCTGTCAGGTGGAGTTGTTGTCCAGGGCCGAGGAGGTGGCCAGAGAGAGTGCTGAGTATCGCTGTCTTCAGTCACAGTTCTCTGTGCTCTATAATGAATCACTGGTGCTGAAATCTCAGCTGGATGAGACCAAAGCACGACTCAACACGACCAGGACCGCCCGCCTGCGCCAGCTGGACCACATGGAGGTATGTGGGGTGATGATGTGCATGAACCAGTGAATTAAATGACGTTAGATGGTGATGCAAGTCCAGATTGAGGTTGGTTGGCTGTACGCCTCCTGATTCAGTGATGGATCACAATCTGTGGATTAGGGCTTTCACTAAGATTTTAGTAGTTAAGCAATCATATGATTATTTTGGCAATTAATCAAGTAATCCGATTTTATTTTGTGGTAATAATAGACCCAAGCAAACAATAGCCTTTAAAATAACTTAAAATACAGATATAATAACAATGAGGCAGTACTATTTTGGTTCAAATAGTCTCAGAAGCAAGTCATCAAATGGTTTTATAGAACAACAGTTAAAATGCATATTAACAATCATCTTATGTTCATTATGTACTTTTAACAAATGCATCCAGAGGGCACCAACAACCAAATGTTATTACACTTTACAGCAGATCAAATCTTTGCTTAATACTGGCCATTAATTAAAAAAAAAAATCTTAATCTTTAATATTTTGGCCACCTTTATGATAGAAATGCTACAGCCACGAAATCGAGTACTTGAATATAATCGAGGAATTGTGACAGCCCTACTGTGGATGTTATTGTCATTTAAAGCATGAGTGGAATGATTTATGTGTGTTATTTCAGAATGACGAGGTGTCCTTGCAGCGTAAGGTCCGTACTGAAGTGATTCAGTTGGAAGACACTTTAGCACAGGTGCGCAAGGAGTATGAGATGCTCAGGATCGAATTTGAGCAGACATTAGCTGCTAATGAACAAGCAGGTAACATTCTTTTGCTCGCTGTATAATGATGTGCTCATGTTTGTCTATTTTCGCTCAGATCAGCATTTGAATTGACTCCTTTAGTACCCTCTCGTTCTTTCTCAGGCCCTATAAACCGTGAGATGAGACATTTGATCAGTACGCTGCAGAATCATAACCAGCAGATGAAGGGAGAGGTGGTTAAATATAAACTCCGACTGAGAGAGTCTCAGCAAGAGCTCAACCAGGTGAGAATTTTATTGCCTCTAAAAGAAAATAAATATTAGAAGCAAATGTTTGCTCTAAAAGAAAACCTGTGGTTGCTGAAGTTTCTGTTGTCTCTTATAGCTCCGTGCTGCCAAAGGTAATGCTGCTGTCCAATCACAGTCCAGCACAGAGATGGATGTGAAGGAAGAGACCGCCTCCCCGCTTACACCTGCCCCGACGGGTGACGTTACCGTGAAGACAGAGCCAGATAGCGGCTCCGCCACACCCAGCACAACTGGTACACACTGCGTCTTTTTTATCTTTTACTGGGGCTGTTTGCTATGGTATTAAACTATGTATTAAACTTCTGAGTGCATTTCGTCCTGCAACATTTGTGTTACGGATACGAGTAATACCTCAAGTTGTGAGGCTTGTTCAGGAGAGGTGTGTTATTTCTTCTCTAAATGATCAAAATAAGGTTTTCACATGGCAGACATTATAAATATTGTAATGTTATATAGGGCTCCACAATATATCGAAATAAAATTGATATCTTGATAACGTGAGCAGCAGAGTTATAATTAACTACAACTATAAACACCAAAAACTGTCACTTGAAAAAGTTAAAATGTTAAAAAAACTAGGCTAAACTTATTTTATTTTAGCTAGTTTCTGATGAAATATTTCTAATTTGCATTGTTTGTCATAAAATAACTAAAAGTGAAATAATAATTAATATAAACTATATAGACATAAAAAATACGACAAAACACACAATACAGTTATTGACACTTTAATGGAAATGGGAAATACAAGGATAAAAGCTAATTCAAAATATAGATTAAATATTGTTAAAAATAGAGATTTTTTTTTTTTTTTAAATTGATTGTCATTTTGAAGAACTGATATTGATTATTAAATCCCAAGAATCGGTCAATCTATGCTGATGAATGAACAAAGCTTTGTAGCGCCTCCCATCCAATAAATCGGAAATAAACTTTGTTACTTCTGATATGAAACATCATCTCAGCTTTCAAATTCTGTAAAAAAAAATTTTTTTTTTATGAAATCCAAACAATGAATAATCGCTTTAGCGCTCCTTAAATGTGACACACGACAGAACGATGTGCCGCCTCAGGCACATCAACTGATCATCTCTTCCTCTTTACTACTGGTTACGAAATAAACGAATGATCATGTTCGTGTGTGTTGAAAAATACAGTACAACCTGTCAAAATCTGACAAATCTTTATATATATATATATTTAATTTATAAGTGAATGTAAACGGTTAAGAAAACGGATGTTTAAATTGGATCTGGATCATTGGTTTTGAAGATAAACAAAATGAGATTGCCAGTGAAAATGAGCCAATGAGAAAATGAGCCAATGAGATTGCCGTTTGCGCATTAGTTCCGCCCACTACCGGAAAAAACGGCATATCTTCTGCTTGGTCTTAAAAGCCGAATAATTCTAAATGAACTCTGGTATTTTGACAGAAAAAAATACAACAAAGAACATTTATTATCATGTAGCACGTCGACTTTGCGTGGTATGTAAGACTCTTGCGCTGTGTGTGCGAGAAACGCGCTCAGCAAAGCGATGGCAAGCTGTGCACCTTCACACTAGAGTTTCCCATTAACCGAAAACTCTTCACATTAGAGTTTACGGTACGTCAGATGAGCTGATTTGAAATCGTCTAAGTTAGATTGCTTGATGAGAGCGAAACTCTCAAGTGCTCAGTCTGAGTGTTCAGTGAGTGAAAATATATCTATGCTAAACTTATTCTTAGCCTCTAACACACAAACACACTGGTGAGTAAAATCTAAGCATTTATTAGCCGATGGCTAATTTTAGATATTATTTAGTCGCCCAGAGTGAAATACACTCACAGATGCGAGTGATTTACTCGCATTGTAGAGGGTTGATTTATAAGGTATAGTTCACCTAAAAATGAAAATTCTGTCATAATTTACTCACCCTTGTGTTGTTTCAAAACTATAAGATTTTTGTTTATCTTCAGAACACAAATGAAGATATTTTTTAGATTTCTGGATTTAGGGTGTGTTCACACTTCACAAAAAATTTAATCCTGGCTTGATTAGCTCGTTTTTAGGGCCGAACCTAAAGAGAAAAAAAAAAGCAAAGGAACAAAGATTTTGCGAGGGAACTTAGAAACATCCAAAACAACACTGTGTGCTGAGCTAAATGCGCTTGTTGTATGTGCGTGCATATGATGGTATTATGAGCTGAGAATTTGTGAAGAGTTTATAAAATATGTGAATGAGTCAAAACAGCAGCAGGAATCCCTCCATCTCACACACACACACACACACACACACACGTTGGTCTATGTGGTTTACGGGGACATATGAAATGTCCTCATAAACCACATTTATGTTGTAATACCAGTGTAATACCCATGTTATTATACAAATTTGTGTCCTCATGAATCACATAAACATGTGCACACACACACACACACACAGATCTGCTGTAAGGAGACGCATTTCTGACACCTGTACTGAACTGTAATGGGCAACGTAGCTCCTACTATGAGAAAAATGTATGGTTCAGCATTCTGTCCTTTTTAGGGTCGCGTCTTGTGACATTACATTCTGTTTTTAGTTTGTCTTTAGTCCGTGTTGCGTTCATATTTCAGTTGAACCGTACCAGAGTTCATTTTGAAGCAGACTGAGACCCACATTATTGTATTGTTATAGTTGGGTGTATCTTATGCTTCGATTTTCTGAATTTATGTATTATATATTTTCCCTTCAGGTGCAACAGTTAAGACTGAACCGGGTACGGACACAGAGACTGTGGTGAAAGAGGAGGAAAAAGAAAAGGAGAAAGAAAAGGAGAAAGAAAAAGACAAGGAAAAAGAGAAGGAACAGAGAGAAAGAGAGAGGGCGACTCGTGGGAGTACTGGAGGCGTAGCGGTGAAAGAAGAAAGGGAGAAAGCCAGCACCAGCAGCAGCCAATCAGAAGAGCTAGCAGTTGAACGCTGCACTGTGATTGGAGGACCTAAACGCAAGGAGGTGGAGCAGCTGAAAATAGTGCGGGTGGAGCTCAAGTAAGTCATTCTATTTCATTCAAAGTCATTCAAAATGAATTTGGGAAGTGCTAAGTTGATGGTAATGATGTGATTGTGAAACAGGAAAGCTCAAGAGTCCCAGAGAGAGATGAAGCTGTTGTTGGACATGTACCGCTCAGCACCGAAAGAACAGAGAGATAAAGTACAGCTGATGGCAGCGGAGAAGAAGGCCAAGTCAGAGGTGCGTAACCAAATGTACATGTTGGAAGCAAAGTGGAATATCAGATTAATCAAAGAAAAGATCAACAGATTAATAATTTATCAGAATAGTTCAGCGCTAAAATGTTTTATTTGCATGTTTGTGCAGGCCGAGGAGCTCCGTCAGCGGTTGCGAGAGTTGGAGGAGCGAGAGAGGAGGGAAGGAAAGAAGATGGCCGACGAAGAGGCCCTGAGAAAGATCCGCTCAGTAGAGGAGCAGATTGATATACTCAACAAGAAACTCTCTCTTGCTAAGCAGGTAGAGCTCAGATTTACACAAATATATGAGAATTACAAACTTTGTTCTGAAAATTCTGACTCTATCTCTCTATCTCTCTCTCAGGAGGAAGATGCTTTGCTGAGTGAAATGGATGTTACTGGCCAGGCGTTTGAAGACATGCAGGAGCAGAACATTCGTCTGATGCAGCAGCTCAGAGAGAAAGATGATGCCAACTTCAAACTCATGAGCGAACGCATCAAATCCAACCAGATCCATAAACTCCTCAAGGAAGAGAAAGAGGAACTTGCTGACCAGCTGCTCACACTTAAAACACAGGTGGGTGGGCTTGGCCAGGGGTTTTCAAAGTCATTAACAGTGGGCCTCCCTTCTGACACAACTTGGCATTCAAGCTAGAAGTTTTAATGGGCTGCTGTCACTTTTAAAGAGTTAGTTCACCCAATAAATAAAATTGCTTCATCATTTACTCACTCTTGTGTCGTTCCAAATCTGTAAGACTTTCATTCATATTCGAAATACAAACAAGTATATTTTTAAATGAACTCTTGACAGTCCAACCTCCATTGACAGTTATTCATATGGATTAGTGTTACGGCCTCTTTATTAACTTGGTAGTTGCGTAACTGTCAATGGAGGGAAAGAAATCTCTAAAATTTCATTAAAACGATCTTCATTTGTGTTCTGAAGATGAATGAAAGTTTTACGGGTTTAGAACAACATGAGGGTAATTAAAGGATTAGTTAACTGCAAAATGAAAATTTCCTGATATTTTACTCAGCCCCCCCATCTCATCCAAGGTGTTCATGTCTTTCTTTCTTCAGTCGAAAAAAATTTATTTTTGACATTCCAGGATTTTTTTCCACATAATGGACTTCAATGGCAACCAACCGTGTTGAAGGTCCAAATCAATGCAGTTTCAAAGGAAGGGCTTCAGAGGAATAAGGTCTTATCTAATGAAACCATCAGTCATTCCTGCTCTGCGATGCACCACGGATTGCGTAATCACATCGGAAAGGTCACGCTAGACGTAGGCAGAAGTACCGCCCCTGTGTTTACAAAGCACACATGCGAAGACTAATGCAAACATCCTTTAGCAAAAAAGGGTAAAACATGATTTTGAAGTTGAAGATGGAGTGTTTTTGGTAAAGGATGTTTGTATTAGTCTTCGCACGTTCACTTGGGGCGGTACTTCCGCCTACATCTAGCATGACCTTTCCAATGTGATTACGCAATCCATGGTGTTTAGGTTGAGCAGTTTAGGTTTAAAAGTATATACATTTTTTACGTTTTTTTTTTTTTTTTTAAATGACCGATGGTTTGGCTAGATAAGACCCTATTCCTCGTCTGGGATCGTGCAGAGCCTCTGAAGCCCTTCCTTCGAAACCACATTGATTTGGACCTTCAACCGTTGGTTGCCATTGAAGTCCATTATGTGGAGAAAAATCCTGGAATGTTTTCCTCAAAAAACTTAATTTCTTTTCGACTGAAGAAAGAAAGACACGAACACCTTGTATGAGATGGGGGTAAATAAAATATCAGGAAATTTTCATTTTGAAGTGAACTAATCCTTTAATGACAGAATTTTAATTTCACATTCACCCATTTTTCACTGTGTAGTTGAAAAGACTTTTTGTGATGCTGTTTCATACCTACACGTGACAACGGCTCTCTCTGGCTCAGCGGCAGTGCCAATGCAGATCTGAATGTGATCTTATTACTTGTCAAAGGTTTAACAGACAGATGAATCATTTAGGAATAGGATTGTGTGGGTGTTTGATTCGAGATATTTTTTACAATTAATCATATATTCTTTCAGCACTGACATTCCATTGTGTGCATTCATGATAGTCACATCACAGGATGTGCCATGTCGAGTAAGTAGGGATCATAGCTGATCTATGATCCATACGGACCAGGCCTCATGGAGCAATGCATGTGATTCGCAGACTTATTGCAAAGTTTAAAAGGCATTTTGACATAATTTTGCATGTATGTGTCCATTCATGCACAAAAAGTCAAGAAAGAGAACTGAATTCTGTGTTCACATACCGTCTTGCGCTTGAATACTTTAAACTCGCTTGAATGTTTAAACTGACAGGACTTAAATGGTATGCAACAGAACAGCACACAAAATGTAATTTTTCTGTCTTTAGGTGGATGCTCAGCTGCAGGTGGTTCGGAAGCTAGAAGAGAAAGAGCGCTTGCTGCAGGGCACCATCAGCGCTGCAGAGCGGGAGCTGGGTCTTCGCACACAGGCCTTAGAGATGAACAAACGCAAGGTACATATAGAACATTGATTTTAACAGACCCCATAAAGCGTGCTGTGCACGGGTATGGTGGGGGGGAATTGAGAGTGAATGGGGAAGTCACGAAAGAGGATGCAATGCTTTGGTCTATTACGCTGTTCACATGATAAATCCCGCCTCTCGTTTTGTGTGCATTCCGCATTTGCAAATCGGTCTAAATTTAAAAAAGAATGGCGTCACCGTTTTGTCACAACACATTCAAACCTGAAATGACTTGAAAACATGATCTGTAAGGGTTTAGTCAGAAACTAGTTTGGTGAAATTTGACCTGTTTGTGACTATCATGACATCTGCAGTGTTTCCCGAGCTTTGATGGAATGATTATCTGAAAATAAGTTGACCATTAAAAAGGACGGCTGAACATCAGTTAAATATACAAAAAAAATTAAAGTCTTTACTGCATTCTTAGTTATTATTTTGGAATAAATGCAAAAGTTGCTCAAAAAAGCAGTAGCTTGTTGAGAAAGAGCATTACCGTATTATTCCGAATATAAGACATTATTTACTCACCCTCAAGTTGTTCCAAACCTGTATGAGTTTCTTTCTTCTGTTGAACACAAAAGATGATATTTTGAAGAATGTCTGTAGCCAAACAGTTTCTTACCCTCATTGACTTTCAAAGTATTTTTTCTTCATACTATGGAGGTCAATGGGGCCCCTCAACTCGTGAACCTCTCTAACATGAATTTACATGATAAAAACTTTGAGGACTTTGCCTCCTCATTTCAGAACCTCACTGATGAACGTCCATTAATTCTCTGCATGTTTCAGGCGCAGGAGTCGGTGTTGCTCTCGGAGGAGGTGCGCACTCAGCTGGAGGGGGTGCAGCAGAGGTTGAGTGCGGTCAGAGAGGAGGTGATTGAGAACAGCATTTCTCGAGAGAAAGAGTCTTTCAATGCTCGACGTGCACAGGTGAGTACTCCATGATGATCCCTTCTTCAGCTCAATGCCAGCTGGGCGTAATCAGAGGGTTAATGGTGTTCATCTACATACTGTTGGTCATCTGTGGATAGAAGATCTTTTTAAACCATGTTGTTTCTTTTATCTCATTAGGAGGACATTTCCAAACTGCGCAGGAAGATAGAGAAGGCCAAGAAACCTGCAGAGAACATTCGAAATGGAGATGAGATCCTGAATGAAGAAATAAATGAATACAAGGTCATTTTACGTTGTCCATTAGGATGGGGGACCAGAATTAGTTTTGTATTCATGTCCTTTAAGGATCTTTTTTTTCTGTTTTACAGGCCCGGTTGACGTGCCCATGCTGCAATTCACGTGTAAAGGATGCCGTTTTGACAAAGTGCTTCCACGTTTTCTGTTTCGAGTGTGTGAAGACCCGTTACGACACCCGTCAGAGAAAGTGCCCGAAGTGCAATGCTGCATTTGGTGCCAATGATTTCCATCGCATCTATATTGGATGAGACTTATGATTGATGGTATCTGCATTTGTTCGGTCCAGTTACTCAACATTGTTCTGCGGGTGGAGCTTGTCCTGTAATGTTGGGGCGAACATCAACAGTTTTACATTCCATTTGAATTTGCTTTCAGAAAACAAGCAACATGTTCAGTTGCATCGGTTTAGCAGAACTAACCTGGGCACATTCCACAGGTCTGTCTTAGCAAACTTTTTTTTTTTACCCATAAAAGCTGCTGCTTACCTTCAGGTGTGTCCTGAATGTTTGTTGACTTCCTCTGAGTTAATACTGCCTCGACCAGATCTCCCATTCCACCTCAACTTTACATTTACTACCCAGAGCCAATGTGAACCCATCAACATAAGTGAGTCTACAGACCTGTCATTGAAAACAAGCTGCCTAGTCGACTGGGCAGTAGTTCATGTGCGTTCAGTTTACTGAACAGCTGGTATTGTAATTTTTGTACCGTCTGTTTTGGCTGCCTATAGTGATGGTTGTGCAACTGCTTCATTGAAATCCATTAAAATATTGAAATGTATTGACTGTCTGTATGCTTCCTTATTAAAGTTGTGGTAACACTTTATTTTAAGGTGACGTATAGTTACGTTACTACATTTACTATAGTAATAAAAGTAAATTATGCTTAATTACAAGTAACTAACTCTCAAACCATAACTCTGTAATAAGTACATCGTTTATTAGTTAATTAATATTACAAATATTAATTTGTACTTACAAGTACAAAGTAACTACGTCACCTTAAAATAGTGTAGCCAAAGTTGTCAGTAATATGTAATTTTGCTGATACTAAAAATTAAAAAGCAACTTTTATAATATATTTATATAGATGAAGCACTTTGTGCAGTGGTAATGGTTTATGAATCAACTTAAAGTTTCTACTTTTTTACGGTTTATGGTAATGCTTTATTTTAAGGTGCCTTTTTGCAGTGTAATTATACAACCGAATATGATTAGGGTTCAGTTTAGGGTTAGTAGCTTGTAATTATGCATCATTTACTGGTATTACTAGCAAGTACATGTAACAAGAACTAAAGTATTTTTAAGTTTAAGAAACAATAGGCTATATACAAAAGGGCTAATAATTGTTAGTGTGATTTTATATGCTATCAATATATTTAAAATACACCGACCAGGCATAACATCATGACCACCTTCCTATATTGTGTTAGTCCCCCTTTTGCTGCCAAAACAGCCCTAACCTGTTGAGGTTTGGACTCCACTCGACCCCTGAAGGTGTGCTGTGGTATCTGGCAACAAGATGTTAGCAGCAGATCCTTTAAGTCCTGTAAGTTGTGAGGTGGGGCCTCCATGGATCTGACTTGATTGTTCAGCACATCCCACAGATGTTCGATTGGATTGAGATCTGGGGAATTTGGATGCCATGTCAACACCTCAAACTCATTGTTGTGCTCCTCAAACCATTCCTGAACCATTTTTGCTTTGTGGCAGGATGCATTATCCTGCTGAAAGAGGCCACATCCACCAGGGAATACCGTTCTATGAAAGGGTGTACATGGTCTGCAACAATGCTTAGGTAGGTGGTACGTGTCAAAGTAACAACCACATGGATGGCAGGACCCAAGGTTTCCCAGCAGAGCATTGCCCAAAGCATCACACTTCCTCCTCTGGCTTGCCTATTTCCCATAATGCATCCTGGTGCCATGTGTTCCCCAGGTAAGCGACACACACACCGGCCATCCACGTGATGTAAAATAAAACGTGATTCATCAGACTAGGCCACCTTCTTCCATTGCTCTATTGTCCAGTTTTGATGCTCTCGTGCCCACTGTTGGTGCTTTCGGCGGTGGACAGGGCATGGGCACCCTGACTGATCTGTGGCTATGCAGCCCCAAATGCAACAAACTGTGATGCACTGTGTATTCTGACACCTTTCTATCAGAACCAGCATTAACTTCTTGAGCAATCTGAGCTACAGTAGCTCATCTGTTTGATCACCACTGTTCCTTCCTTGGACCATTTCTGATAGATACTGACCACTGCAGACCGGGAACACCCCACAAGAGCTGCAGTTTTGGAGATGCTCTGACCCAGTCGTATAGCCATCACAATGGCCCTTGTCAAACTTGCTCAAATCCTTACGCTTGCCCATTTTTCCTGCTTCTAACACATCAACGTTGAGGACAAAATGTTCTCTTGCTGCCTAATATATCCTACCCACTAACAGGTGCCGTGATGAAGAGATAATCAGTGTTATTCACTTCACCTGTCAGTGGTCATAATGTTATGCCTGATCGGTGTATGATGGGACATGAACCTGTACAGCAGGAATAGGACAGTGCCTACTCATTGTCAGTTTGTAACCGCACATTTATATTTTTGAATTGTCCTCCATATCCCTGTCCCTGTATTAACTGAACACAGCCTTTGTGTAAAAGCACACGTCTCAGCGTGCAGATCTTCGCGCCCCGGGCGCTCCTGTAAAGCCCACAACACCAGTGCAGAGCGAGCGTTTACTGCCGTTCGCTTGAAGTGCCACAGTGTTTCTCGTGTGTGGCACAGGAATGCAGGAGGCGGATCATAACCGTATTAACATGTCTGTAGTCCAACAATAGTATTCAAAGTTTACTCCACTGTGAGCTCTTCAAACACCTTTAACATTCAAAACTGGATTCATTTCGGATATTCGCTCAGTAAAACGCATCGTTCTCGTCCGAAAAGAGACTTTTGGGCGTTTTAAAACACTCGCTTTTCGTATTAGTCAGTTTCAAAATAGGATTGTATGTTATTTTATCTTTGCGTTAACGCTTTGTTGTTCGATACCATATACAGTCATCTAGACGCTATTTTTAAGTGTCCTTGGCCAGCGCGTGCCGGACTTCTTGCAGCGACTGACTCTGCTCAGCCTTGAAATATAGTTTTGTCAGAAGGGTCTACCAGTAATTATTTTTTATTCATACATTTTTTTCAAGTTCCAAGAAGAAAAAAAAAAAAAAAAAACACTGGACACAACTGTGCACATCTATTATTTAGTGTATTTTCTCAACTCTGAAGTCGCGTGCGAGTGTTGATCCGGCTTTTAAGGATGTTTGTTCACAACGTTGCCTCGAGAAGTTCGGGCAAGCTGCTGTTCTTTGGGTTTTTGGTTCTGGTTCGTTCTGCCTTATGCCATGGGTTTGCAGAAGAGTTCAAATCAGGCTCTTTTGATTTTGGGTCTGTTATTCTGGAACCTCTGGACGGTTTGCGAAGATACGTGGAGTCCATTGTTGGCACCCATGTGATTGGGATTTGTGTTGAGGTAAAACTGTTTTTTGTTTTTGTGAAATTATATAATTCTATACTTACCACGGGAAAATATTGCTCATATTTGACCGTTCAAAATATTGCATAGTGGTTGCACTTATTGTGTTTCACTGAACTTTGTCTCCAATGTTTCTCCTGAAAGTGGACACAAATGTGACGTTTGCTGGATATTGAGAACATTTGAAATATTTGAGGTCATCTTGGTGTCTGAGCACACTTTTTGAAACTTTAGAGGAGACGCATGATATTGCTTTTTGCCTAAGGAGAAACATCTGAGATGCATGAGAGACAAAACATCTAGGTGAAACAATTGCTACAATGAAGAGATCTCCTTTGTGATGGTTTAAAACATGTTTAAACAAATATATGGGTTATTGAACGTCCCATCTAACAGGGAATGTTCTTTCACTGCAAAAAAAAAAAAAAAACGCTTTCACTGCTTTTCTTAGTATTTTTCTCTTGTTTCCAGTCCAAATATCTAAAAATTTGTTAACACTATTTTTGTGTCCTTATTACATACTGTAGCCTATGTTACATGGACTTACCACAGTAATAAAAGTAAATGATGCATAATTACATGCAACTAACCCTCAACCAAACCCTAATCCTATAGTAGCTCAAGTACATGTAGTTAATCAATACTCGGTACTTGCATATATAATTACATTGTAACAATGACATCTTAAAGTGTAACCAAAAATTCTTAAATCAGATGCATACAAGATGAGTAAAATGCCATCTTGTTTTCTGGGGATATCAAATCAGAGTTGTTGCTTTAAAAAAAAAAAAGCAAAATTATCCGCCAATGGGGTAAGAATAAAAAAAAAAAAATCTTAATTCAAACAGAGACAAGATTATTTTTCATACCGCATTGGCGAATCATTTAGCTTGTTTTAAAAAACGCACTTAATTTTGATTACTTTCCCAGAAAACAAGACATAACATCTTATGGTATTTTATTACTTTAGTAAATGCATCTTGATTTAAGAATTTTTTGATATTTGGACTGGAAACAAGACAAAAATACCAAGTGAGAAAAGCACTTTCTTTGCAGTTGGCTAACCTTCTGGCAAGGTTCTCTCAAAGTTCTGAACAAACATTCTTCCAGTAACATTAATAGAATGTTCGATCAAGTTATCTGATCTTTAATAATGTTCTCAGAACGTTATCACAAAAACATTACTTATACATCGTTCATGGAAGTTTTTTTTTTTTTTCTGAAACATTTTAGTTGGACATTCGTCTACCTTTTTGTAAATGTAAATTCAAATGTAAATTCAGGAAAAAAAAAAAAAAAAAAACACTCAAAAGTATTCCGGAATGTTTCCCTAGCCTCCGCATAACCAAGAAAAAAAAGAACGTGCTAACATTAGCAAAACATTCTTAGACCATATTTTTGTTAGCTGGGTTACTGAATTCACATTCTCCCTAATGAATGCTTAAACTTTTGGTTTGTGATATTCACGGTTCTCTTCCTACTTTTATCCCTCTCTCATGTCGTCCCTCTACTTGTTAATCCTTCTTTAACCCCCTTCTCTCCTCCACTCATACTTTGCCCTAATTTCCTCTGCTTATGTCCCCCTCACCCTCTCTTTGACCCAGAATGCTGTGTTGTACCTTGACTCAGTGTTTGGCCCAGAGAACATCTATTCTGTTGCTATGGTAAGAACAAGTAAAAGTGTCAGAGCTCATGTCAAAGCAGTCACACGGATTGATTTGTGCACTTGCTTTGACACGCGCACTGCACATCCTTGTGTTACTGTCTGTGTGAAAGCGACAACTGCTACTGAGAAAAAAATGCCAGAACAGGTGCGCAAGTGCTTGGTGGCTCACGCCCAGAATGCCAAACAATGCTACTTTGTTCAGTGATTATTTTCACATTGACTCCCTTCATGAAGTCATGCACACACACTCTCCTTGTGTGTATACGTTTGTTTGTGTTCGTCCTTCACCAAATGAAGTGACCTTATGCCAGAGTGGAGTGTACTTGATCACAAGTAATGTATGTGTGATAGCTGCGCATGTATGTGAGTGATGGAGTTAAGCTGGGCGCCCAGCTGTCAGTCTGGCACACACACACACACACACACACACACACACACACACACACACACACACACACACACACACACACACACACACACACACGCCTGGTTCCATATCTTTGTGGGGGCTCTCCATAGACATAATGGTTTTTATACTGTACAAACTGTATATTCTCTCCCTTACACTAACCCTACCCCTAAACCTGCCATCACACAACACTTTCTGTATTTAAAAAAAATTCTGTATGATTTATAAGCTTGTTTCCTCATGGAGACCTCAATTTAGGTCCCAACAGTGACACAAGTCCCCATGAGCCAGTGTGCATTCACGTCGAAGTCCCCACGAGGATAGAAAAACATGAACGAACATGAACATGAACACACACACACACACACAGCTCAATCTGTTCTTACACAAATACTTGGTAGTTTGCTTTCTTTGTTTGATCCGAGTCAGCTGATGTGTTATCTTATTCACATTCAGATGTGTTATCTTATCACCACTTAAAAGAATCTTTTGGGTTTAGTACAAGTGAAGCTCGTAAAAACAAGCAAAAAATCATCGTTTATGCACTTGCAGAGGAAATATGACATATTGGAAGATTTAAAACTCGAAGCTGCAGCTCATACATATCTCGAATCACTTTGATTTCTCCATACATTTGAGCTGTAAAGCTGTCTAGAGGCTGGAATACACTACACAACTTCTCCCAGATTTTTGCCCCTATTTACAGTAGTTGATGCTAAAAGTCCAAGTCAGTGCAGATTTTGCATGAGCACAGACTCAGATTCCATCCACTCAGAGGATATCAAACATGTTTGATATTTTAAGGTGATTTTAAAACAATTTTTAATTTGTCATGCATCTCCTAGCAACAAGATACATTCACTGCCTGGCCAAAAAAAAAAAAAAAAGGCCGCTGTTTGGATTTAAATAGGCAAATGCTTAAGACTGGATCGTTATTGCAGCGATTATTATGTTTCTATCATGTTATTTGTTTGCCAACAGTTCTTCTCATCCTAATTGATTTCATTTCTTAAACAGCCATGTGTGAAGACACATCATGGCCATATTCCAGGATAACAATGTCAAGATTCATCAGGCTCAGACTGTGAAAGAATGGCTGGGAATCATGAAGGATCATTTTCACACATGAGTCCAGACCTTAAATTCACTGAAAGTCTTTGGGATGTGCTGGAGGAGACTTGACAGAGATCTGGACCAAACATTGATGCACCTCTTGATGAAAATATTACATGTTATGAACATGTTATGATGTTATTTCCACCAAGAGGTGCTTCCCTTTATTGGCCACGATGTGTCTTCCTACATGAAAATAAGAAATGAAAAGCTACACACTCCATCAATTAGGCTTAGAAGAACTGCTACCAAACATACAACATGCTAGAAACATAATAATCACCACAATAATGATCTAATCATTGAGTCTTAAAGGGATAGTTCACCCAAAAACGAAAATTACCCCATGATTTACTCACCCTCGGTGTATGACATTCTTCTTTCAGACGAATACAATCAGAGTTATATAAAAAAAGTCCTGGCTCTTCCAAGCTTTATAATGGCAGTGAATGGCTGTTTCTGTTTTGAAGTCCATAAAAGTGCATCTATCCATCATATAACTGCTCCACACGGCTCTGGGGGGTTAATAAAGGCTTTCTGAAGCGAATTGATGCATTTGTATAAGAAAAATATCCATATTTAACACGTTATAAAATAAAATATCTATCTTCCAGTGAATCGCCTTCTGTATTCAACTTAAAAAAAAAAAAAAGCGTAACTGGCGTGACGTGTGATGTCGGTTGTAGCGTAAGCATTTTGAACTGCGAGAGGCGTTACACTTTCTTTGTAAGTTGAATATGGAAGACGGTCTTTGTTTTACTTTATAACGTGTTAAATATGGATATTTTTCTTACACAAACCCATCCCTTTGCTTCAGAAGGCCTTTATTAACCCCCTGGAGCCATGTGGAGCACTTTTATAATGGATGGATGCACTTTTTTAATATAACTGATTGTATTCGTCTGAAAGAAGAAAGTCATATACACCTAGAATAGCTTGAGGGTGAGTAAATCATGGGGTCATTTTTATTTTTTGAGTGAACTGTCCCTTTAACTATGTAGTACCCTCTTATTGTGTTCATATTGTAATGCTGTACACTTTTGCTGATATTGAGGTGGGATACGGGTAAAGTTAGGGACAGGTGTGGTGGGATGGGTTGGTTTAAGGGTGGATTAAGGTTTAAGGGAAGGTCAACAATGTAATTACAGAAATGTATTACAGCTGTAATTACATATAAAATACATACTATAAGTACAACATCATACATATGTACACAATAAGTGCATTGAATCAAATGATTCATTTAAATGTAAGTACATAGTAGTTAAAGACACCTAATATAAAGTGGGACCCACATCTTTTTATGCATGCACATTTTTGATTCATTTTAATTAAATTAAATTGAGTTATCTTGAAATTTAAAGACACGATTCTTGAAAAGAAACCCTTATTAGTTTGGCATGCTATTTGATTATTCCTCAGAATAAAAGCAGTTTTTTTAAAAGCTGTCAGTGACCCTATAAGAACAGGCCATCTGCTTACTAAAAATGAATGAACGATGCAACGTTTTGCCCTGTAGACATACATTGTTACTGCATTAATGAAAACATGATTTTGTTTGTTTTTAAAGTCAAAAGAATGTCATGTATGCTATCTATAGAATTTGTATTGAACCCAAAATGTTCCTTTAATTGAATCACATGTGCATTGTGTCAGAGTTTTAGTTAATGATCAGCTATGAGCAGTTCTGTCCTCAGTTCAGATATAGACCGCCTTCAATGCACACTACCAAGACACGTCCTGGAATCTAACCTCTTTCCTTTCCCTTAATGTTTTATACAGTTTGTGGAAATGTTGCTGAAGTTTGTTGCTGAAGGAGCCGCCAGTGGGCTGAATGTCATTGCTGTGTATGTGTCTGAGATACTCAGAGCTACAGGAGTGAACGGTGAGTAAAGGTCATCTCTCAGCCAGGGTATAAATGTAACTTGAATATGCATAACATCATTCTCAAAGATAAATGATCAGTAAAATATAAGCCACATGAAGTGTTCCCATTATTTGGCAAGCTTGAGCTCTTACTCTGTTGAGTACTGGCAGAGAAAGTGTGTTACTGCTTCTCCTGAGGCTATCGTAATGCTGATACAAATGACTGTGTATTACAGATATTAGGAAAAAGAAGGAAATATTTAATCTCAGAAACATATGGGCCTGTCTACAGAACATACAGTTGTCCAACTCATCAGTTCATTAGTGGTGCCTAAACCCTTAAAGTCACCATGGAATCTAAATTGACTTGTTTTGTAATGGAGTATTGCAGTATTTATGTTTCATCCGTGCACATCATTCATGTGTCCTTACAATCTTTAATCAAAATAACTTGCGGTGCCATCTCTTTTCTTCTCTGATGATGTGTTTACTGCTGTGAGGGCGGGACAACCTGTCACTCACATAGGATCCCTACATTTGTTCTTTTTAGAGAAGTCGTTTCATTCAGATATGCGTCACAATAGGGAAGAAAAGACTAGTGCAACTTAAATTTAATGCCAACTTTTACTTTAAAGGACTTTTACACCAAGGACTAAAACTAAAGTGCGAATAATCTGTTTAATTCTATGAGAATAGTAAAATTCACACCACAACTATAGCGATAACGACACAGAGAAACGATATCTTTGGAATCACTTTCAGGGGAATATTTTCCAGCTGATGAACAATAAAAACATTGAGATCCAATCCGAATCCAAGCATTTAAAGTGGCAGACGACAAAACATTCTGGTTATTATAAGCCCACACTGCAGTAATATTGTGCGTTGGTGTGGACGCTAACACATTGTCTACACCGAGCAGTGCGACGCGACCAAAGACAATAGAACCCATTATAATCAGTGATGGTGGCCGTTTCTCAATATGTGTTCTTGTCTGTACTTGTGTTCTCATGGCCAAGTTCAGTTCAAATCCCCGGATGTGTCCTTGATCCGCCCCTTTAATCGCGGATGCATCGAGAGGTGACTTGAGCGGACTTGAGTCAGACCGGTATCCCAGAATGCATCTCACACCAACCAACAAGCATCAAGAGCGGATGAGAAACCCAGCGTAATTTAAAAATACTATTGTTAATGTGTCACGAAATGTAGTTTTAAGATTTTTTCAGACGAGAATGTACTTGTTTAAAGCTCAGATCTGTGGTTTATTAATAAAGATAGCACCTATTTGAAATTTTGCCGTTTTCGGAGTTGTGAGATCCAGTCGATCACCGGACGCTCAGCGCTCGTTAACACCGCCGAGAGCAGCCTTTCCTCGGCTAGTCCTTCTGACGTTTTCTGCTGACTCAGCTGCTGTCTCTGTAGTGGTTAAACATGAGATATGATTTGTCTTGTGTATATGTAAAAAGAAACTGGGTTGTGTTTTATGTCATATTTCATTTTATTACAGCGAAGATAATCATATATGCACACTTATTGCCTGAACCACATATTAATATATATTAATATATATATATATATTATTTTTTTAATGTAAATGAAAAGAGGCAGGGTTGTTTTATTTTTTGTTTTGTTGTAAATATATGCAGTGAAGATAATCAATGGATGTGTTGCCTGAACCACATTTGTGTGGCTATTAATATGTTTATGTTTTTTTTATGAAAATGGAGAGGCAGAGTGGTGTTTTATAACATATTTTGTTTTATTGTAGCCTCAAATATAAATACAGAGATAACCGGAGTAGCCAGAGCGAGCTGAGTGACGCTATCAAGAACGCTGCTGTTCCATTTGCAGAGTACCAGACTTGTGTCCTCCTGTCCTCGGGAGTTCGTTCTCCTGAGTCGAACTTGGCAAGTCTGAACTACCAAGGTCGCGAGTCAGAAGTTTGCGTTCTTGGTATTGAGAAACGGCCGTTGTCTACACTGGATGCGGTGCGACACAACAAATCCCGACAGTAAACTGATGTCTCGTTCTATTTATGACGTACTCCAAGCGCTTGCAATACTTCTCATAGAGAAGACACATGGATTTGCAACGGTCGCTTTGTCACGTCCAGTGTAGACAGCAAAAAGTAGACACGGTGTAATATAGTTATAGTTATAGTAATCTTTATAAGTTAAACTTTGGCATGTGACAGGCTGTTCACACAGAACGTACTTGACGGTCACCGTGATTTTGCCAAGTAAGACATGTTCCTGGATCAACACATTTTGTTGATCCTGGAGCAACATTCCAGTCAAAATGTTTTGTCCTAACCCTATGCCTACCCATAACTTATCCCTAAAACCAGAGGGAAATGACAGGTTTTCATTACACTAGTTGCGTTTCTATTACCAAATTACCAAATTGAAATTATGAATTGAAAATACGATCAAAATGGAATCAATTTTGCTAAATCTCATAGCAAAAAAGATTTTACGCTCACACGAGGTGGTTTTTCAGGCAATTAGAAAAAGGAATATTATGGAAAAATGCAATGTTTTTTTCGCATTTACAGGTCACCTGGCGTACGTAAGAGTCACACGATCATTCTTTAAAGATAGCAAGGTATGTTTGGACAGAAGACGAGATCTCCTACATCTCCTTTGATTAAAAATAAGATGGCGGCTATTTACGCTAAGTGAAAATAGCATATTTTCTTAGTGATATGCTATTTGCAAGTAGTAATAGATTTTTACACTATGTAAAAATAGCAGCAATTTCTTTGCAATTAGTGCAAATAGTAGTTAGATGCTATTTATACTTATAAACAGTGGCAGATACTATTTGCACTTCAGTGTTGTTGTACATTAAATGATACACAATAATAACAGTGTAAATGATTATGATTATTAAAATTATTAAATGGACGCTGCCTTATTGGGACAATAAAGCCCTCCCTACACCCTTACCTCTAACCGATAAACACTTTATTATTAAACTCTCGTTAGACACTTTATTTCCACTTTCTGTAATGGAAATGTGGCAATTGATGTTGAAGCACCTGGTTGTAAGCCTAAACGTGACTGTAAACGTGTCGCTCAAATCTGATTGGTTGATTGGAATGTTGTTGTACATAGTGTTTTTCTATGTACACATGCCCAAGACAGACGTCTTTGACCATCTTGCTGCTTTTTCATTGTCTCGCACATGAGCGCATTGTTTTTAAGAAAAAAAAAAAAAAGTCTTTAAAAGCGTGTCAAGGCTTTGCATTGACTTCTGTTTATCAGCGCTGTGGCTCTGTAGTTGCGTACTATTGTGCGATGCCACATTTTTAAACGAAAAACGACTAGTTTGTGCTATACATATAGATACCACAAATTGTGCATCTTATTTGAGGAGAACAAAGCACCACCCAGATAGCAACCACTCCACATAGCGTAGAATGTAAATGTATAAACCAAATGGGAATCTGGGAAAAATAGCAACATGCACAATAATAAAGAAAAAATGTTTGAGCTAATTCTGAGTTTGTGCAGGAAATCACACTCACATTTTCTAATCTAATTAACATGTTCTTTTTTCTTTCTCTGTGTGTGTATTATTCAAAGAGACAATATCTATCCCTCATTTCACCGCCGAGGGTGTGTCTGCTGTGACCAAGTGTGCTTTGCTGGCTCTGATCGGTTACTGGCTGCTGTTCTTCCTGCTGCGGGTTACTGTGGCGCTTGTGAGGCGAGCGTTTTGGCTGATTAAAGTGGTTGTGGTGCTGTGGCTGTTTGTGCGGATCGTCAGCGACCCTGCGGCCTCCTCTGAGGTCACCACAATGAGACTGACCTTACTAGTGCTCACCTGCGCTGTGTTTGGAGTCGCTACGAGCGGCGGCGGAGGAAGTCTGGAGAGCCGAATCAGCAGTCTGGAGGTTCGAGTCAAAGGGATGGAAAAGAAGAAAAGAGAATGATGATGAGCAGCTCAAAACCAGTATACGGATACGGACTCATGATAACAGAAGGATGAGGACTCAGGGATGACATTCTGAGTGTTTTATGTAACTTGAAGCATATGTCTGATCTTGCCAGTTCTCTCCTGCTTTGAATATATTTCGTAATTCACTGGACCAGTGAGGCTAGTCCCATGTAAAACAAGAAAACAAAACACCATCAGACTCTGTGGATTTCATTAAAGCTATCCTTGAATGTTGCCTGTTGCTTTATGGTTGTCATTGCATGAACACATTCATGTTCAATTCGGTTCAACTGCACAACAACAGTAACGATACAAAATCAACTGATTAGATATAGTATGGCAATGGTTAGACACTGTCTGACCGGACAAGACATTTGAATGTACTCTGGCCTTATTTGTCACAGTATGGATAAACTGTATTAGATATATATTTGCATATAACTATCATATCTGAATAAATCATGCCAATTTGCCTAAGGCTATGGGAGACTTATTCCCACTATATGCACTAATACAGACGCTTCAACGAGTATTTGAATACATACAGTGTAGCTAGGTGTATTTTGTGTTACACAAGTCGTTTTTGAAATAAAGCTGCTCTTACTTTTCATTGAGACTGATAGTATTGCAGTGTTCTGACATCTCAATCTGTGCTTGGGGTCTATATGACCAATTGACTTTTCATTCGTTTACAAAAATGGTTCCCTTCATCTCAGAGGAATACAATGTTGTGACTTTTCCTTTATTATCCATACATACACAAAAAACTGGGCTTGATTCGGTTGTTCTAAAGGTATGTAAAAACATTTTTTTATTAATGTTGTCTTTGGGATCAATATGACCCCAATTGAAAATGAATGGTAATGCAATTTTTCATTTGTCCAAATAAAAAATAATAATACAAAATATTTATAACTCCAGCATAAATCTGAAAATTTCACACAGAGGTAAAGGTCTGGTACTTGAGCACAAATGTAATGTAGAAAACACATGCTCGCTCTCTCTCTCTCTCTCTCTCCGGATTTTAAGACCCCTGTCCGGCACAGCCTTAAGCCGGACACTCATTTGTATATAAAATAAAATCCTGCAGGAAAAAAAGATATTTGGAGTCGCGCTGAATCAGCCTAAAAACCCCATAGACAGTAAAAGAAATGGACACAGCGAGCCCATAGAAGTGAAGTCAATTAGAAGCACTCACTTCCGTACTGCGCATCTGACAGTTTGTACGTCTTCTAGTAGTTGTGCAAAGTGAAATTTGAATCACCGACTCTTGCAGAGATTTTGGCTCTCTATGGGCTTCTCCCCATAAGCATGACATAAGCTCCCTTGACTTTATGCCTCCACGCGCCTCATAGACGGTAAAAGATTGCCTGCGAGCTTCTCCTCCTGTCTATACGGTAATTTATCTACTGTGCGACAGAGAGTCGCGTAATTATGACGCAATCGTTAGCCTATTTTTACAAAAACTTCTACGGGGCGATAGTGTAATATACGCGGTAATGGAGCCTTTTATACATTGTCGTGTTCCGTTAGAAATAAACAATGGACAATTGAGTCTTTAAACGCCTCAGGTGTAAAGTTATTCGCTGTCAGTGACACCAAAATGAATGGGAGCCAATGGAATGCTAACAGCAGGTGATGGCTTGGTTAGCAATGGCTGCCCTTATGGAAGGTACGCTTTCCGGGTGCTCGATTACCCCCCTGAAAAAACCCCGCTCTAGAGTCTTTATGCAGTATCGGCGTCTAATGCCGTAAGATCTCTGGTCAAACAAATAATTGGCTGAAAGCGGTGTATATCATTGGTTAAAAACGTAAACAAGCCTCCACGACGTGCTGGCTACGTCATATCGTTAACACGCCGAAACGTCAGACCTCATTTAATCCAGAATGGACAAAAGAGCACGAATTTATATCAAAAAGCACACTGTGTTTGTATTTGTTTGTTTGTACTGTATTTGTTCTTTCCAGACATGTTATGTTTTCAGGCACTGTGCACTTTGCAAGACGGGTTTATCGCAGTGGTCAGTTTTTGAAACCGACATCACAGTCTCTTGAATGAATACAAATACTGTGAACAACTTTTTTTGCCTCTTCTGTTACACATAGGTCTGTTGTAGTTGTGAGTACACCAGAGTCCTATACAATTATTCTTGCCTCACTAAATGCTGCAAAGTGTCCTTTTTGGTGTTATGGAAATGGCCACCCTAACAAACACACACATATGCACACAGAGACACACACTCTCTCTCTCTCTCTCTCTCTCTCTCTCTCTCTCTCTCTCTCTCTCTCTCTCTCTCTCTCTCTCTCTCTCTCTCTCTCTCTCTCTCTCTCTCTCTCTCTCTCTCTCTCTCTCTCTCTCTCTCTCTCTCTCTCTCTCTCTCACACACATATTCAGAGAGAGCAAGAGAGAGCTCAAACAGAGATGAAAGAAAACTGACCTTTTCCACTTTGAGAAAGTTTGTTGAGATGTAAGAGCTGCATTTGTGTTTTGAAAACAAAGAAGCTGTTCTCACGCAAAAGATATGAAAGAGTGTCTTTGGTGTCCTGCACATGGATCATTCTGTGCTGGCAGTATGGCAAAGAGGTACACTCTTCTTCAGACCCTGGACTATGTGCTGGATTCCAGCGAAAATGAAGAAGACCTGGAAGACTCTGAGCCAGAGGACTGCAATCTCTTTTACTCCTGTGCATTTCTGGATATTGCTGTTGGTTTTATTTACACATAATTTTATTTTGTCTATATTCTAAAGTGAATTATTACTACCATCTGACTCTGAGTCTTGTCCTTCAGGTGTGACTTATGTGGCATTTAGGAGCAGTTGGCCACATCCAGTAAAAAAAAATAAAAAAAGCTTTCATGGCCCTCTGCTGGTCAAAACAAGTTATTGCTTAAAAATGAATATCATCAGTTTAATATCTAACCACCAGATGGCATAATTCTACACCTAACACCTAGATCAATATCCAGAAACTATTTAAATTAAATTTGGATAATAATTCAAGTGATTTTTTTCATAGAAAACTGATATTTCACATGCAAGCTAATGGTGTATTTAAGGATTTTTGTGGTAAATAGGTACAAAAGTACTTCAAATCTCTCAAAACACAGCATTAATGTATATATGAGAAGTAAACAAAAATGTTTATATATTATTTGTATTATTGAAAATGTATATATATATATTTTTACAATTACACTTTAAATTTTGGGGTCACAGACCATTTGAAGAAGGTTAAAGACTGTAATTATAGGCCTTTAATTCATTATATAATCGGCCTAATTAAAAAATAATAATAATAATTTAATTTTAATGAGGAGTAATCTAATCTAATCGGTTATGCATTGATGCATTATGAAATTGTTGCGGGCAAACAAAATGTAATATTAGTTTAGTAATAAGAGTAGGCCTACCCTAATAATAATATTTATAATAATAATTTATTTTATTGCATAAATTGGATATGCTAAATCCTCTTGATATAATAGCTGAATCATTTGACCATCTCTCTATAGTAGTACACCATATCCTCTATTGGTTATCCAAAATTATTTTGGATAATTTTTAACCCAAAAAGTTACGGACTGCAGCTTTAAGTACTTGTTTTTATTCAACTCACATCATCTCAGGTGCAGTAGCACCTGTTGTTAGAGGCACTATAATTTCCAGGTGAAATTGGGTTGTGAAATGTTTGCTTACTTATTTTTATTTAGGCCTGTTTTTTCCTCATTCAGACAGACTTTTATTTTGGAATTCGGCATCATACGGTGTCAGGCTGTGAGGTGTACTATCATTTTCAGGTGAAATTGGGCTGTTTTATTCATGTTCATTGATTCAGGCAGACTGACGAATAAATGAATGTTAAATCGCGTTCACCGGAAGATCACTTGTTTTCAGATCAGTTCTCTGACGGTCGTACCGTAATAGCCAGTGTATGCGCGCACCAGGAAATAAAGTGGCGGCTAGATTGACCGTGCAGTTTGGAGTGGCGGCTGGCTTGACCTCAGTACTCAGTCGGGGTGCCAGTTCTCCTCTGGCCGACAAACAAACAGTGTATGATTATAATTCTGGCAACATTACAGGTCAGAAGTCATATTAGATCAATAGATATTCGTAAGATTATTCGAAAGATTGGAGTACAATCCCGAACAATGCTAGGAAGACTGTTCCAGAGTTTAGGCGCTAAATAGGAAAAGGATCGACCGCCTGCAGTTGATTTTGATATTCTAGGTATTATCAACTGACCAGAGTTTTGAGACGACGTGATGGAGTATAATGCGTTAAGAGTTCACATGTACATGTTTTAGCTGTTCATTTAAATGTCTGTTGTTTCTGATGTTAAACTTAAGTTATATTGTATAAGTATTTGTATAAAGAACTTTAAGTAATGTATAGACCAATTTATTTTAATTTCTACATTTTAATTTACATAATAATAATAATAATAATAATAATAAATGTAGGCCTATAGAAGAATTTGTTTAATGTACAAATTATAACTTGAATTACAAAAATAAACTATGTACAGAACAATCACTTCTCTTTTATTTAGCCTACACATTTCAAGTTACATAACGAAAATAAACAATGTATAGTATTACTTTGGTTAATTTACAAATAACTTACATTACAAACATAAATAAAGTAGACTTTTTAAAATTTTTAACTCAGGCTTATACATTACAAAAAAATTAACAATGGACCGCAATCACTTTGTTACATTTACAAATAGCTAACTTGCATTACAAAAAAATAAATAATGTATTGGCCTACGTTTAAAAAATGTTCTGTGCATCCCGGCCATGCTGCTCATTGATCTGCCGCGACCCGACACAGGGCGAAACACATTGAGTATTTTAACTGTGGTTTTAGCTACTAATGATTAAATTATTGCCGTATTATCTGAATGGCATTGAATAGCCTATCTCTGAGCAAACGCGTTCTTGAGAGGATTTTTAAGCAAGAACAAGCTTTGGCGCAGAAAGAACAGAACAGAACAGAGGTGGCATCAATCATTGAACAACTTCTAACCTCTGGCCAATGTAATTATATATATATATATATATATATATATAATATATATATATACACACA
The DNA here is from genome assembly GCA_018749465.1 of Paracanthobrama guichenoti. Taxonomy (NCBI): domain Eukaryota; kingdom Metazoa; phylum Chordata; class Actinopteri; order Cypriniformes; family Gobionidae; genus Paracanthobrama; species Paracanthobrama guichenoti. Next base: position 7,216,942 of record CM031956.1, on the reverse strand, counting down.
CACACACACACACATATATATACATATACATATATATATATATATATATATATATATATATATATATATATATATACATATATATATATATATATATATATATATATATATATATATATATATATATATATATATATATATATATATATATATATATATATATATATATATATATATATATATATATATATATATATATATATATATATATATATATATATATATATATATATATATATATATATATATATATATATATATATATATATATATATATATATATATATATATATATCATACACACACACTCACCTAAAGGATTATTAGGAACATCATACTAATATCGTGTTTGACCCCCTTTCGCCTTCAGAACTGCCTTAATTCTACGTGGCACTGATTCAACAAGGTGCTGAAAGCATTCTTTAGAAATGTTGGCCCATATTGATAGGATAGCATCTTGCAGTTGATGGAGATTTGTGGGATGCACATCCAGGGCACGAAGCTCCCGTTCCACCACATCCCAAAGATGCTCTATTGGGTTGAGATCTGGTGACTGTGGGGGCATTTTAGTACAGTGAACTCATTGTCATGTTCAAGAAACCAATTTGAAATGATTCGAGCTTTGTGACATGGTGCATTATCCTGCTGGAAGTAGGCATCAGAGAATGGGTACATGGTGGTCATAAAGGGATGGACATGGTCAGAAACAATGCTCAGGTAGGCCGTGGCATTTAAACGATGGCCAATTGGCACTAAGGGGCCTAAAGTGTGCCAAGAAAACATCCCCCACACCATTACACCACCACCACCAGCCTTCACAGTGGTAACAAGGCATGATGGATCCATGTTCTCATTCCGTTTACGCCAAATTCTGACTCTACCATCTGAATGTCTCAACAGAAATCGAGACTCATCAGACCAGGCAACATTTTTCCAGTCTTCAACTGTCCAATTTTGGTGAGCTTGTGCAAATTGTAGCCTCTTTTTCCTATTTGTAGTGGAGATGAGTGGTACCCGGTGGGGTCTTCTGCTGTTGTAGCCCATCCGCCTCAAGGTTGTGCGTGTTGTGGCTTCACAAATGCTTTGCTGCATACCTCGGTTGTAACGAGTGGTTAGTTCAGTCAATGTTGCTCTTCTATCAGCTTGAATCAGTTGGCCCATTCTCCTCTGACCTCTAGCATCAACAAGGCATTTTCGCCCACAGGACTTCTACATATTGGATGTTTTTCCCTTTTCACACCATTCTTTGTAAACCCTAGAAATGGTTGTGCGTGAAAATCCCAGTAACTGAGCAGATTGTGAAATACTCAGACCGGCCGTCTGGCACCAACAACCATGCCACGCTCAAAATTGCTTAAATCACCTTTCTTTCCCATTCTGACATTCAGTTTGGAGTTCAGGAGATTGTCTTGACCAGGACCACAGCCCTAAATACTTTTAAGCAACTGCCATGTGATTGGTTGATTAGATAATTGCATTAATGAGAAATTGAACAGGTATTCCTAATAATCCTTTAGGTGAGTGTATAATTACATTGGCCAGAGGTTAGAAGTTGTTCAATGATTGATGCCACCTCTGTTCTGTTCTGTTCTTTCTGCGCCAAAGCTTGTTCTTGCTTAAAAATCCTCTCAAGAACGCGTTTGCTCAGAGATAGGCTATTCAATGCCATCATGCTCACTGTAGGTCAAGAGAGGGGGGGAGCTGGGGTAATGGCTGACACAATCAGTGACACAATCCCTAATTAATTTCTGAATCGACACAAAAAATAAATCAAATTAGAAGTTATTGATCGCCTCTGAAGCAGTAGGCTAAGTTTTACATCCAATCACATTAATGATGTTAATAACTAAATCAGACAAAGCACTGGCAATTTAGTACTATCCCAGCAGTTGTGGTGTTGAAAAAAAAAAAAAAAGACAAAAAATGGTCTACAACACTACAATACATCCTACGTCATATGTCGCATCAATTACGCTTTTTCCGCTTAAGTTGAACGCGGAAGGCGGTCTGGCAGAATGCGAAGTCGCATCACTTGAAGACGTGTGACCAAAAGATCGATATGTCACGGCATGACCGCGAAATCAAAGTAGAAAATTAACTCCAAATGTCACAAAATGGCAAGTTACTAAGCCTAACAACAAAAGCAATGATAAAACAGTGTAAACAGAGCTGGAAAACAGCGAAACCTCAACCTTATTAATTATTCAAGCCCCAGTGCATGATGGGAACGTTGAGAAGTTTTACTTGGTTTTATAATGTTGATATTTACGCTTTCATTTCTAGATGCTTGAATTGAGTACTAATATAGATTTTACTTATTTTTTTATCAGTGTAAGTCAAAGTCTGATTATAGTAACATGCCATGGCAACTACTTAAGCTAAGTTTACTAAATAATGTTGTCAGTTTTCAAATATATAAGAAAAGGTGGTATTCTGCCCTCACATTGGCGTCTCTCTTCCCAGAGTCAGACAGATAGATAAACTCCTTCAACACTAGGCTTGTGGGAGAATGCTGCTTTATTCCACACCACGATGAATATGTTGAAACTACAGCTTGGTTATCTCCAACAACATAACACTAATGTAAATTAATTGTATATAGTTCTTAAATGTCTAAAATTCTGCACTACATAGCTTTATAAATAGTAAATATAATAAATAGAATACAAATTAATCAAACTTACAGACAATGCTTTCTACAGAGGATCATAAGATGAATGGCTGCTTCAAGTTTCCTCTGTGTTGAACTAACTTTAACTGATGCAATGAACTGAATTGAACTGTCTTGGAATGTTACTAAGAAGCTACATGACTAGGCATTGGAATCAAACACTAAATAGCAAACACTAAAGATGATCCAGAACAGGTGGTATAAACAGACATACGAAAGATAGACGGATAGATAGACAGACATTACAGACAGACAGACGAGAGACACAGACAGACATTACAGACAGACAGACATTACAGACAGACAGAAGAAAGATAGACAGACAGACATTACAGACAGACAGATGATAGATAGATAGACAGGTGACAGATATTACAGACAGGCAGACAAAAGATACAGACAGACGAAAGATAGACAGACAGACAGACATGACAGACAGACAGACGGAAGAAACAGATAGACATTACAGACAGACAGACGAAAGAGACAGACAGACATTACAGACAGACGACAGATAGACAGACATTACAGACAGACGACAGATACAGACAGACAGACATTACAGACAGACGACAGAGACACAGACATACGAAAGATAGACAGACATTACAGACAGACGACAGATAGACAGACAGACATACGAAAGATAGACGGATAGACAGACATTACAGACAGACGAAAGAGAGACAGACAGACAAACATTACAGACAGACGAAAGACAGACATTACAGACAGACATTACAGACAGACAGATGAAAAATAGACAGAGTGTCGTTGATCAAATAAACATGACTCCATTTTTTTATTATTTTTTTTGGTAGTTCACATTTTATGTACAAGTCACAAAACTGTGTGCGTAAATACAAAAATACATAAAACAGAGTGAGATAAATAAATACAAAGACACCTTCAGCTTCATTCATGATAACGGTGTTACTAACTTTAAAGGCTATAGCATAACATAGCAAAGAGCGGTGAAGGGTTTCACACAGTCCGTAATGAAAACACAGCTTTGATGGCGGCTCATCAGTTTCAAAGGGTTTTTTTTTTTTTTTGCGACGCAAAACTCATTAGGATTTTTTCCTCAGTTTGAATGACTAACTCGGACGCAACAGTCCGTTTAAAAAAATGTGGATGTGTTTTGTTGCAAACCAAATCATATTACAAATACAACGCATTACCCATAAGCCCCAGTCTACTGTGCATCCATATCCTTTATCACGTCAAAAAACATAAATGACACTGGGCTGACTAAGCAAAATTAGGCTGTATATGTTTCCAATAACTGCTCACATGTGTATGTACATTTAGACGAGAAAGTCAGTGAAGTGACATCCTGTGCTTATGAAGTCCACATGCCATCTGAGCCGTTCACTGAACAATCTGTGGCATTTCACTCCAGGCTTTGGCCTTCTTCTTGGCGAGAGCCAGCCAGGGAGGCTCGTCTTGGGTCAGAGGTGCAGCGGAGGGGTTCACGCTTCTCTTCACGCTTTCCTTCTCTAGCATGGACGTGTTGGACAGCTCGAGGGAGCAGCACACTGATCATTCAAAAACAATGGAAAACAGCTCATATTATTCATCTTCCTTTATACTTTATTCCTTTATTACATCTCACTGTTTTCTCCAAAGCTGCTTTAAATATGAAGTCAACTCATTTCACTCAAGTTAGCCTATTTTCAGGCGCTGCATAATATCATCGCTGCGTAATATCAAAGTTCCTTGATTATTATGCAGGAATGAGAGTATAGTTCCTAGCAATATCGGCCTAGAAAATCCCAACTTTTCATTTTCCGTCGGTCTTGGTACAAGATGTAACTACAGAAGAGTCAAGTTTTAAACCGGAAAAATATAGAAACTCTTTGGTCATTTGAGCGAGATGCTAACGGTCTAATCAGATTCAATGATCTATGCTAAGCTATGCTAAAAGTAGACAGACAAGACCAAGCCCAAGACCCTATGACTTTTGTCACACTTGAACCACAAATACACACAATTTTTTTACTGGATTTGAGGAGTTTTTATGAAAAAAAGTAAACCCCCTTAGGAATGAATGAAATGTGAGGAATGCTTCAGTACACATAGAAAAACCAAAAAATACTCAAAATTCAAACTAAAAATGCTAAAACGTTACCCAAAAATGATTTTATAATGTCTACACGTGTATGTGAATGTATACTGAAGTGAAACTGACTTTAGGACCCAGCGGAACGTCCTTTTTCCACAAGAGGTCAGCAGAGACATCCGATGTAAGATATTTTGAGCTGAATTAAAAGGGTTATGCATGAAATTGTGAGTTATTATGAAATGTGCTTAAACTATTATTTATTGATAAAATCTAGTAATTTAAAGGTAAATATATATTTTTTTAAATCACCACAAATTTGCATTAAAAATAGAAAACAAATAAATAAAAATTAAATTAAATAAGCTTTCTGGACAAAATAAATAAATAAAAGTGCTTCGGGTCATTTTGACCCACGAGGGAAGGATGTGTTATAAAGTGCGAGGGAGGGATGAGGGTTAATCAGGCGTTTGAGGAACGTTTATTTGTTCATCTCTCAGTCATCACTGTATTTACATTACATTATGTTTTGCCACCCAGAATTAAAACTACAGACCTTTGATCATAAATCTAAGCATTTAATAAATATCATCTTACTAAGACGTATTGTTGGGAGATACAGAGTGAAAACTGATATTTATTACTTATAAAGAACTCATTGATTTGCATTACAAGCTATTAGAATTTCATCTTACTTTTTGGTCAAATAATATCTGAAACAAATTGCACATTTTTGCTTAGTTTGGGCCTCTAAATCAAATTGGTGTTTTTTTCCTCCTCAAATATATTCTCACTCTATCACACTGTATAAAAGCCTGTGTAAGAGTCAAAAGCCTGATGTATCAAATATGATAATCAACAAGAAATAACCCATGCAAACCTTTTTCTTTAGTTTAAAAAAAAAAAAAAAAAAAAAAGTTTCCCTGGACTATTGTTTTATTTGTCAGGCTTTCACATGGTTACTTTATATGGTATTTTTAGACAGTTACAATAAATGTCCACTAGGGGGCAGACATTTATCAATATACACTTCCTGTTCACCCTAAACCTAAAACACAACCTCATGCTATTAAGAGATTATAATCATATTTTGTGACTTTGCAGGTCGCTGCTCATTTCAGACCCAACAGAACAAACCTGAATCCATAAAGCTTTGCTATGTTAGGCGACTGATACTAATGGAGAGATTACCTTGTAAAGGTGAACATGGCTGTGCTAGCTGCTCTTTAGTGATTGGATTTGATAAACTGGCCGGGGAATCCGGTTTTTTGTCATCCTCCTGAAAACAAGTGGATACATATCAAATAGGAGTTGAAAATAATGTTCAATACAAGCTCTATCGATGACATATCTATCTGAAAATATTAATTACCACATAAAATTAGTTAGTGTTTGTTTCCCTTCATTAAAACGTCCCAGAACACGGTATTTTCCCAAACTGCAACATGTAAAGATGACTATGACTATGTTAATATGATTGTCCTGTTGCTTCATGATGCTAAGAGAACTGGGCAAGATTGTACATGACACATTAGTTGACGATATGATGCCGCAGCACACACCTGTGAGGACAGTTTCTCTGCTGGGTTCTCCGGGGAGTTCTCCATGAAGTTCTTCTGCTTCTGCCTGGCTAAAGAGATCCAGCTCGGAGACGCCATGCTACCGACAGATATTCTTCCCACCGCATCTGAATATAACATAAAATACGCATATTATTATATCATATTATTTTAGGATGCTTTTTGCTGACAAAAATGGAAGAGAAAAATAATGGCTAAACAACAATATAAAAACCCACATTTGATACGGCTTTAAAACACATGCAGATAATAAACTTTCATGATGATGAAGAACTGCAATGCCATGTGAGTGTGACTGCGATAGAGATGATAATCAAAACCAAACAGATGTTTTAGTTTGTCTCTCAGAGTATCCGAGGCACAAGCTGTAAAGGCTCTGCCCTCTCCTGGAAAGCGGGGTTGGGAGCAGCAGCTCATTTGCATTTAAAGGGGATATCTAATGCCATTTCATGCATTCTGACTTATTTACACTGTTAAAGAGTTGATTCTCACATGGCCAAAGTTTCAAAAAACGAGTTGGACGTATGACGGAGTATTTCTGTGCCAAATACACTCCTTCAGGATTCGTATACGTTTCGGAAAGTTTTTTCGAGTATGGCGCTGTATGACTTCATAAAGGGCGGAATATTCCTTGTATGGGCACTTCTCCCGGATGAGTGTGTGCCACATCAACCAGACAATAACAATGTCACTAAAGAAGTGTGTTTCTGGTTATGAGGGAAAGATCACCTGGTTCAGCTTCCCAAAGAATCCAGCGTTAAGGGAACAGTACGCAGTTTGTTTTTCCGGAGCAGCAACAGAGTTGTGCAAGTGTGTTTATTAGTTCCCGGCATTTCGGTGACAAATGTTTTATAAACAAGGCCCAGTTTGAGGCTGGATTTGCAGATTGTTTGAAACTGAAAGATGGAGCGATCCCAGCGATAAAAGATCCCGGTCATGAGTCACAACCGCAGACTTTAAGTAAAAGTAAAACTGCATCAAATGTCTGTGTTTTGTTGGCAATCGGCATGTAGGAAACAACACGAACGTATAGTGAATCAAAAGTTATCCAGGGATAATGCCATTATGTATTGTGTGTGTGTGTGTGTGTGCGCGCCTGACTCTTTAGCTCCGCCCACTGCACACCCGCACGAGCTTGGCTGTTTTTGGAAGAATCTGTCTTTTACAAATCTGATAAAACTAAATAAAGAGATATGAAGGATGTAATACTACTCTATAGGTACTCAAGATTACATTAGACTGGCAGAAACTTTGTGTGTTATGTACCCTTTACAGATATAGGCACAAAAACAGCACGTTTTTCCTTCCACTCAAAAACTGGCATTTACAACATGGTATAATAAATGATCCATGGGGTACTTTGATCTGAAACTTCACAGACACATTCTGGGGACACCTGAGACTTATATTACATCTTGTAAAAAGGGGAATAATAGGTCCACTTTAAGAATGGAGGTACCTGGGATTTTCCTGGCTGACATCACAGTGTCAACTAGCAGATCAGGCTTCTTCGGCAAGGCTTCAGGCTTCTTCCTAACATTCTGGCCATGATCTGGTGTTTCCTGCGCCCCTGAGGACTCTGTTTGCATCTGGGTCCAAGGTGATTCTACATCTAAACCATACCGGTGCAGAACGGGAGTCTTTCTCAAGCGCACGCCAAATGGGTTCTCTGGGCTCATCTCTTCTAGAACATGGATTGTGGGAAGTGTCGGAGAACTCAGAGGTCCAGCTGGTTTGGGTTGCTCTTCTTTTACGGGAGTAAAGAGTACAGTTGTTTGGGGAGATGAAGCATTAGTCTTTAGAGTCTCCGGTAGCATTAGCGAGATGTTCTGCTCTTGGGTGCCTCCAGAAGCCAATGACCTTTGCCACGCAGGGGCGATGGTGAAGCGAGGTCGATCCTCAGTGTTGCTTGTGGGTTCTCTTGTAGGCGACTCAATAACTGGCTGATCTTGCTGCTCAGAAACAACCTCAAGTTTTTCTGGAGACACTTCCAGAGGCTCACTAGACACATCTGGCTCACTGGGCTCAGCTTCGTCTTCCTGCTCTAGAGGAGACATTGATGCATTGGAGAATTGAGAATGGAGAATTGGACTCTCGAGCACAGGAGACACCGTAGAAAGAAGGAGCTCAACAAGCATTTCTGGTGGGGGTACAGAGGCTTCTGCGGTCTCGGCTGAGCTCCAGGCATCATCTCTGACTGCCTGATCAGATTCAGGAATGTTCTCCACATTGATTTCAGCTAATTCTCTTTCGTCACCTGAAGTCTCATCTTTCTCAGGCTCTAGAGAACCTGTCTGACCCCCAGCTTCTTCAGGTTCAACATCATTCGTAGACCCCTCGGTTTTCTCAGGTTCTACCACCGGCAATTCATCATCCTTCTCAATATCATCTCCACCATCTTTGGTTTCTCTCTCCAATTCAGCTTCTTCTTCAACAACATCTTCATGTACCTCATCTTCATCTCTTTCTTTTGGCGACTCAAACAACACTTCATCCTTGTTGGCACTCTCTGCCTTGTCTACTTGTTTCTCAACATGAGGCACTTCAGCAGACTCTTCACCACTAAATTCTGGCGTCTCTAGCAGCTCCTCTTCTTCTGTGGTCTCTTCTGAATCCACAGATGATTCTGAAAGCGAGTCAGGCAGAGGAGCCTGTTCCTCTGTGGTCACTATAGGGTTTGAGGGATCAGGAAGGTCATTGTTGTCTTCCTCCTCAAGCTGAGCAACCACGCTCCCACTGTTTATGTCTTTCACCTACAAGAAACAAGCACAAGAGTTCAAATTAAATTAATATGTGGGTCGATGACACGATGCCCATCATGCCCTTCAAAAATACATAAATTGACTTGAACATACAATTTCAGTCAACTATTTTTTTGGGAAATAAAGTAAAAAAAGAATGTCAGGATGAAACAACTGCCCAGTGCTATTTTAGTTTTTATTTAAGTTTTATCATAGTTTTATTCATATTTTGATTTTTATATTTTTCCTGTTAATTGTAGTTTAATTTTTAGTAATTTAATTATTAGCTTTCTTTAAAATATTGCTATTTGTTATTTATATATATATATATATATATATATATATATATATATATATATATATATATATATATATATATATATATATATATATATATATATATATATATATAGTATATATGTATGTATATGTATGTTTATATATATATATACTTCCAGTTAATAATTTTAGTGCTTGAACTTAAACATTTTATTGCAGCTTTATTTCAATTAACAGAATTCATTTAATTTAAAGTTAATGATAATAACACTGCAACAGCCTAAACAAAATAAGAAATTCTTATGGAGCAGTTTGGCATAATCCGTTAATATTAAAAATACTATATTATTTTGTACAATATATTATACTATATTATTAATAATAGTGAATTAAACGGAATAATAAATAATTATTGTTTTATTAAGAAATAAATCTTAGAACTGTGAGTTAAATAACATTTAAAAACATTTGTTTGCCACATCAAAGTGATTTGGTGCAATGAACATGCACAAAAAACAAAAAACAGGAAATGATATCATAGAGTGTGTGAAGGTCAGTAAGTCTCTTAAAATATCAGATCATTTGACCATTTTAAGACAAGGCAAACTTATCTTTGGTCAAAATTTCAAAACAAAAAAACGTAATGAGATTTATGAATACATAATTTAAGAGGGAAAACAAAATATTTTTTGAAAATGATGATTAAGATATGTATGCTCACATGTATTTAACACATACAATTTTACAGTGATACATTTAAACGTTTCTTGAAAATAGTATAAAATGTCATTTTCAAAACCATATAAATCCAACATGAATACAATGAGTACATTTCTAGGAACTTTGCACGTGTGATTTAAACTAGATTTTTAAAATATTCTTAGTTAACCATTATGCCAACTAAGCTAATCAACTAATCTCATTGCTGCAATCTTCTTGAAAATGTCAATGAATGTGCTGTACCTCACTCTGGAGAACCATGTTCTCATGCTCCAGTGCTAGTCCTGACGCAAGAGGGCTCTTTAGGGAGCTCAACACTTCCTCCAGCAGTGACCCCTGCTCCTCAGGAACGACCTCACATCCTGTGTCCAACAGGAAGTCATCAGCCTGCAGCTCAAGTGTTACTGGACTCTCCCAAGAGGACTCTGGGAGCTCAGACTTGGGGACGTGATCTTCGCCAGGGACATGTTCCTCTCCTTCAGAGACGTCTCCAGCTGAGATGGAGGATGTTGGAGAGGTTTTGTGACACCGGCCGGAGTCAGTCACTTCCTCATCCTCGTGTCCGGAAGCACAGGACTCGTGGTCTGAATCATTAACATGTTGCTCAGGCAAATCTAGACCAATTTGTTCAACAGAATAACAATTATTGAACTACTAACAACAATTATTGAATTACTATATGCTACTGTTCTATAGTTTGAGGTCAGTAAGACTTTTTAAATGTTTTAAAGAAGTCTCTCTTATACTCACCAAGGTTGCATATATTTGCATATATTTGAAATATTTTTACATTTTAAAATAACTGTTTTCTATGCGACTATTTTAAAATGTAATTTATTCCTGTGACGTCAAAGCTCATCATTACTCTGGTCTTCAGTGTCACATGATCCTTCAGAAATCATTCTAATATGCTAATGTGATGTTCAGTTATTATTGGTACTAAGTTATTAATAATTCTTATTATCAATGATGAAAATCTTTTTGCTGCTTAATATTTTTGTGTAATATTTTTGTAAAATGTGAAAATTATTTTTGATGAATACAAAGTTCAAAAGAACATAAAAAGCTAAATAACAAAATAACTGGTAACATTATAAATGTCTTAGTCAATGTCAGTAAAGACATTTACACTATATTGCCAAAAGTTTTGGGATGCCTGCCTTTACATGCACATGAACTTTAATGACATCCCATTCTTAATCCGTAGGGTTTAATATGGAGTTGGCCCACCCTTTGCAGCTCTAACAGCTTCAACTCTTCTGGGAAGGCTTTCCACAAGGTTTAGGAGTGTGTTTATGGGAATTTTTGACCATTCTTCTAGAAGCACATTTGTGAGGTCAGGCACTGATGTTGGACGAGAAGGCCTGGCTCGCAGTCTCCGCTCTAATTAATCCCACAGGTGTTCTGTCGGGTTGAGGTCAGGACTCTGTGCAGGCCAGTCAAGTTCCTCCACACCAAACTCCCTCATCCATGTCTTTATGGACCTTGCTTTGTGCACTGGTGCACAGTCATGTTGGAACAGAAAGGGGCCATCCCCAAACTGTTCCCACAAAGTTGGGAGCATGAAATTGTGCAAATTGTCTTGGTATGCTGAAACATTAAGAGTTCACTGGAACTAAGTGGCCAAGCCCAACCCCTGAAAAACAACCCCAGACCATAATCTCCCCCCTTTGCATTGCACTTGGTGATGTAAGGCTTGGATGAGCTGCTCGGCCATGGAAACCCATTCATGAAGATCTCTACGCACTGTTCTTGAGCTAATCTGAAGGCCACACGAAGTTTGGAGGTCTGTAGCTACTGACTCTGCAGAAAGTTGGCGACTTCTCCTCTTTCATGAATGGACTTATTGCACAGGTGGCAGCCTATCACGGTACCACGCTTGAATTCACTGAGCTCCTGAGAGCGACCCATTCTTTCAAAAATGTTTGTAGAAGCGTATGCATGTCGAGGTGCTTGATTTTATACACCTGTGGCCATGGAAGTGATTGGAACACCTGAATTCAATGATTCGGAGGGGTGTCCCAATACTTTTAGCAATATAGTGTATAATTTTTTTATTTTACCCCAAACTTTTGAATAATCAGTTTCCACAGAAATATGAAGCAGCACAACTGTCGTCAACATCGATAATAATATGAAATGTTTATTGAGCAGAAAATCATCATAGAATCATTAGAATGATTTCTGAAGGATCATGTGACACTGAAGACTGGAGTAATGATGCTGAAAATTCAGCTTTGATCACAGGAATAAATTGAAAGCAGTTATTATAAATTGTAATAATATTTCACAACAATACTGTTTTTACTGTATTTTAGATTAAATAAATACAGCCTTGCTGAGACTTCATTAAGAGAAATCTTAATTTGACCAGACATACCTTCATATTCTTCTTCTCCAATCCTTGTAACCATCCGTAGTTTGTCCTCTGTGTCTCTGAGCAACACTCTTTCTCTCAGGTCTCTTCTCTTGTCCAGCACTTGCCGCTAAACACGAAGAAGCACACTCAGTTCAACCACTAACCACAAACTGATGAGAGAATTTTGCATTTTGGATGAGCTATTCTTTTAATGTTCAAAAAGACATCTGAATAAAACATCACTAACAGCTTGTTAGCCTGATATGATGAGCTACCATAGATAATGAAAGAGTATGAATGGTTAATGTGAAGAATCTTACGCTGGCAGGTTTTCTCTTGGCACAAGCGTTGGCTTTGACGGCGATGCGGTGACGGGCAGCTGAGCTGTCTAAGCAGGAAACAGAGCTGGCGGGCAGACTGAAGTCCACAGGGACGACGGGCCCCTGAGGGGTGGCGGGTCTCGAAGAAGCTTCATAAGACATCTTTATATGATAGAGGGGGACACAGAGGAAAGACATTAATACTTCTAAATTACGGTTACATTCCACAACTGATTTGATGTATCATTTGTTTACAACTTTTTCTACAAAATAATAGTTCTTTCAAACCACTTCCCACCAAAACCTCCATATGTGGCTTACAATTTTAAATAGATGGTCGTATTCAAAGTATTTCCTTCTATCCCTTAAGCACCAGCAAACCACAGAGTGGCATCATGATAGCAGAGCCAATTCTTGTGCAAGGTCACTCATGCTTTCAGCATTACCATAATAAAAAACAGATACCGCAGCCACCTTCACCACAACCGACTCATCATGACCAATTATGATGATTGTCCTCAGCTATTTCCTCTCAGAAAGAAATGCAAACAAAAGCTTCTCCAGCAGAAACAACTGTAGGTTATGTTGGCAATGTTGCGAGTCCTTACCACTGTATGTTCTTTCCCTTTGAAGACCAGTGTTATTTTAGTATCAATAGCTATGCTTCCATCCACCTATTTTTATGCAAATTTTGGGATATTGCATTAAAAAAGTTGGATGGAAATGCCAAGGTGCATACATGAAAAAAAAAAAAAGTATGCTCTAAATTGAGGCGGATAATTTTTTATCTGATAAGAAATTAGACTACAAAGGTAACACATTTACAGAATATATCCCTCGATGCACAACAAAAAAAAACTTGACTTTTCCTCAAAATGGATGTGATTGTATAACTGTAGTAACCAGCAGATCAGTTTCACTGCACAGGATCTCAAATGTTGTTTTAGTTATTCTGAAATGCCTGAGCCTGAGTCTGTCATCAGAATGATTTGGTATGATTCCCTCCCAGAAGCGCCTCACACGATTGCGTTCCCAAACACCAGGCCTCCGAACACAGGATAACATGACAGAGTTTACTGCAAGTCATTTATGATGTATGCAAAAACAACCACAGTGGCTTCCCTGATTGCAGCAACTTCCACTTTTATTACAGATCATTTGTGCCAGTTGCCTATAACGACTGAACACATGGGATGGAGGCGCTGCATTATTCGTAAATGTTTTATATGATATTCCATTTTTGTGCACAAGTTTAGATATTATTATTTATTAGGATCCCCTTGAGATGTACCATCTCGTTTCGAGGGGGTCCCAACATGTAATGTAACACAATCACAATGTAATTAATAATTAATTAATATAGTTCATTTGTTGTTATTTTTATATTTTTTCATTTTAATTTTAGTTAAAGTTTGTTGTGTGTCATTTTTATTAGGTCTGATAATATTATGGTAAATGGACTGCCTTTATATAGCGCTTTCAACAGACCCATGGCCACCAAAGTGCTTTACACATTGCCTCACATTCACCCATTCATTCACTCACTCATTCACTCACTCATACACCGACGGCGGTGCAGGGTGCCATCCAGCTCGTCGGGAGCAGCTGGGGTTGGGTGTCTTGCTCATGGACACCTCGACACTTGGTCAGGTGGAACCAGGGATTGAACCACCAACCTTCCGGTTTGTAGCCAACCTACTTAAACTACTGAGCCACTGCCGCCCAATTTTATTAGGTTTAATACGTATATACACGTGTGTGTATATACACACACACATATACACATATATATACATACATTACATATATATATACACACATATATATACACACACACACACATATATACACACACACACATATATATATATATATATATATATATATATATATATATATATATGATTTCAGTTTTAGTTATCAGAGAACATCAAGTTAAACTTAGGGGCCATTTATACATTAGCACAGTTTTCAACTAAAAACGCAAACTTTGGTCGTTCATTTACACGACAACGGTGTTTTGGGAAATGCAAACTTTTGAAAACGTGTTTCAAAGTGCAGGTTTTTGAAAACGATAGCGTTATCTCTCTGTGTAAACCACAAATTTGTGAAAACGGTCATCACGCGCATGCGTATTATGCGTTCAGTCTATTATGCATCGCCATCTACTGGAGTGGCATGAATAATACAGCATTTTTAATAATTTTCGCAGATCCCTGTGAACGGGAATCGTTTTGACAAAGTTGAAAGAAAAAGGGAAAACTTTTCTGTTTTTAGTACATCTAAAATGTATGAGAAATGTTTTTTGGTAACTTAGCGAAAACATTTTTATATTTGATTTAATTTCAGTTAACATTTATTTTATTTCAGGTAAGAAATGTTTTTATGGTTTTAGTTGAAGGTTTCATGCATATTTTCATACTGATGTTCAAAGCAACTCTTAAACCAGCACCCGTGTTCGTCTACTATCAGTAAAATAGAACTTCAATATTCTTTATGAGTCTTAATGAGAGCATTAACATTACACAAGTTAACACTATTGCAGGTGGAAAAACATGCATTAACATGCTTTTCACGGTGCAGTATGTTAGGAACTGGTGTGAATGAGCTCTGTGAGACAGCAGTGTGTTTGTGCAGTGCTCAGGTCCAGCTTGGCAGCCGTTTTGACCCAGATTGCTGGAATATCCCATTTCCAGCAGACAGCCAGGCTGCGAGGGTGAACCGCTGGAATGCTTTTCAGACCACACGCCTTCTTCGCTCGTAACCCCGGCATGGACAGGAAGGACTCAATGCTGTGAACTTTTAGTAGTGATCGACTAATTAGGGTGTTTAATGACCAATGCTGATATGATATCTAGAGTTCTATGATAAGGTATCTATAGTTTTTTATAGTGAAATCTTAGGCATCCCATCATGCATTGTGAGCTGCATTCAGTGCTCTAAAGTGATGTACACTACTGTTCAAAAGTTTGGGGTCAGTAAGATATTTTTTATATCTTTATCTTTTAAGAAAATAATGCTTTTATTCAGCAACAATGCATTAAATTGATTTAAAGTGACATTTATAAAGATAAAATTTATAAAACATTTACAAAACATCTCTATTTCAAATAAATGCTGTTTTTTTAAACTTTCTATTAATAAAAGATTCTTAAAAAAAACCAAAAAACGTATCATGTCTTCCACAAAAATATTAAGCAGCACAACGGTTTTCATCATTGATAATAAGAAGAAATGTTTCTTGAGCAGCATAGTGACATATTAGTATGATTTCTGAAGGATCATGTGACACCGAAGACTGGAGTAATGATGCTGAAAATTCAGCTTTGCATGCAGCCTTGATGAGCATAAAATACTTTTTTCAAAAACATTTTAAAAAATAGCTGCAAGCAGCCATTATCAGGGCCAAGCACAATAAACACGATAAGTCATGCCAACATGGCTGGGAACATCAGACCAACTGGAACAATGAGCATTTAAAGACAGAAAATTTTTAAATACAGCCACTAGTAATTTGATTGAATGGTTTATCACTCTCAACCAATAGTTGGCAGCCATGGCACTGTGACCAAATTAATGCGTTGTGGTCAGTGTGAGGGGACAAGTTTGGTGCCAATATGCCAAAGCATTGCAGAGATACAGCCTCAGAGTCATTTTGGCATCATGCCTCAAATTTGTTGTTGAGGCATACGAAAACGGTTTTGTCTATAAACACGAAATCCATAACTTTTTGTTCGACAGTCTGAAGATGATCTGACTCAAATTTGGTGAAAATTGGACAAACGGTGTAGGAGGAGTTTGAAAACGGACAGGAAGTTCGGCCGACTATGACAAAATTGGATCCATGTTTTCGGCATGACCCAAGGAATGTATTGAGACCATTACAATAGGCTAATTTAATCAAAAGTTATTAGCATTTTTGGAATACTATAATAAATGCTATTCCATTATAAATTGACCACAAGGTGCCGCTGCCCCGAAAGTTTTTGATTTCCGTAACGATATGCCAAAGCATTTGTAAAATATTTTTGTAATTTGGCCAAACCGTTCAGAAGTTATAAGCAAAAAAAGCAATTTCCTGACCACTAGGTGGCACTGCGCTAAAACTGTGCAGGTAGCCTCATGTCATGGTTGTCATAACACACACCAAGTTTGGTCAGAAGGGTAAAGTCCATTTTGGCGGACAATTTGTCTAATTAGTTTGCATGTTATTCGAGAACGGGTTGACGAATTGACTTGAATTCCAAAACTTTTGTCGGCATGTTCTGAAGATGATCTGGTTCAATTTTCGTGAAAATTGTAGCAACTGAGACATTTTTTCTTTCTTTTTCGGACAATTGAAATTTTATTGGAAATTTGCTATGTGACAGTTCAGGGTCACTGTCCTCTATCTGTGTGCCGAATTTTATAACTTTCCCATGGGATGCCATAGATTTATCCAACAGTATTACATTTCCCAAAACCCAATTTCGCAAAACAGCCTCTGGTCCAGCTCAAAGCATTGCATAACACAAACACATGACAGCTATTTTAAGCCCTGGCAACAAGACAAATCCAAAAGTGCATGTTTTTCAGTGGTTTAAGATTGTTTTGGGTCAGTTGGATAGTTGCTGGTGTTGTGCATGAGATGCGTGTGCATTGAGTCGTAGAAATGCCCTATCAATACACAGACTGAACACTTGTTTCACATTTATTTGAAATTCAAATGTAACTTACTAGTGGATACAAGCAGTGTCCCGTCAACTTCCTTAGACTGTGAAAGTACTTGTTCTGAATACATGTCGGTCTGTAAATACCGCTGATAACACAACACTTCTACAAGTTCTACACTATCCAAACTAGCCAAAACAACAGGAGATAAGCCCATTCTCAGGGTAAGTATGGCTCTCTCCAGTGCTGGACTTTATGGGCACATTCCAAACATGTCACGAGTCTGAATCCACACTTTCTTCAAATCATCTGCAGTGATTCAAAACATTACTTGGAATTATAAGACACTTTAAATGAATGAATTTTGTAAGAATTTTAAATGCATGAATATTAAGTGTGACCCGCAAAAAAATTATAGAAAATTCAGCAACGGGCTATTCAAATAGTTAATTCACAGTCAAGCTTCTGATTTGAAAAAGTACTACTAACAAAAGTACTACTTTCTGCTGGATTTTTGTGCATATCCGATTGGAATTGAGAGTGTGAACGGCAAAAAAAAAAAAAAATTCACATGAAATGCGTTTTTTACGAATGTATTTTTGAGCTGGTTTGAAATCCTATTCAAATTGAATTTCTGGAAATCTGTTTCAGTCTGAACGCTCTAATCTGATTTTGCGTGGATTATGTCACTTTCTAATGCTACTTTCTTATGTAAGATATTGTTATAGAAAACATGCTGAAAGTCGCTGCAGAAACAAGCTTGTGTTGTTGAGCAGAAAATTACAATATAATAGAGACATGTTGAATTTTATGATGGGTGGAGATGACAGCATGGAATAAAGCTGTGCATACCAACCTCCTACGTTTCTGCCACTGCCGTAGACAACATCTATATTGCAAACCCCTCCAAATTGCTTTTTGTTGTTGTTGTTTTTGGTGTATGCCTACTAACTAGGGCTGTCAATATATTAAAAATATTTAATCGCACTTTTGTTGTGTGTTTAATTGTGATTAATAGTACACTTAACGTGATATTAACCATACACCTTTTATCTCATTAAACACAAAAATTTGTCATCATTTGCTATATCCAGCAAAGTAAAAAATCAGATTGAAGGGTGAAAAGCTGTATTTTCTGCAAGCTTCAAGGATCACTGGAGACTCCAAAAGGACACCAAATAACCAAATATAAGGAATTCATATAAACTTGTGTACAAAGAAACAACAACAAGACTATTTTCATTTTAGACGAGTCAACCTGCGATACCGAACAGGACCACACGGAGATGCCAAAAAAACTCCTAAATTAACCAGTTTGACTGCAAAAACCTACGATTACTAAACACAAGAACGTACATATGACAAATCAAACATTATCCTTCCTGAGTGTGTGTGGAAACAACACGAATGTACCGAAATGTGAATGCAGCGTGCGGTCAGTGATCTAGAGCACGTACATACATGGTTTGCTCTTTGTGCATCAATATACCAGACTCTCACGCGCTTTCTGTACATTCCTGTATGTCACCAACATTGCGCTCTTCAGAAACAAATCACAGAATACAACATAGCTGGTGTTTTAAAGCAAAGCACACACTAAAATGAATAATTCACAAAAAATTACTGGATCACTGAACACTTTCCCAGAGTTTAACGGCTTAAAATGGCCTGATCACAGACAGAGAAGCAGAATCGAGTTAAAGTGTTAGAGAATGGACATTTCCTCCTCCCAGGGTCACAGGTGCTGTAGATGCTCAGTGTGATTGTGATAAACTCCCGACTTCTAAGATCATCTAACTGCGTGACAAAAATGACATTAATGACGCAGCTTCACGCACTTCTGTAATTTATTTGAGTTAAATTATTTTAATGCATTAAGGACTTTAAATAAATCCAATGCGTTACCGCGTTAACAGTGACAGCCCTACTACTAACGCAATGTCATTGCCATAGAAACCAATGCAGGTATTTCGGGAAATGAAAGAGTGGCATGGACACACAAATCAGAGCTGAACATTTGTGATACACAATGTGGACAGTCAAAGCATGACACCACCATTCAAAGCATATCATTGTGCTTAAAGAGTTAGTTCACCCAAAAATAAACAGTCTCTCATCAATTACTCACCCTCGTGTCGCTCAAAACCCTTAAGACTATTGTTCATTTTTTAAACTTAAAAGAGGATGTTTTTAACCCTTTGACATGTACGATCACACCGGTGTGATTGGGAGGTTCATTGCATAACATGATCAACTGCTAAATTCAAATGTGGTTAATGAAAGGGTTAATAAAACCTGAGAGATTTCGGTCCTTTCACTGAAAGTCCATTTCACCAACATTTTGAAGATTCAAAAAGTTCATAAAGGCATCTATGGCGAGCAGGACGAGGCCAAGGGACCGTGAGAACGGGGGCGAGGCTGGTGGTGAGTGATAATGAGCGCCACCTGTGCGCCGCACCGGTCTCGTGTCTCATATAGGAGCTTGGGCACATAAATTGAGGAGCAACAACAGTGAAGGATGAGAGAGGACCAGGCCTGGAGTTTACGTTGTGTTTTGTTTACGCTTTGCTATGTGTGTGTGTGCGGTAATCGTCCGTAAGGGGCTGCCACTTTTACTTTCAGTTTATTTAATTTATTCAACTCTGTTGAATGTTCGCTGGTTCCCGCCTCCTTCCCGGAATAAAGAACTGTATTACAGCATCATAAAAGTAATCCATATGAATCGAGTAATTTATTCCAAAGTGAAGAGACATGATTGCTTTATATGATTCACAGATTACTTTTAGCGAATGTGTTTTTGTGAATAGGTTTTTATCTACATATAAACATTGATGAGCACACATACATAGAGCACATCAAATATGGTAAGCAGCTGCTCAAACATGCTTGTCTGACACGCGAGAGCCAATGAGGTTTGTTCTTGCTTGACGTGCAAGAACAATCCTCAGTGGCCTTTTGCGTCAGACAAGCATGTTTGAGCAGTTGCTTACCATATTTGATGTTTATATGTGTGCTCACATTCACAGACCATCCAGGCATTTCCTATATGTGGCGTGAGAAGGGTTAAGTGATCCATGTGTGCTGTACGTCACCTGATCATCTTCACTGTCTGATGCCTCCATGCTCAAGGAACTCTGGGTCAAATCCACCGACTGCAAAGATAAAGAGACATTAAAATTATTTCCTGTTTGCATGTTTGACATAACCATGTTTTTCTTAATAAATGACTTAGAAAAAATCTTTGATATTTAATATCACAGCAATATGCTTGACTACAGTTTTACCGGGTTGATAGTCTGGACTAAAATATCTAGATTGCAACTGATCAAACATCACTCCCAACCACATTAGATTTTCTAAATTAAAGAGCAGCTTTGCTCTCTGCTGGGCTGTGGTTTAGGGAAGGTGAGGACAGGGACTGTGTACATCTCTGAAGAGATTTCAGGGGAGGTAGGTACAGCGAGGTGAAAGGCACTGCACCTAATCCTGTTACAGAACTCAGCAGGGAGCTTCCTGTCTTTTCAATCATGCCCCGTGATGTCTGAGGCTCTTACACGCTTTTCACAGAGCCAAAAATACCCATGCATGCAGAAGACGTTCATCTCAGTGTGTCTCATTACTTGACTTTCTATATGGTTCTGTTCAGTGATGAAAGTAAAACTTGGTTATGAAAAAAATCTGGATATTTTAGCCTATATGGGTATTTAAGTAACCTGTACTGACAGCAAATAAGTCCCCATATCATGCTCACTTACAAGTTCATAATTTTATTTTTGGGATGTGCTAGAACACATGTACATGCTTTGACAACACAATATTTTTCTCATACTGGTCTTTGCTGGTGCACCTCTTTTCACCCTCTGCCTGAAAAAAGCACCGTTCCGGAAAGCCCAGTCTGCTCTAATTGGTCAACTGGCCCAGTATGTTGTAACCATAGACTGCAAAAAAATATGGACGTATTGTCCGTGACATAACCCGTAGGTTTCTGAAGAGAGTTTTTGAAGCCTAAAGTGGGCGGAACCGGCAGCGCGTCACTCCCAGATAACTGAAAATGGGCAAGGAGGCGGGACATGGGTGGAGCTGAGGTGCCTGTTTGCTGAAACCACACCCCGCCTAGCTCGACCATAGTGGCAATCCACCTGTCACTCAATTAGCCCCGCCCTTAATTAAGCAAAACTTTAAGGCTTAATATAATTAAAATAGATGAGTTCACATTCAGTCTCTAGCGGCCAGTCGATGAATTGCAGTTTAAGTCCCTTCCGTGTTGGATTCAAGAGAAACTGCAGAAGGTTGCCGCTTGTTTGTAACTGGTGTGTGTTGGAAATTTAATGTCCGTGTAAAGTCCATAATCAGGTTTAAGCTGTAAAAAGTATTATATCTATGGTAAGTAAGGTACGTCGCCATTGGAAGTCAATGCAATGTTTTGTCCTAGTGAAAAAATAGCATATGCTCGATATTATATCACTCGCCCAACTCTTCTTTGAAGGCGACCAAAGCAGCCAGTAGGGGACATTATGCAAATATGTGACATAGCAAAGTCACAGAAATGCATTGCCGTCACTTTTCCACCGGAACATGGCCCCTCAGCCAGGACTGAGTGTGAGAAAAGCCGCTGCATGACTGGATTTAATAGGGGAAAACACGAGTAAAACACGATTATCAATTTAAAATAAAGTTGTTTTTTTCATTTTTTTAAAACAAAAGTTTTATTCAGTTTGAATATAATATAATATAATATACATAAATGTATTATAGGCCTATTAATGATTTTTTTTTATATACCTAGACAGTGTGCAAAGAGCGCTCCCTTTAAAATCACTAAAAGCGGTCACTCATTCAATGAACGCAATCTCACACAGCTCCGTTACATTAATCAGTGAAGCTGACCAGTGCACAATGAATCTCTTATTTGCATAATGTCTACACGTTGTTAGAGATTGTTTGCACGTGGGCAGAACTCAGCTGGACAAAAACTCGAGTGGATTCTAACTTCAACACCTGTGATTGGCCATTGCTTTCTAGAAAATCAACAAACGTGTCTGTGATTGGCTACATGACTCAGCGAGGCGAAAACATACTGGAAATGTATTTGACGAACACAAATACAAACACGCACTGGATCTTTTGCCAACTCTTTTTCTAATAATAAGCTATTATTACGAAGAAAACAGATCCTAGACCAGTAGTTATGGGCAGATTTTCCCTCTAAAAGCAATCAGTAGAAGAAGCGGCAGACGGCAGTGGTTTGGTTGAGAAAATTACACGCTATCATCAAGTCAGTCTCCCTCGGTCCGGAGGGGGGCACAGGGATGTCAAAGAGGGACCAAGGGCCTGGTTTTGTGTGTTTTTCGCGGCATTCATGCTGAAAACCAATGCTGCCTCTCAGTTTTTTTGCCACTCAATAACAGCAGTCACTTTGGCCGACGGTGACGTCACGTGCATACCCTCTATAATGGCAGGACTACAAACGAGGCGTTTTAGGCATGAGTTTGCTGTTGGAGCAATTCACTCTCTTTGGCAATCAAAGTAAAAACTTGCTCCATGGCATTGGTCGGTTTCCAATGTTCGCCCCAGATTATCTGGTAATATGAGGCATTTACAGATCAAATCTTAAATCTCCTGATCTGCCCGTGGACACATCATGCCCACCCTGACAATATCAAACATGTTTGATATTTAGGATTTTAGGACGATTTCGCCAGAACGTCTTCCACAATAGCCAATGAGAGGCCATTGGGCCTCTCCATGGGCCAGTGGACAACAGAGATAGAGGAATGGATGTCGAAATGTGGAAACAACACGACTGCCTTTATAATGTCTCCTCATATAATGTCTACAGCAAGTTACCTCGACACAGAATCCATTTTGTTTACATCCCCATCCCCGTGAGATCACGTGAGGTGCTAAATCTGGCACGATAACCAGTGTGCAGGTTTGATATTTGAAAGAAGAAAATCTGTGGCTAAATGATAAGATTCTCCTTATGTGTGTGATGCAACCAGATTTGACAATTGGTTAAGATTTACAAACTCCTGTAAAGGTAAAATCAAAAGAAGCAAAATAGCTGTGGTTTTCATCACCAGGAATCAAAATTTCCAAAATTTATTTTTCACACAAAAAGCCCTAAACTATATAAACATTCTTTTAAAACTTACTCCCCAGTGGAAAAAAAGAGCATTTTTAGCCAGTTATTCATAATAAGAAGGAAGTAGGATAGATATTTTTATTTTAAAACACCAGTACAACTAATGATGAGAGTAAAACATGTCTCTCAGACCTATAGTGCTGTTCTCTGCAGATCCTTCTGAAGGATCTCAACATTAGAAACAAGTGACTGAAGTTTATTTTTAACAAGGTTCCTGATCACTTGTTTGTGTGACACATTTCAGCAGTTTGTCCATTTCACAAATCAAAGATACAGACTTATTATCTGTATATATAGATCTGATGGTAATTGTAGCGAGGAGTACCGTGTGAAGAGGTGTGGCCAGCACAGTGTGGAGGCTGGAATACTCCGGTGGGCTGTAGGGAAGACCATCATCTTCAGAAAGAGCACCCGCGTCCTCTGCTTTCCTCCCACAGAGGAGTGACGGCGGTGAACCCAAACAAATCGCATGCTTTAGCTGCAGCTACAGACAGGACAGAACGTGACCCATCAAGATTAATCGCACTATACTACTACTACCTACCTACTAGTTTTTCATTGAAATTAAAGGGATAGTTCACCCAAAAATGTAATTCCTGTCCTCATTTACTCACCCTCAAAGTTGTCCCAAACCTGTGTGAATTTCTTTGTTCTGCTGAACACAAAAGAAGATATTTTGACGAATGTTGATAGGGAAAAAATACTATGGAAGTTAATGGGCTCCATCAGCTGTTTGGTTACAAACATTCTCCAAAATATCTTCTTTTGTGTTCAGCAGAACAAAGAAATTCATACAAGTTTGGAACAGCTTGAGGGTAAGTAAATGAAAAATTTAAATAGTAAATTTTTGGGTGAACTATACCCCTTTAATACTATTATTTAGCAATGATGTATTAAATTGATCAAAAGATACAGTAAAGGCTGTATCTGGCTCCCTATTAAACATTGTATACATTTTTAAATCTTGCTAATTACTTACAAAGCACTAAATGGTTTAGCTCCCCAGTACTTGAGCGAACTCTTAACACATTATACTCCATCACGTCTATTGCGGTCTCAAAACTCTGGTCAGTTGATAATACCTAGAATATCAAAATCAACTGCAGGCGGTCGATCCTTTTCCTAAGCGCCTAAACTCTGGAACAGTCTTCCTAGCATTGTTCGGGAAGCAGACACACTCTGTCAGTTTAAATCTAGACTCTAGATTTAAATCTATGAAATGTCTGCAGAGAACATGTCAATTAAACTCCCCCTGTAAAGGCTGCATCAACACGACATCCTCATTAAACCCGTCTTCGGCGTGACGACTCCAGTCTCTCGAATAATCTTACGAATATCCATTTACCTAATATGACTTCTGACCTGTAATGTTGCCAGAATTATAATCATACACTGTTTGTTCGTCGGCCAGAGGAGAACTGGCACCCCGACTGAGCCTGGTTTCTCCCAAGGTTTTTTCTCCATTCTGACCCTGAAGGAGTTTTGGTTCCTTGCCACCGTTGCCTCTGGCTTTTGGCTTGCTCAGTTGGGGACACCTAAATTTCAACTATATTACTGATCTGCCCGCATTGACACTATATGATACTTGAACTGAGCCGGATAACATCACCGTTTTCACCAGAGCGGCTGTACAGCCGAATCAAATTCTGTTGCATTATTTTCCTGTTAACAATGTGAAGCTGCTTTGAAACAATCGGACTTGTAAAAAGCGCTATATAAATAAAGGTGATTTGACTTGACTAAAGACATTTATAATGTTAGAAAAGATTTCTATTTCAAATTAACACTGTTCTTTTGAACTTTCTATTCATCAAATTATTTTAAAATAGAAAACAAGTTGTTTTAAATTGTAATAACATTTCACATTATTACTGATTTGACTGTATTTTTGACCCCAAACTTTTGAACAGTACTGTTTGATGAAATGTTTTTTGTCTGAACTGACCTTTAATAATAATAATTTAAAAAAATCAAGACTAAAAGCCAGTCAGAGCATTTAAACACCTCTCGGGCCTAGTCTCAGCTATTCTCAGATGATCTGCTTCTTTCAAACAGCAGGTGAAATGTTGATTCCTCTCTTAATGGACTGGTAACTTTCATTGCTGAGCTGCTCTCATGTCTGGCTCAATGACAAAGTGCCTAGTATCCAGAATGTCTACGGGTAATACACTAACCGCATTAAGAAGGCTACGCTAAGTAGCATTTAATCAATGCCAAGACACAGACGAGACGAGCGTGTTTTTGTGGGCATCTGGTGACTGTTTCAAATGCTTCAAATTATTGATCATGTAAATACACTTAAGGTTTATAAACTAACTGAACACACATCACGTACATCACGTTGTTTGGTCTTGTCTTTCAGTGACATTGACGATGTTCCCTGCAGCCTAGATTGGGCTGGTGGCAAAATGTCAACAGTGAAAATCTCAGACTCTGTCTTGAGGCTTAGACTTGCTAATTTTATACCAAAGTCCAGTGAATTGCCATCACTAATATTCATTAAATAAAGAGGACAGGAAAGAGAATATACTTATACACTCCCTCTGAGCACACATATGCCACTTTCCACAAACAGGGTGCAAAATAAAGCCTGAAAGTCCAAAATCCAAATGGACAAATCTTAATTTTTAATGGAATATTGCTGCGTTTATTATAAATGATTTATCTTTGCACATAATATTTTTTATTTTATTCAATTGTCCTCATAATCTTTAATAAAAAAAAAAAAAAATTGTTTATTGGCACGAGGGCGGGACAACCTGTCACTCACATCAGAACCACCAATAGCAAACCACAACCATCCAATCAGTTTCCCATGGATAAAATCAAGTCCCACTCTACATTTGTTTGAGAAGTTGCTTCACTCGGATATACATCACAGTTATGTGCTCAGAGGATATGGTGCACTGTTGTTGTTTTTTTACGTTCAATTTCTCCGCTGTCACCACTCAGGGCGGTGCTATTGGCTGGTAATGCTGTCAGTCATCATCTGAATGGGAATGAAAAGACAATTGCAGCAGCCGCTGTTTCATTCCGTCTTTAATAGTTGTTAGTCTTTTTTTTTTTTTTTTTTTACTTCAAACCCTGATTTTTGTGATTTTTCAATTTCCTAACAAACATTTACTTTTAATTGTTGGATGCAGTCAAAAAAAGTCAAGACCTCTCAGGGTAGGACAGGACTATATATATATATATACATACAAAATATATGTTTTGATATTGAGAGTAATTGCTGTACTAAAGTGACATGGTGATGGGAAAAATATGAGATGGGAGGAATCTTTTTTTTTATTATGCACCCCCAAGAAACTGCGTTTGCTCAGAAAGAACTCAAATGTTTTGTGAGCGAACACAAAGATCCTCGGGGGAACACAAAGCATTGACATAAAAGTTTTCCACCTATCTCCTATTTTCTTCATCACCATGTCCATTTACGGGGCTCTGCACTACAGAATTATGCATCTTGTGTTTTAAAAAAATTATGTTGTATACTTGTACAGAGAAACTGAAGCGCTTCATTTCCAGGTGGATGAAGAAAACAGCTCAGCGTTCTAAGGTAATTTAAGATGATTGACATCACAGAGTTTACCAGTATTTTGGGTACTAATGTGTGGATTGTATCTTACCGGTAAAAAGACAGAATGCTGGTAAGTTTACAGTCATTTACTGTGTTTAATGTGTGAAAGGGGCTAATGATAAGAAAAAGAAAATACATTTTAATGATGTCCTAGATCGCGTCGGAGGATTATATGTTTGTTCAGAGAATTTGACTGCAGGTTGTCTTGTAAACGAGGCACAGTGTAATGGAGAGCTTGCAAAGAAACCTTTGTTGACAGATGAAACTGTATTGGACCTGACAGTAGCTACATCACAAACCGTAAGTAAATGATTTCATAATGCTTTGTCTGTAAATGATGGTTTTATATGGATAATGTTTTCAAAACACTCATGTGCAATAGTTAGTGAGTGTTGACACTGTTTCCTATGCAATGATGTTAGCCAATCATAACAGTGGCCATTTACTGACACGCCTTAAAGGAGCCACCCCATAAAAACAGATCATTTCAGACAGAAGGTCAAGAATGAAGGTTGAAAATGTTTTTCCACATATATATATATTATTTTTTGTGCAAAAAACTTTATAAACATTATGTGTGAACCTCAAAGAACATATTAAAAAGAAATCCATGTCACGACCCCTTTAAATCAATAAATACGACAGGCCTACAGTTCATATATGAATAAATCATAACAGCCTCTGAATACCTGTAAAGATTTCACTTTCCCATGAATGCTGTCCTGGGATGCCCCCAGACCCTCATGTGTCTCTGATGAGGGCGAATCAGAAACGAAGACACTATCATGTGACATGGCTTTGTTTCCCAAGCTGATTTTGGATCTTTGAATGAAAGACAGTAATGGTTAAATGTCATTAGTAAATGTTTAATACTGTACTGTATAGCATGTGATGAAAATAGAAAGGATAACAGAAATACAGTACAGTAATAACTTCATTCCCTCACCCCCGGTCATTGTCGCTGTTAGCATGGCTGATAGTTGGCTCTGAGGTGTTGACGTCATCACTCGACTGACTGGCCTTCAAGCCACTCTCACCCGATGGAGCAGGACTTTCCTTCCTCTTTTTCTTCACAAAAAAATTCTTGAATGTCTGGAATTTGGACTTCTTTTTCCCTGGAGTGAAAACAAAACAGAAACATATTTAAATGAGTGCCACTAAAGGAATCTCATAGGAGAATCTTGAATTTTGAGAGGCTTGCATACAGCGAACACCGAACATATGCGGTCAACTAGTCCATGTTCACTTATCTAAACAAAATAAGTTCAACTGGCAGACAATCATGTTTACTGGCCCTCAAGTCTTGAAAATTATATATACAGCATGTTCAAACAATCACGTTGTAATGTATGACACAAATACCACTTGTAACAGAGTCAAGCAAGTAAAGTGAGGAGTCCTACTGATCGTGGTACAGTACATCAGATTGTACAGCAGATTGTTTCTGATTTGCTGGCTGTGGTTGTGCTACCTTAAATGGTTCAATGCATCCATTAAAATGTGTTTATATGATGCCTATTTAACAAACTGTCATTGTAGGCCTCTTAATATTCCCTCTTGGGTGCTTATATAACACTAACTTATCTTCAGTTTGTCAATAAAGTCCTAATTGTATTATTGAAATTACTGTAAAACTGATCCACTGTTACTTTGTTTTAAGAACTTGTTTGTTAATAGGTACAGTGAGGTTTAATATTGGATAATTTTACTCAATAATACACAACTGAGCTCCAGTAGTTAGAAATCACATGATTTAACACTAAATGTTTGAGTTATTCAGTGATGCAGTTCAGATGAATACAAAACATTTTTGTTTTCATCATATATATCTATAGGCAGGGCCGGCCCAAGCCCTTATGGGGCCCTAAGCAGAATTTTATTTGGGGGCCCCTCGATGCCACCAATACGATAGATTATTGTCATTCTTGATAATTCGCACACCCACTATCAATGTTAGTAGTTGTAGCTGTGTTGCTTACATCATGTCTGGCTGTCATGTTTTACCCTTATATGGTTTTTGATTGTAACAGTAGCAAACCCACAAGAGTGGTCAGGTGTTAATACTCAAAGCCTTACAGTACAACAGGTCAGACCTGGATGAGACTACTTTTTTTTTCAAGTAGTCTCTTATGCTGAATATGCTCACTTTTCCCCAGGATTCTTTGATGAATAGAAAGTTCAAAAGAATAGCATTTCTCTGAAATAGAAAGCTTTCAAAAAATCCTAAAAAACACTGTACACAACTGTTTTCAACACTGATAATAATCATAAATGTTTTTGAGCATCAAATTCTCTCATATGAGAATGATTTCTGAAGGATCATGTGACACTGAAGACTGGAGTAATGATGATAAATTCAGCTTTATCACAGGAATAAATTACACTTTACTATATATTCACATAGAAAATATAGAATATATTTACATTATAATAATATTTCACAATATTACTGTTTTACTGTAGCTATTTTTGATCAAATAAATGCAGCCTTGGTGAGCAGAAGAGACTTCTTTTAAAAACAAGAAATGTTGATTTCTTTAAAACATTAAACAGCAGGAAATAAAATTAAATTTTTGCATTCCATTTGACTGTGTAGAAAGAACCTTTTTATTTTCTAAATGAAACCTTATAGTAGGCTACACTTATAATTCCAAGGGGACGATATATATGTATATATATATATATATATATATATATATATATATATATATATATATATATATATATATATATATATATATATATAAAAACTGGAAGCTGTGCTGTACCCCCTCCAAAACATGCAGCACGTCAAACAAGATATTGGCACTAACCAATAGCGCATTCTCAAATCCATCCATTCATAAAAAGGTTACCGGGCAACTGAGTACATTTTAGCGCCGATATTTCTCGCACTCTGGACTTCGAACCGTGGCTAACAAGCGAATAGTGTCCGGCCGATGGCGCCGCGAGCTCATGCAGTGCTGTCAGAATCAATCCGTGCATATATTAGAAAACGTAACATTTTGCAGTTTATTTAGTAATTGTTTAAGGCCATTTCAATCATTATAAAATAACATGCAGCAAAAAGTCATTTAATCTGCTCTTGGGCCCCCCTTGTGGCCAAGGGGGCCCTAAGCAGCTGCTTAGTTCACTTATGCCTTGGGCCGGCTCTGTCTATAGGAAATGCTCAAGTCAACATTTCAGATGCTGCTCATCATTCACACAAACAAATCAATGAATTTTATAAAAAATGCCAGAACACTGTGCAGCCTATGGTTGTAAGAACCACAGATCTCTCTGGGAGGTTCTCTGATGATCAACATTACATACACTCACCTCACTGCACTATATTAGCCTATATATTCATTATATTAGCCTATACACTCACCTAAAGGATTATTAGGAACACCTGTTCAAGAGACCCCACCGGGTACCACTCATCTCCACTACAAATAGGAAAAAGAGGCTACAATTTGCACAAGCTCACCAAAATTGGACAGTTGAAGACTGGAAAAATGTTGCCTGGTCTGATGAGTCTCGATTTCTGTTGAGACATTCAGATGGTAGAGTCAGAATTTGGCGTAAACAGAATGAGAACATGGATCCATCATGCCTTGTTACCACTGTGCAGGCTGGTGGTGGTGGTGTAATGGTGTGGGGGATGTTTTCTTGGCACACTTTAGGCCCCTTAGTGCCAATTGGGCATCGTTTAAATGCCACGGCCTACCTGAGCATTGTTTCTGACCATGTCCATCCCTTTATGACCACCATGTACCCATTCTCTGATGGCTACTTCCAGCAGGATAATGCACCATGTCACAAAGCTCGAATCATTTCGAATGGGTTTCATGAACATGACATTGTGTTCACTGTACTAAAATGGCCCCCAGAGTCACCAGATCCCAACCCAATAGAGCATCTTTGGGATGTGGTGGAATGGGAGCTTCGTGCCCTGGATGTGCATCCCACAAATCTCCATCAACTGCAAGATGCTATCCTATCAATATGGGCCAACATTTCTAAAGAATGCTTTCAGCTTTCAGCATCAGTTGAATCAATGCCACGTAGAATTAAGGCAGTTCTGAAGGCGAAAGGGGGTCAAACACAGTATTAGTATGTGTTCCTAATAATCCTTTAGGTGAGTGTATATACGAGATTTAACCAATACTCTTTTCTTATTTACCATATGCAGAATTATCTAATATTAATGATAAACCAAATCCTGTGAAAATACGTTGCCAGTGTGTATTGCAG
The DNA here is from genome assembly GCA_018749465.1 of Paracanthobrama guichenoti. Taxonomy (NCBI): domain Eukaryota; kingdom Metazoa; phylum Chordata; class Actinopteri; order Cypriniformes; family Gobionidae; genus Paracanthobrama; species Paracanthobrama guichenoti. Next base: position 7,185,602 of record CM031956.1, on the reverse strand, counting down.
ATGTAAATCTTAATACATGTGATGTAAATAATTACACTGCATGAATTTCTTACTTAGTATTTGTGTCTTGTTTACCAGTACACATATCTAAACATTCTTAAATACATTTACTAAAAAATGATCAAAATTAAATATTTGCCAGTGCGGTCAGAAAATGTATCTTGTTTTCCCTTTGAATAAAGTTTTATTTTTCTGACCTCACTGGCATATATTTTGTCTTGTTTTAAGTATAAACCTTTTTTTGAAAACAAGGCTTAATATCTTAAAGGGACAGTTCACCCAAAAATAATTCTGTCATAATTTACTCAATGAACTCACCCTCCAAATCTGTATACATTTCTTTGCTCTGCTGTACACAAAGGAAGATATTGGCAAAAATGTTTGTAACCAAGCAGATTTCTGCCCCCATTGACTACCATAGTATTTTTTTCCTACTACGGTTGTCAGTGAAGGCCGAGATCTGCTTGGTGATCTGCTAAATTATGACAAATTTTCATTTTTGGGTGAACTATCCCTTTAAGTCATATTGCATCTCAAGTAAATGTATCTTGATTTAATAATGTTTAAATATTTGTACTGGAAATCAATAAAAATACTGAGCAAGAAAATCTTTTTAGGTAGGAAAGCATCAAAACATGTAGCTTCATATCCTGTCTCCTTCATCTGATCGATTTTTGAAGGCAGCATAGATGTATCCTTCATTGCCTTTAGTATCCCACAATCCTGTGCGTTCCATTCTGTGACAGTTGAGCTAAATACGAATTGCTTTCGTAGTGTAAATGCTCATGTGGTCGAACGCATTGTTCAAACAGCCACAAAAGACTGTCTGTTCTCCGCCTACTGACCTAATGTGTAAACATTATGGGAAGCGCGCTAGACAGCTGGGATTTAAACTTTGTCTGCTGAAGATCTAAGTAAACGGACCAAACACAATGTTCTCTCACCATTTCTGATTTCTAACACACACTCACAGCATTCGGTGGGTCTCGCGGCTATCAGAGCAGAAACAAAAGCTGCTCTGCTCCGTATGTTTTTCCGTCGTCTCAGGCAACAAGTCAGCAGCCTAAGCTTTCGGATGCAGCCACTATCTAGCTGCAATTTTAGCAATTACAAAATAATTTTATTCATCCCAAAGGTTAAGACCCAGAAATGCTTATAAAAGCCAAAACAAACACTGAAAGGTCAGTCTCATTCAAGTGAAAAAGCCAGTGCTTTTTAAAGAAGTAGAGCTGTGTGAACAATACTGGGATGGCAACCTTTATTAGTGAGTCATTCTTTCTACTGAGAACAAGCAATTCTCAGTGCTGGCTTGCCTATTGTTGTGGGGTGATTTTTAAAAATAACTCTAGACAACCCTCATTTGAACATGCGCATTGACTCCAGTCAAAGCTGATTCAAACTGAATTTGGCTAACACAACATGATAGTCTCAAACACATAGCACACAGAAATATTGAGTAAAATAGTCTGATTCATTTAATGTTTATTTCCACCACATTACTTTTCTCTTTCTTCAATTACCTTCTCTATGAAGGACACATGAGATTTGGCCAAAATAAGGTATTTTAGACATTGCTGCCTGTTGTTCAGGTTGGTCATGCACATTTTCTGTGCTGACCAACAGAAAGCTGCTTGGTTTGAAAGTGACTTCTGTGTGAGCTGTGCTTTATACATTGCTACGTTATAGACAATGGACCCTTTTTTGCCCGTAAAATTCTGTCTAAATTCGGTTACGGTCTCATCCTCAACTCACCCTCAACTCAACAACCTCAACTCACCAACCTCAACTCACCTTCAACTCAACAACCTCAACTCAACCTCAACTCACCCTCAACTCACCAACCTCAACTCACCTTCAACTCACCAACCTCAACTCACCTTCAACTCAACAACCTCAACTCAACCTCAACTCACCCTCAACTCACCAACCTCAACTCACCTTCAACTCAACAACCTCAACTCACCCTCAACTCACCAACCTCAACTCAACAACCTCAACTCACCTTCAACTCACCCTCAACTCAACAACCTCAACTCGCCAACCTCAACTCAACCTCAACTCACCTTCAACTCACCAACCTCAACTCACCTTCAACTCACCAACCTCAACTCACCCTCAACTCACCAACCTCAACTCACCTTCAACTCAGCAACCTCAACTCAACCTCAACTCACCCTCAACTCAACAACCTCAACTCGCCAACCTCAACTCACCAACCTCAACTCACCCTCAACTCAACAACCTCAACTCAACAACCTCAACTCAACAACCTCAACTCACCCTCAACTCACTTCACCTCAACTCAACTTCACCTCAACTCAACTTCACCTCAACTCAACTTCACCTCAACTCAACTTCAACTCAACTTCACCTCAACTCACCCTCAACTGAACTCCCCCTCAACTCAACTCACCCTCAACTCAAGACTTTCTAGATAATAAAGTCATGGCTTTGGTGACTGGACTTACTGCTCTCCATTTAGTCTTTGAGGACTTATATCATCAGGCTTTGTGTATTGGTGTTTCCTTGCTGCCTGACATCCTGTCTCTCTCTCTCTCTCTCGTTTCGGGGAAAGTCACATGATGCAGCTCTACAGTGTCCAGCTGTGGCCCGTCTAAAGGCAGTAAACAACGCACAGAGAAAGAGATCTCACAGTCTCTTATAAACCACTCAATGCACTGTTATTTGATTACACAGTAAGGGATGCTAAATGTTGCCTTCTAAGAACAGAGCCTCAGTATGCTTAAATGTGGCCACATTAAACACTAAGTGCATAATAGGAAAAAAGTGCATTGTTTGCGCCGTGGCTTTATTTCAGGGATGTACAATACAACTGTTTATGCTAGTATATCACAGCAAAAGTGTGATATACAAAGATAAAATTAACTTTATCTTTGTCAAAATAAATAAATGTACATTTAATAATATTCCAATTAGTGTCAAATTCAAAATTAGCTTTTAATATACTAGATCTGCATTTTTCTGAGGATCTGCACTGCATCTATTTGACTAGGTTCAGTCATGAATGACTCAGTAATTTGGAATTAATCTCTTAAGTGAACCATACAGTCCTGTTCACTACAATGACTCATATTTTCCATTCAAGTCTCTCTCCTTGTAGCAGAGACGGGATTGTTTTTTCTACCTTCAAAGATTGACTACAGCATAAGCAAACAGCCTTACAGTGTAGGATTTCAAGGAGGATATTATTGGTTCGAATAGATGAACCTACTGAACATATATGAACATATTTATGAAGAAAAAAAAGAAAAAAATTACTGTTGACCACAATTAAAAGCACAATAATGTAATCTACAGGAATTGTTACTGAATGAAACAAACAAATCTGAATGAGCTTTTTTTTGGTGAACTGATTCAGAAGATTTGAATCTGAATGAGCTTTCTGGTGAACTGATTCACAAGATTTGAGTCTATAGTAAAATCTAGCACCTATTAATGTAGCCTAGAGTAAGGGTTATTGAATGAATCAAATAATGAATCTGAAGGAGCTTTTTGGTGCACTGATTTGAATCTGGATGAATCTGAATTAGCTGGTGAATGATTCAGAACATTTGAGTCTATAGTAAAAACCTAGCTTCTATTAATATAGCCTACAGGAAGGATTATTGAATGAATCAAATAATAAATATAGCTTTATCGTTGAACTGATTCAGAATAATTGAATCTAAATTAGCTTTCTGATGAACTGATTCAGAAGATTTTAATCTAAATGAGCTTTCTGGTGAACGGATTCAGAAGATTTTAATCTAAAAGAGCTTTGTGGTAAAATGATTCAGAAGATTTGAAATCTAAATGAGCTTTCTGGTGAACTGATTCAGAAGACTTGAATCTAAATTAGCTTTCTGGTGACTGATTCAGAAGATTTGAGTCTAAATCTAGCCTCTATTAAATGTATCCTAGTGGAAGGGTTACTGAATGAAATCAAAGAATGAATCTGAATTAGCTTTTTGGTGAACTGATTCAAAATATTTGAGTAGATAGTAAAAATCTAGCCTCCATTTTTGATCAGCAATTATAAAAATACTTTTAAAGTCTGTAATAATGTAGCCTACAAGAAGGGATATTGAACAATTAATTGAATAAATCTTAAAAAAATTCTGTAGACAGATTCAAAAGGAGAAGATTCAGAAGTTGTCGAAAGTACAAATCCTTACTTACTCTTAAAAAAATAGCTGCATTCAAAACTACATTTGGATCCTTTCACTCACATCACATGTAAGGTAACGGCCAGGAGTGCAATTAACATGACCCTGGTCATGGATCAATTATCAGTATCCTCCTGTGATAAATCTGTACAAGATTAACACCTCCCATACACACTACAGGCATTGACTAACTCTTGAACTTAATGGATTTAGAGAGACCCACAATCCGATTGAGGAGATTATGGTTGCTTTGCAAGCACCCTATTTTGCAAGGAAATGGCTAATCCACATCACCACATAGGCCCACGGTATGCACTGCAGGATCTGAGCAGTCTGGGCTTCCTCCTTCCCACACTAAAGAGAGAAAGGTCAAATGTCGGACAGCGGAAAGCATGCTCGTATGGGAGAGACAAATGTTGGCTTTGTCTGTGTGCTACATGACTTCCTGTCAGTGAGACCTAGCATTTTGTATCCCTTTATTTAGTAGAGTGTCCTAATTCTTCATGTATGATCTCTACGTGGGGAAAAATGCATGATATTCTTGTTGTTCACATGGATGATAAAACACTTAACTTGAACAGTACCTGAACACTCTTCTGCTGCTTCTGATGGTTCAGTAGCGTCTGTGACGTCTGGAGATCCTGAGGCCATGATGTCACAATCGCTGTTGAGAAGAAAAAGATTTGTCAGGTAAATGATTACTGGACACTACTACTGAGGTGCAGTTGAATGTGACGTTTGTGACCTAGAATGGAACCATAAATCTAAATCTCATAACTCTGGGTTGTTTCAACCCATTTTTGAGTCAAATATGGACAAACCCACACATAAGGAGGACAGTTTTCTTTGTTTAATTCAGCCATTATTTATTACATTTCATGATGTTCCAAAACAATACAAAGTTCTCTGCACAGATTTCACTCATATTCAGGATAGTCATGCAAATTTTCTGTGCTGACCAACAGAAAGCTGCTCAGTTTAAAAGTGACTTCTGTGTGTGAGCTGTGCTTTATACTGTACATTGCTAAGCTATTTTTTGCCTATAAAATTTTGCGAATGTTACTGCACCTTAACCCTGAAATTTTGCAGAATTTCTAAGCTGCTCTCTTTCATCTAACCAAAATGTTGGTGTTGAGCTGAAAACAAAACTTTGTGTGACTTTGTGTGAAAACAAAGCAAAATAAAGTTAAAAAAAAAGTCAATGACATAAAATGTGAAACTTTTATTGTGCTTTCAACAACATTAGTCCCCACAAATTTTCCTTATTTTGCTAAATCTCTTCTTTTATAGGACTGGAATGCAAACAATTATTTGGGTAAACTATCACTTTGAATAAAAAACATTATTAAATTGTTCTTTGAAGTACCTGGGGTTCATTTCTCACTATCTTAGGTTTCTTGACTGGGCTTTATGGATTTGTAATGTATAAAAATGATAATGTAATATTATATGAGTTCTCCTATGGCAGAACTCTTGGTTTTAACCCCTTTGTCCAAGACAATATTAAAAGGCCCTTGTGTCTAAGCTTATGTGTAAAGTATATCTGCTACGTCTTTGGTAATAAAAATAAATAGGCTTAGTTAAATCTGATATCTATGAATGTATTACATGTAAAAGTTATACATTTTTATATTTTTTAAAATCATTTTAATTAAAATTATGTTAATATAACTAAATTTAAATTCTTTTCATCACGGCACCTGTTAGTGGGTGGGATATATTAGGCAGCAAGTGAACATTTTGTCCTCAAAGTTGATGTGTTAGCAGGAAAAATGGGCAAGTGTAAGGATTTGAGAGAGTTTGACAAGGGCCATTGTGATGGCTAGACGACTGGGTCAGAGCATCTCCAAAACTGCAGGTCTTGTGGGGTGTTCCCGGTCTGCAGTGGTCAGTATCTAGTGGCGACAGTGTCATGGGCGGCCAAGGCTCACTGAAGCATGTGAGGGGTGAAGGCTGGCCCGTGTGGACTGATCAAACAGACGAGCTACTGTAGCTCAGATTGCTCAAGAAGTTAAACTTCACATAAGGCAGTTTTTTACATTAACTTCTAAATCTAATTATAATATTATGATTTTTCTCCAATTCGTTGTTGAAATATAATTTATACACAGTGGTTGTCATTTTCATGACAGATTTATTTAAACATACATTAAATAAACAAGACATCATTAACAGGTTCAGCAGAATATAATGAATATATAATTAATATAGTGCATACATAGGGTAATATAATGAATATATAGGCTAATATAGTGCATACATAGGGTAATATAATGAATATATAGGCTAATATAGTGCATACATAGGGTAATATAATGAATATATAGGCTAATATAGTGCATACATAGGGTAATATAATGAATATATAGGCTAATATAGTGCATACATAGGTAATATAATGAATATATAGGCTAATATAGTGCATACATAGGGTAATATAATGAATATATAGGCTAATATAGTGCATACATAGGGTAATATAATGAATATATAGGCTAATATAGTGCATACATAGGGTAATATAATGAATATATAGGCTAATATAGTGCATACATAGGGTAATATAATGAATATATAGGCTAATATAGTGCATACATAGGGTAATATAATGAATATATAGGCTAATATAATATAGTGAATATATAGGCTAATATAGTGCATACATAGGGTAATATAATGAATATATAATGAATATATAGGCTAATATAGTGCATACATAGGGTAATATAATGAATATATAGGCTAATATAGTGCATACATAGGGTAATATAATGAATATATAGGCTAATATAGTGCATACATAGGGTAATATAATGAATATATAGGCTAATATAGTGCATACATAGGGTAATATAATGAATATATAGGCTAATATAGTGCATACATAGGGTAATATAATGAATATATAGGCTAATATAGTGCATACATAGGGTAATATAATGAATATATAGGCTAATATAGTGCATACATAGGGTAATATAATGAATATATGCTAATATAGTGCATATAGGGTAATATAATGAATATATAGGCTAATATAGTGCATACATAGGGTAATATAATGAATATATAGGCTAATATAGTGCATACATAGGGTAATATAATGAATATATAGGCTAATATAGTGCATACATAGGGTAATATAATGAATATATAGGCTAATATAGTGCATACATAGGGTAATATAATGAATATATAGGCTATATATAGTGCATACATAGGGTAATATAATGAATATATAGGCTAATATAGTGCATACATAGGGTAATATAATGAATATATAGGCTAATATAGTGCATACATAGGGTAATATAATGAATATATAGGCTAATATAGTGCATACATAGGGTAATATAATGAATATATAGGCTAATATAGTGCATACATAGGGTAATATAATGAATATATAGGCTAAAATAGTGCCTATAAACAGATACTGATTCATGTTTATTCTTTGACTGAAGATATGATCGCGTTCACTCACGCGTTGCACTAACTTTTAAGTAGTTTAAGTAATTAATCTTTAGAGAAAATGGAGACTGTTTAGGTCTGTCTCTATTTTTTGTCTATATTTGTCCTTCATAAGAATGTGTATACTACACCCATGGCAGAGGGTTTGTAACACCCAAGGACGCACAGGAGGCGTTGGTGATAAGACTTATTTAATGCTGACTCATTTAGATTACAACACTAGAGCCGAGTCACTCCAGTGGATCCACCGTATCTGCAGTACCAGACTTGCTGATACTAGCAGCCCAAAACAGATCCCAGACCAGCTGAAGCTTTAGTGTTTGTCCTGATGAGTGACTACAGCCTAATCCTGGATCAGACTCTCCTCTGGAACACCTCCAGCTCTCAAGGAGGAAACTCTCAAACAGTATCTATGACAGACGGCTGCAGCTCCAGGCAGGAGGAACGGCCATACAGGATGTGGAGGCAATTTGCAGTCTAGTTTGACATGCATCAGTTTGACAAGGATTATTCCAGTTTAATAACGGCAGGATATATGATTGATTGACCGGGTCACTTCTCTTTTGATGGCAAGCAACTATTACAATGACCTATGTAAAGTCATTTTCAATTTCATTTTTAGCGGTAGCCTGTATATCTCTATGGCATTACTGTCGAAGAGTAATAAGCTAGTGAAGTTGATTTACATATTGTAGAGTTAAGGAAAGTTATTATGAGCAGTGTAATGTTTGAAGCGGATGTCATAACAAATGTCACTAAACCAGGAAGATTTTAAAACGAGCATTCATTCATAAATCCGTAAGATCCTTCATGTGAAAATACAAACGGGAAGACAGAACACAACGAGCGCAGTGCTGAAAAGGCACAGGGCTAAGTATGCTCTATACAAAGCATTTGTTTTATATTTTGCATGCCGCATAGTTTTAGTTAAATTAAAAGAGACATGCAATCTCTAATCTAACTGGCACAAGCTACTGCACATGGGTTGTTTAAGAATTTATCGTTACCCATCCTCCTATTCATCCATACACCCAGTAACCCAAAACATCTGGCATTCTGTCATCACTCCCACTCTCTCTCATACCACTTCCTGTACTCATCCCACCATCCACTTCCTGTGAATTGAGTTCAAGCAGGTTTCTTCTACATTCTTTCAACAGCATAACAATGGATGAAAATGCCAAATATTTTCAACTCAAAACTCCATGTTGAGTTCATTAAATTTAAGCAACAGGTCATGTGACAGTCACATCTAAATACAATTACGGTCTCTGTTAAACTGTCTGTTTATGCTTCACATTTTTATAATTTGCATTCAACAGAAGTAGTAGAACGTGACAGGGCATTATTAGAAAGAGGAAGTTGCGAGCCAAATTCAAATCTGTATCGACTGAGCTACCAACTAATTCAAATAAACAATTTTGGGATCATCAGCATATTTCTGTTTTTAGATATTTTTTTCATAAATTGTGAGCAAATATTATGTAAAAAAGGGTTTATTTAATATGCACAATTTTCAGGGTTCCTTCACATTCTCCATTTCAAAATTCCATAATTTCCAAACCTCTGTAGATTTTTCAGAACATACTGTATTTAAGGAGAGTATTCACAGCGCTTATGTTACAGCCTTATTCCAAAATGGATTAAATTCATTATTTTCCTAAGCCCCGCCTTCTAAATGAAAGAGCCAATCATGGATTAGTAAAGTCATCGCTATAGAAAGCTTTAGGTTTGCGTTTAGGTTTGCGCATGCGCATTAGTTTTGTTCAGGCTGAAAAATGCTGTTTTTTTTGTCATGATTCGAGCGTTTAGAAACCAAATTTATGAGACAGTTGTTGTCAGATTTCATCAGTGATTTCAAATATGAAATGTAATCATAAGATTAGCGAACTGTTTTAGAGAATTTGATGTTTCCCCATTCAAAGAGATAGGAGCTGCACTTGAATGACTGAGAGGCGTTTCAAAGATGGCCGCAGAGTGAAATGACTTGTCTTAAAGACAACAATTGAAAAATGTATATAATATATCTAAAATTCAATGTTAATGCCAAGCCCTGTCTTGAATCGTACAGCTGACTGAATAGAGATAAAAAAATTTAAAAAAAAACTCACCTGGCGGATGATAAAACAACCGTCAATTAAGGAGAAACATGAGACACAGACTACCATTCAAACCTTTCATTCAGACCTTTTTATCAGTAGGATTTTATTTTTTTTTTTTAAAGAAAGTAATGCTCTTAAATTAACCTACAACACCCTAGTAACTTCTGCATAGGCAAGCACCACTCACATTTGTAAAAATCGAGTTTCACTTATGCAGTTTACACAAGAAGCCAATTTACCAAAATGAGAACATTCATGTTTTGAGCCTTAACACTGCATGAGTCCACATGATAATGGCAGTCATTTAATGAGAAACAATCTTTCTTACCACTGCTTTCTTACCACTGCTAAGTACTATCTGTCCTTTAATGCTTAACAGAACAGATTTGCAGTTTCTGGTGATATCCAATTTGTTATAAGGGGTTGTGCAGACACACCAGGGGCTGGTGTGACATCAGAGCACATGGTTGACCCGTACGTGAAGTCATCAGATAGCACTCATTCATTTCCTCTCTCTATCTCAGGGGAAGTTCATATAAAGACTGCTTCACATTCACAGACGAGTGATTCACAGATAGCTAATGTTGGCATATGAGAGAACAAGGACAAGAAGAACCACAGTCACAGCTAAAGCATAAACAGACACCATAAAGCACTGATGATGAAGATATTCAGAGTTATAATGAAAACCCACATGATGGTCATGTGAGATTATGAAAGTTATGCGAGTCTTGTGTCACCATTATGATCAGATCAGATCAGATCTGCGTGTTTCCTTTGAAACAGCTGGGCGGTTAAATTATTATTTAGGGCAGCTCCACTTCCAGGAGTTTCATTCCTTTTCCCACAAACATATAGTTGAAGGATTGTAATTTCGTTTGAGAAAGTACAAAAGCACTTTTCTGGAATTTTTTACATTCCAGAAACTCTTTGACCCCTTTCAGGTCAGAATTGTGTGGCTTGTGTCAAACTCTGGATGAAGGACCACCTGGGATTGTTCACACAGCTGGTCTTGTGTACACACCTCTCCTTCACAGACAGTTTTAGGTCACAAGGAAAACAACCCTTACAACAGAGTACTGTGGCAGTACCATGGTACAGTGATACTCTGGTTGTTAATTATTACCATACTGAACTCTATGTACCATAATATTTACATAAGGGACTGCAAAGAATAGTGCAATCAAAAGTACTTTTGTTACTTTTAGCTTGTGAAAGTTTCTAAACCAGTAAACATATATTTTACAACAAAACAAACAGGCAAGTCCATCTACTAAAGGTAAAGTGTGTAATACTTTCTTCCATCCCAGTGCAGAGGGAACTATAGGTAAGCCATCTGTAGGTACGATTCTGATTCTGCTTATCGATTCCGATTCTTATCAATTTCTAGTTTCGATTCCAATAAGGTAAAAAAAAAAAAAAAGAAGTAGATATCATTCATATTTATTCTGAGTCTTATTGCAAAAAAAATCATTGTGGCTGAAACCATGAACAAAAATCAACACTTACACAAGGAACTTTTGCCTATGGTTTAAAAATACAATAAAAATAACTAGCCTAACTACTATCAATTTTAAGTATTATTAAAGAAAAGTAAACACTCTGTAATTTAAAATTAACAAATAAAAAAAATTGCAATTTCACAACTAAATACAACTGAACAAAGATACGATTGAAATAAACAGTGTTTTAAGATTTTCAGGTATTCGGTACAGAAACAAATCAAATTTAAAATAACACTGCACATTAATAAAATAAAATACATTTAAAAATATAGTTAGTTACAAAAGTACAAGTTCAACGAGTGAATTTTGTCTTTGTTTGATTAACGTTATTTTAGAGATGGCAGCAGGACTATTAGGCTGCTGTCACTTTAAGAGCTGCATGAATCCAATACACTGTTACACATTGTCAACTGTTACGTTCACTTAAGACAAAACCGACTGTATTTATTAGGGCTGGGTATTGTTAGGAATTTCACAATTTGATTCTATTTCGATTCTTGAGGCTTCGATTTGATTTGATTCGATATTGATTTATTAGCTTCGATATTGATTCAATAATAAGTAAACACACAAGTAATTAAGTACCTATTGTATATTTTTATATAATGTGTGCAGTATTACCAATGTTTAAGAACAAATTGACCCCAGCATGTTTCCTATCATGGTTTATTTAGCAAAACCAGCTGTACAATATTGTACGTGTTGAATACAAACCACAACTGTAACAAATAGGTGCTTTATTAACACCTCTAAAGTGCATGTAACTGTAAGTAGTAGAAAGTATATTTATCTGCGCAAGTTAGTTGTTACAATATTTAAGAACGGTGTGGCAATGCTTACAGACCACTTTGGTTTTATCCGCCTCTTCATTTGTTCCCGGCTTACAGTGGAATTCAAAATGAGCCCAAACGTCGGCGGTGCAGGCTTGAACGGAGTGCAGCTGCTGTCTGCCATCTTGCTGTTTTGGTAAAGCACGTCTTGTACAACACTGAACGCTCTCACTAGAGTGTTGCCTACAGCGCCACCACTGGCCGGTGGGCTGAATCGATTCATAGGATTTGATGAATCGATATTGAATTGAGAGACAAATAATTGCAATGCATTGATGAATCAATATTGAATCGGCATATTTTTGTGTGTATTTGTCAGAGAAGAGAACTCGATACAGAACACTATTCTGTATCTGAGGCAGATTTCTGTGCACACGTCGTTTTGGATGTGTGTGCACCGCAGAACAGAAAACAGAGCGTGATCGTTCTTGTGCTCGTATGGTTTAAAATCACATTAAATCACTTTTTTCTGTGAGTGCGCTTTGGATGTGTGCGCAGCACAGAAATGTGCTTGAATGGTTTAAAGTCATATTAAAATGCACACAAAAGAATCGATAAGAGGAATTGAAATTTTTATTTTAATTTCATTTTAAAGTATCTGATTCCTGACATTAAGTATTCGATTCTAGAACAGGAATCGATTTCCAATGCTCAACCCTAGACTGGACTATCTGTTTGTCTGACCCATCCCAGAAACATCACACGTTCAGGAAACCATAATTGTATATAATTGTCATAATTGTACATTTCTGCTTGCTGGCACCAGCAACATTACACACTTCAGCCTTAAATACTGTAAAAATTATATTTTTTAGAATTCAGTTAAGGTGCAGTCACTTACTGTTGTTCTGTGAATTTTAGCGGATGAAACCTAATCATATCAATAGGAATCCATTCGATCAGGAATTTTGTGTGAGGGGGAAAGACTTCGCACGGCTTCAAGACGGTCGCATATAATCGCTGCGCTGACCAACAGAGAAGTTACTTTTGTGCCATTTTTGTGTGACTGCATCTTTACTAACCCATGTCCATATAATTTTGGAAGACATTAGGGAGCTGTTGCAGATGGGAAGGTTTTTAGCATTTCAAATTTCAATTTGTTCCATTGTTTTAGCATATAGCGACTTTTGTTTGTTTGTTCAGGGCTCCAGACTAACATTTGAGAGCAGTAGCACCTGTGCCACTAAGTTCTACAGATGGAGGCACCAGCACCTGATCTGGTAGCGCTAATTACTATTATTTTGCATTAATGAGTGCAGTAACTAATAATATTACACTTGAGTTGCGATGCAGATAAAATTAACTTTTATTAACAACAATAACATGTTAAATATTTTGGTCATCGAATTAAAAATAACATTTAAATGGGATAATATTTAGAGCTTTTAACTGCTGGAAAAAGTGAGAAGCACCTGAAAGTCCTTGAAAAAACTGCTTGAATTTCAAAGATTCTTCGAACCCTGAAATTAAAAATGCCACAACACCATGGTTCTGTCAGGATCACTATCGTCAAAGTGATTGACTATTAGCATATAGTTTAGATTGCCGGTATGGTTCTGTTCTGGGCAAGAACTCCCTGCGCATCCACGCAGCCTAGTATGGATAAGATAAACCCACCTAGGGTAAACAGAACAGAACCAACATGATGTATTAATGTATTAAAATGTACAACCTAATTCAGGAATTTAGTCTGATTCAGGAGGAATCAGATGCCAAATCCTGACTGACGAGTGGAGGGGCTGGGGATGGAGGAGGGTAATTAGCTCCGGAGAAACGCGATAGCAGCTGATAATGCTGAAGGAGCTTATATATGTATGCTGTGATAGGCGTCGTATTCCTATAGGTAGACGTGATCAGCTGACAGACAGCTGATGCGAGCTTGACTAATGTGCCCTGCCAGAACTAACGCTATACGCTGGATTTACATTAAATCCATAGTGAATGTTGGTGATTTGTGGACTGAAAAACCTTCTATAACTCCAAGTTCTATAAGTTCATGGCACTGTGTTTCTCCTGGCTTCCATGTCGTTGCTGTTTGATATTTGATATCTACGGTTTATAACAAGAGAATTTTTACGCATAAACGTGTTCTGAGCTTGCGATGGTCTGACTCCGAGCTGATAAGCAGTCTGCACAGCTCAAACGAGAAACGTGGTTTTGTTCCGATTTAATTTGATTTGACCGAATTTAGTCGCACAGACAAGAAAAAAGGTCACAAAATCTGTAGTGTAGTTTTATGATTCAAGCAGACTGCCACTAGAAAAGAGCAGACTGGATGCAAAGCGTTCCAAGGATGAAAGAAAGTCATACAAGTTTGAAATTACATGAGGATATGTAAATGATAACAGATTTTACATTTTGGATGAGCTTTTACTTAAAAGCATGTCAAGCAAACCAAACCGACCTCTTTTGCAAGAGACTCTTCTGACTAAAAAGTCCTTATCATTAGCCAGTGCGTGACTATGATAGCAGAGAGGTTGTTCAGAGCTCTACAGGGACTAATGGACTGACCTTGGACTGCCTCCAACGCCAGAGTTCTGTGATGACGTCCGACGTTTCATGTCTTAACTTTTGGATGGGGGGAGGAACAGAGGAATAAGAGAGAGAGAGAGAGAGAGAAAGAAAGAAAGTGAGAGTTAGTGGAGAGAAGCTTTCAAGCAGAACATATTAGCAAGCATGCTGTGTTAGCTTCAAGCATTTAACTTTTAAAGACTTATCAGACAGGAGACTGTAAACATTTATATGCGCATATGCAAAACTTGCTTTTGTTAAACAAAGTACTCTAAAATCACAGTGTGAATTACACCTGTAGGACAGGGTGAGGAATAATCAAGACTATGAAACTACTATGGACCTAGTCAGACTGATATTTAGGCTATTTTGAGAATATTGGCACCAGCTAATAACTGTGCCATTGTGTTGATGAATAACAGATTCCAAACTGACAGAGTGTGTGTGCATTTTCTGTTGTAAATATTATTATATATATTTTTTTGTGAAATTAGCAAATAATGTGTCAAATACAGGTAAAAATGTTGCACTGTGTAGGTAATAGACAATTCAGGAAAATACATACAAAGTCAATAAGTATTTCCATTATAAGGCTAACACATGACAATAGTCAATATTACAATTCAAATTTTAAATTTTTAAATAAAGAAGAAAAAAAATCACTTTCAACAGAACAGCATTATAATGTACAGTACCTAAACTTGATGTTCATTTTGCAACAAATGACATTTAACAGTGTTATTTTTTAAATTAACTAAAATGAGCACTAGTTTATGGAAAAAAACTCTAATATCTAAAATCAACCTGATAAAAAAAAAAAAAAAAAAGAAAAAGTGATAACCATAAATAAGGTAGTTGTTAAATTTAGGTATTGGGTCGGATTAAGGATAGAATATGGTCGTGCAGAATAAGGCATTAATAAAGTACTGATAAACAGCCAATATCCTAGTAATATACAAGCTAATAATAGTAAGCCACTAATGGACAACATATTAATTAATATAGTATAAAATGAAATGAATCAACAAAAACTGTAAATCTTCAAAATGATGATCAGTCAAGTTATTTCAATGCCAGCCCTCGTCAGTCAACATCCAGACGATCAGAGTCATCTTATGCAATGCTAGATTAGACCCCAGCTTCTCCACGGGTCTCAGTGGGGAACCACACTTCAACAACAGCTTTAATGTAGTGATGGACTAAATGATGTTCTCTCGCAGGCTGAAAGGACAGTGGTGCTTTGCTTCACAAACAACTGCTTTCTGAACAAGTGTAGGCTTGAAAAATGAGCACCCTCTTAATGTCTATCTATACACACTACTGTTAAAAAGTCAGAGGTTTGTGAGGTTTTGTAATGTTTATAAAGTAATCTCTTATTGTTACCAATTGAATAAAAAATGCCACAAAAACAGCAATTTTGTCAAATATTAATACAATTTAAAATAACTATTTTCCATTTGAATATATTTTAAAATGTAAATTATCCATGTGATGGCAAAGCTGAATTTTCAGCATCATTATACTCTAGTCTTCAGTGAAGAAGAGCAATTTTTTGTATTGTCTTTACTGTCATTTTGGATCAATTCAATGCGTTATTGCTGAATACAATTCTTACAGACCTCAAACTTTTGAACAGTAATGTATTCAGTTATTGGAAGTTTTACTCTGCACATTATTTAAAGATGCAGTACGTAATATTGACAGATAGCGTTTAAAAAGGGTACCGCAGTCCAAATTCAAAATATTGGAGAGAGTTATTTCCCCCGCACCATCCTGCACAGACTCTGCGCTCACGCGGGATGCCAGATCGAGGATACACAACAAGAGCAAGCATAACTGACAATGGAAGGAGAGTTGATTTATCCGCATTTTAATATGCTCCCATTTAATATGCTATAGGTCAGGTAGAATCTTCAATATCTAACCCAGACATATGTTTGCTGCTTCCATGGCTGCAATATGCTGTGCTATCCACCAACTGGCAACCCAAAATGTCGAAAATACTGTTGGGCAAATTGGCAGTGGGTGGGATCACACAGATCAAAACAAAAACAGACATTCTGACACGGAACGCATATTTCAAAGTAGAATAAATGGTTGTATTGTTTTTCGGAGAAACGAGTATGTTTCCTAAATATTTGCAAACATATTATGGTATTTTTATGTTTTAGTACAATCAAAAACTTACATACTGCACCTTTAAGCAAAGAGAAACCTGGAGTAAACTACACTAATAAGTTTATTGAACTAGTTGCAGTCACCATTTGGCTCAATCAGTTGACAACATTAGCTAAAGTGGTGACCATCCCCATCTCATTCCTTAACTTATATTTGAAGAGAAAGCACGTCCTAAAACATTTACTGGGCTAACAAAATTTGGCTCACTTAACAATGAGGTCTAATTCTATTTCCTGTCAGTTTTGTTATAGGGTAGGAGCGAAATGAAAGCATTTTATTTCATTTTCTCATAGTTTATTTATCATGCTATTTAGCTTTTAAACAACCACCACACCTTCATAATAGTACTGATGAGCAAGTTATTTTTGGTTAGATTCTAACATCTAGCAAAATTAGTGGTTTAAATTAAATTAGTTCCTCATGAGTTTGTACATTTTTATAGTTTCTGGTAAATGTACCCTGAAGTTTTACTTAGACTTTAAGTATGACACGCACATATTATACAAAATGTGGAAGCTTTTTGTGAATAAAAATGCTAGCTTAAAATTACAGACACACAACCGAGCTCTGAATTATCTATCAAGATTTTTTTTTTTTTCATTCAGGAAGATATTTTAGGCAATATGGACTTAATGAGCTGTGTTTGGAAGGCCTTTGCTCTTGGTATTTGATTGATAGTTTAAAAATCACAGCATGAATCCACACACACTACAAAACCATCTGTACTTTTTTGGTTCTTCTGAACTTTAACCACAAAGTACAAAACTCCTTTAACTGTAACTAAACCAGTAGAGAAAGAGCAGAGCATTCTGGCTATCTGATACCGGATGAATCATTATTAGAGAATCCATAAGCAACCCAGAGCAGACATGTTTTAAAGTAAAGAAGAGTGGTGTATCATGACATACCACCTTTTACTTATGCTAGTCAAAAAGAAATGAGAGGTAAAGCTAAAATGAGGATTATACATCAGGATTAGAAAAACTTTCAAAATAAGATGCACTCACTGACACATCTTACCCCACTCTCCACAATATGCAAATTGAACTAGCTTACACTTTAACAAAACAGTCTCTCACTGTCTTGAGACTTTTTTGAGAATACATGTCTTAAAAGATAGCACAAGCCTGCTAAAAACAACAACCTAGGAAGAGTTTGGGCTCAACATCAACAAGCTCAGAGAAAACACAGAGGTCAACACAAAAGGGTCTGAACATTAACATTTGGACTCTTATTTCATGAGATGGCTCAAGTTTCTTGCCAAACAGATACACTGTGTAGATACAAACAAAGTGGCACAGGACTCTCACAGGAGCGCAAGGACCATAAATGGTGTGAAAATGGAGGTAGGTCAGAATGTAAGGATGAAGCTGGTTCCAGTCCAAATATATTATTATTATATATATATATATATATATATATATATATATATATATATATATATATATATATATATATATATACACACTTGCAAAGGCACATATGACATCCATCTGAATATGGAACATTATGTCTCAATAACTGGTCCAAACTCTCTTATTGTACATTCATTTAGTTACTGGGGGCTGGCCTAGAATAAACAATAATAAATGGCAAATTCAGTGAAAAGAAATGGTACACAAGACAGTCTCTTTTCTAAACTTGCAAAGAATCTGGACGAAACCCAATGGCAAACAACATGTTCTCTCAGCGGTGATGAGTAGGGTCTTGTTGGACATGTCATGAGACCATTAGATAGAAGAGCGTTTAAAGAGACTCTAATTGAGCGAGTTCGTCTAAGAAGCTATTATAGTACATTCTCAGAGGGCACAACAGAAATCTTACAGTAAAAATACTTAAAGTGGAGTATGTAATCATATCAACAAGCATTTTCACCAGTATTCCACTAAAAAACTATTTCACTAAAAGAGCTTCATATGCAACCATGACTAAAACTCAAACTCAAGCATGTTAACAAGAGATAAGTGCTACCACAAACTCTTTTTAAACTAAGTAATAATGAAGTTTTTCATATAAACAAAAGGATTCAACTTACTTTTTGTCCCCAAAGCAGCTGTAAAGTCCAGACATGGTGTCAAAGTTCACCTCAAAAGCTGAGTTTCCTTAGTGCATCCTTTGTAAGAATCTGTTCAAGTTCCAAAAGTGAATCTTCACACCACCAATATCTCCTTTCTCATGTCATCACATGGGGCGTTCGTAAAAGTAGAAGAAGCTTATGACTGAGAATGTGTATCCTTCACAGGGAAGGCACATGTGTGCTCCGGTAGCCTGTCTCTCAGGACTGAGCATGCTCTCTCTCTTCCTCTTGGATCCCCCCCTCCCGTCCCTCTCCAACCCCCGTCACTTAATCCAGAGAATCAGCTACTATTGTCTCAGCCCAGCAGCTTACCGCCGACAGGCCAGGCGTCATTTGATAATTAGATGGGGCAGCTCCCTGAGGAGATACCACCTTCGTGTCTGAGGGAGGCTCATTCTGTCCCACGAAGGGGGTTGGAAAGCCAGTCATCTGACGGCCAACACAGTTTGAATAAATCATTAGTAAAATTTTCACCCAATATTTAGTAAGGTAGTCAAATTACACTTTAAGGGGGTTTTGAACCATTTTTGGGTTCTCCAATTAACCTTTCAAGGAACAGTTCTGAAAAGAACCTTTTTCTTAGTGTAAAGAACATTTTATTAATCTGAAGAACTATAAAGAATCTTGTGAGAAATGGAAAGATTCTGTGGATGTTAAAGGTTCTTTACGGAACCATCGCTGCCAATAAAGAACCTTTATTTTTAAGAGTGTGTGCAGCAGTGGAAACTTAGCACTTACTGCTCAATATGTCTTAAAAGAACGTTTAACAAAGTGTTGCTGGTTCATGCACGTAAATAAAAATTCTTGTTTACTTTAGGAGCAAGATGACTTCTAAAGAGCAAGCTTCACAGGCTGCAAATTATGGATTTAGTCAATGCAGATTCAACTCTAACGGAAGTGACCGGACATTTTAGTGACAGGACATTCATCATTTACCCTGTTTTCTTTAGAAAATGTGTTGTGAACTCAACATCATACCATACGTCTTCACTACATACAAATGTTTTGCCTTCCTGCCAGTTTTGAATATTTTCCTTCCCTCTCAGGCAAATCGTGTAGGAGTATCTAGCAAAAGAGTAAACAAAGCTTAGCTTGCGCCAGTCCATTGCTTTTCTTAAACACAAACATTGGCAAATGCTGGATTTCGAAAAAGTATTATCTTCCGGTCGGGGGTGGGGAGATTCTGTCTTCATACTAGACCAACATAGCCAGAGACGTCAAGTTCACACTCAGTAATGGCTGTCAAACCCTCTTATTTTTACCTCACACATATGGTGAACAGAATGTCTATGGAGGCATATGTCCTACAGTTCTCTTTCTCAAAGTAGGATGGAATGTTAGTCAGTTTTCCTTATAAAAAAAAGCCAGGTTGGTATTTCCTGAGACCTTTTTGCTCTGCCGCTGAAGAAACCCATATTTTGTTTCAAGCATATGGTTCCTTAAAAGGGCCATAGCGTCAGTATTATCAGTAGATTCATTCATTCAGTCATAGAATGCGTTTGCCTGATAACCTGCAAAACATTCGCTATCAAACGTCCTTGACTTCCTTCTACAGCCTTGCTCATATTTAGTTAAATACGTTTGGAAAGCTGACATGTCATGTATAGCATGTCACACCAGAGGACATTGCTACAACTCTTTTATAATTATTATGCATCCTTTTTATGATCATAGTAGTTGATTAGACTACACGGAATAGTTTTAAAGTAACTCACTTCAGCTAGTTAATGCAAAAAGGTGATTCCAAACATGTTTCCAAAGATGTTACAGCATCTAAGACCACTTATACACCACCATTCAAGAGTTTGGGGTTTAGTAAGATTTTTATTTGATTTTTTAAAGAAATTAAAACTTTTATTCAGCAAGGATGAATTAATTTGATCAAAAGTGACAGTAAAGACATTTATAATGTTAAAAAAGATTTATATTTAAATGCTGTTCCTTTGAATCTTGAAAATAGAATCATAGGGTCATTCTGTGTCAATTCAACCAAATTAAATTCTGGTGAAAGCCAACATATTGATATATGAATGACAATAATATGACAATATGAATGCATATTTACTGAATACATTTTCACATGAGATTTGGAGCCAAATTACAGGGGTAAAAATTACTTTAGAAAGATGGCAGCAACATTGTTTAATTTTATACAGAGATTGGTAGATCTGTTAAATCTGTTTACTTTAGCAGTCGTTGTTGCATTATATGCCAATGGTGGTAGTTCAAAAATGGGAAAAAACACTTTTTGTGTCTTTTTTTTTTTTTTTTTGCCCTAAATTAGCTTGCCTGTAACACAAGAAGAAGTATTACAGATATCTTAATATGCTTTTAGATTTTGGTTCTTAAAGGTGTCAAACTGGCTTAAAAAAAAAAAAAAAAAAAAAAATTATACTGTTGTCTGAGGTCAACTAATGACGTTTGCGTGGTTTTTACATTCAAAAACATCATAATGAATAAGTAACAGGCTATTTTCTACCCTGGTTTTGATGCTCTCTCCTGAATGCTCGGTTTTAATGGGCGTCGCACTGAAGACTTGAAAATAAACGCCCACGGCTATGATTGGATAAGATTTGTATATTATAATGAGTTCCAGCTCCCGTGTCAGTACATGTGGGAATTGTTTTGAAAGTGTGTGGGGAAACGGCAACCGGAATTAATTGCCCACAGGGCTTGCAAAATGTCTTTATCAAACAAACACAATGATTTCTCTCTCATCCACCAGCGACTGATTGGCATGTTATCTTTTTATTACTTGGCCCGCCCGATCGGTGTATATAAGCGCGAACCGTGCATCACACACACACACACACACATACACGCCCGCACGCACATACGTATGTACGTACGTACATTGCAGACAGCATGATCAAAACTTCCGCGGTTGTATTTTTCCTTCATCGTGTCAAGAGAGTGAACACCACAAATCAAGAAAGGAATGTTATTTCATTAATTAATTAATTGTTAAGATAGTTTTATCGTTACGTTTTGGTAGCCCGTCTGGAAAACACATAGCCCCGGGATGTCCGAGGCCGAGTCCGAGGCCCATACATGTCCGAGTCTGATCACGAATCACAGCACAATGAACCAACAACACCACAAATAAAGGATTCTCCAGCCTTTGACAGGATGCTAAGGTATGTTCAGTTAGACACGTACACATAATCAATAGATCTATATCAAACATTCTGTAACAATGCAATACTATCACATATAAAAGAAACATTTTTACTCACATTAGTGTGTTGCTTCATTCATTCATGTAATCTCATCCAGTCTCTTGTTTACAAACGAATCCGTGATCAGAAATGAAGGAACAAACGCGCAATGTCTTCCCCACGTGAGCTGGATCTTCATTAAAAAATAAAGTTCAGCCATGCATTCATAATATTGGAATCCAAATCCGGTTTAGCTCTATGTAGGCCTGTGTCATGTCAGTGGCATGAGTCGGTGGGCGGGGCTACAGAATCAGGCGTTGTCCGTCTTATGTTAAGGCGGAGTTTCACCACACAATGACGTCAAGGGTCAACATATTCTGAGATTGATTGTTTGCTGGGCCTGGTGTCAATAAAAGCTTTTCTTTGACTAACAAGGAAGTTTTCAGCTCTGAAACTTACAGGATATTCTTATATTACCGTGAACTTTTATATATCAAAAGCTCAAGGGAAAGTTGATTTCTCAATTCATGACCCCTTTAAACTTTTCTTTTGGTATCTTAATTTTAAAGGCCCGAATATGGTTCAACCCCACAGATATTAAGGATGTCAATGCGGTAACATTACGATACTGCATATTTGAACTCTTGGTAGCTTGAGAAGCTGTTAAAAATGAACAAAATTCAAAATATCCCTGAAACTGATTCAAATATAGATTCTTATAAATACACTTTTGAGAGTTAAAGTGCCTTAACTTGACCATTTCAGTGGATTTTTGGCACTCAGAGAGGCATGTTGCATGGAGCATGGAGCCACATTGAGATCCCCATAACTATGTGATTGAATCGTATAGGGTCTTGAAAATGAAGATTTCAAAAGAATATCTTTAATACTTTTTGAGTAAAAGGTTTGTATTTTGTGTTGATAGAAAAACCCCACAAAAAAACAAGATACATTTCTAGTTTCACCATTATTTGTTGTTCAGATATTCCTCTTTAAAAGTAAGATACTTTAAAAATCAGTATCAGCTGTATGCAAAGTGACCCACATTTGTTTTTGGCCACTGAAAATGCTTACAATTTACCAATTTACTAATGGAACTGCAATAAGATCTCCATATCTCTGGGATTTAACCATATCGGGCCTTTAAAATGAAGATACCAAAATAAATGTTTGTTAAAAACCAAAATCTAAAAGGATATTAAGATATATTTAATACTTCATGAGTAACATGCATGCAAAAAAAAACTACTTTTCCCCATTTTTGAACTGCCACTGTTATAATAATGCAACAACGACTGCTAAAGTAAACAGATTTAACTTATAGATCTACCAATCTCTGTATAAAATTAAACAATGTTGCTGCCATCTTTCTAAAGTCATTTTTACCCCCTGTAATTTGGCTCCAAATCTCATGTGAAAATTGTCATTTTGATCACCCTCTACAAAATAGTGGATTACCCAGTCAATATACATCCATTACATTTTCATCTCTATTTATGTTTATCTTTCTTCAGAAAAAATATTAACAAAATCTGAGCTGGGGAAGTTTCCGAAATATGGTTGATTTTACACGTAATAATGACCCTATAACGGTTTCCACAAAGAAATGAAGCAGCACAACTGTAATATGATAATATTCAGAAATGTTTCTTGAGCAACAAATCAGCATATGATTTATGAAGGATCATGTGACACTGAAGACTGGAGTAATGATGCATCACAGGAATATATATAAAAAATAGAAAACAAATTTCACAATAATACTGTCATTTTTTATCAAATAAATGCAGTCTTGCTGATAATTAGAGATTCTTTCAAAAACATTAAAAAGACCGACCCCAAGCGGTACTTGAACATTACTGTTAGCATATAGTTTTCTAATATACTTTACAATGAGAATTTTAACCTAAAATTATAATTTTTTACATTTGGCACAGGTCGTCACAGGTGATAGTGCTGTAATATTAACCATTGCTCAATAAGACCGAACATCTAATAACAGAATCAGCCAGAACAAATTTGACTACATTCTTTTAAAAGACATTTAGACAGTCATGAATATTTAAACTTTTAAAAGACATTTAGACAGTCATGAATATTTAAACTTGAATTCAACCCCCCTGTTCAACTCTGTCAGTTCCCTTCAACACTTTTCTCTGCCTCAAGTTTCTTAAGGCATCTCCTGCAGAGCACTGTTTCTTTTCTTTACAAAGCTCTCTGAATTCCAGCCCACATCTGGAACGCATCTTCTGAGGCAGCGCTCTACCCCACACTCTAATTAAGGCCATGTATGCCAAACTGTAAATAACCCAAGAAATGATACCCCTCGGCTTAGAGGCCTGAAAAGCGGGACGTGTGGATTGATGTTTCGAAATAACTTATAAGATGAATATATAAGTTCCTCTCACCATGCAAAGTCTAACCTCTCCTGAGAAAGAACTTCTAAAACAAAGCCACGAACAGGCCATGCTCTCCATGTGTCCGTTAAGTCCTTCACCCTTACAATAAAAAGTATCCAGCTGGGTCCACACAGCTTGACCAATGAACACAGCCCATTCAGCTGCCCTTTTCCTCTATCTGTGACCAGTTAACTTTGTATCTCCTTGTTTTCCAGGCTCTTTAAAACTCGGTGTGTGGCGTTTCTGGGAGGAGGCTTCCAAATGGAGCATCTTAATTGTTTAATGAGATGATAATAATGAAATAACTGCACAATGGGTTTTACGATGCTTTTGTTTTCAAAGTATCTTGCAGACACAACAGGACTATATTAACATGGCTCATCATCAAAAGATACTTTACAGGACAACAGGCTCTCTTAACACATGCTCGGACGGGTTTAATTAACTTATAAAGGAACTGTTCAGCTATTTGCCTGCTTACACAACTCATATGAAATACAGAGAAAGTTAATGAGTGTCAATTACTATACAGATGTTGTGTGAAGCGTCATCTCTTGTTTTCAACAAGGTAACAAATGCATTTTTTTATTTTTTATTATTACAGATTATTATGGAAGCTTGACCGTTGTTCAAGCCTGGGCTAAAGACAGAAAGGACTGGACTGCTGCTGAGTGGTCCAAAGTTATGTTCTCTGATGAAAGTCAATCAGGGTCCCAGAGTCTGGAGGAAGAGAGGAGAGGCACACAATCCACGTTGCTTGAGGTCCAGTGTAAAGTTTCCACAGTCAGTGATGGTTTGGGGTGCCATGTCATCTGCTGGTGTTGGTCCACTGTGTTTTCTGAGGTCCAAGGTCAACGCAGCCGTATACCAGGAAGTTTTAGAGCACTTCATGCTTCCTGCTGCTGACCAACTTTATGGAGATGCAGATATCATTTTCCAACAGGACTTGGCACCTGTACACAGTGCCAAAGCAACCAGTACCTGGTTTAAGGACCATGGTATCCCTGTTCTTAATTGGCCAGCAAACTCGCCTGACCTTAACCCCATAGAAAATCTATGGGCTATTGTGAAGAGGAAGATGCGATATGCCAGACCCAACAATGCAGACGAGCTGAAGGCCACTATCAGAGCAACCTGGGCTCTCATAACACCTGAGCAGTGCCACAGACTGATCGACTCCATGCCACGCCGCATTGCTGCAGTAATTCAGGCAAAAGGAGCCCCAGCTAAGGATTGAGTGCTGCACATGCTCATACTTTTCATGTTCATACTTTCCAGTTGGCCAAGATTTCTAAAAATCCTTTCTTTGTATTGGTCTTAAGTAATATTCTAATTTTCTGAGATACTGATTTTGGGATTTTCCTTAGTTGTCAGTTATAATCATCAAAATTAAAAGAAATAAACATATGAAATATATCAGTCTGTGTGTAATGAATGAATATAATATACAAGTTTCACTTTTTGAATGGAATTAGTGAAATAAATAAACTTTTTGATGATATTCTAATTATTTGACCAGCACCTGTGTATATATGTACACACACACACACACATGCATGTATATATTTAAGATTTTTATATATATATATATATATATATATATATATATATATATATATATATATATATATATATATATATCAAATATTTATATATAAATTATATAAATATATATACAGTATATACATGTACATATTTATTAAATATATACATGAATGTGTGTGTACACACAATGTTTTTCTTATATAGCCCTAAAGGCAAAACATACTCAACCAATCAACTATAGTCTGGTATATGGTAATTTAGTGGCTCAGAAATGTTTTTAAAACATGAAAACAAAGATATTACAGTACATAAACATGACAAAGACTTTATATATATATATATATATATATATATATATATATGTATAAAGTTTAATATATATATATATATATATATATATATATATATATATATATATATATAATTTTTCCTTTTTTTTCTTTAAGGCGTTGTGACAGCTCGCTGCACTGAATATTTACGTTATTAGAGCACTATTCAATTTCCTTAAGTTATCCTGTTTTACAACAGACATTACAGCAGAATATTCATCTATTATAAACCACTGAAGAAGATAACATGTCATTGGTTATAACTCACTAAAAAAGTTCCCATAAAATTACTCACTGGACTAGCGGAAAGTGATGGAGATGTTTGCTTCCCAAACTTCCCAAACAGCCGCTTTGTCCGGCACGTAGTAAGCTCAAACCCGCCAGAAAGCCCCAATTAATCCAAATTATCTTATTATTGTTTTAAAGCAGACTTGTACTTACGAAGCGAAGAAATCCTAGAGGTATCTGGCCATCCTTAAAGCAGCGAAACATCAGAGATTTGTACTAAAGACGCATTCAGTGTCGTGAGTGAGAGCAGGATGAGGCTCAACATCGCCCTCTGTCGGGGAGAACAACAGGCTGTTCCAAGACATGTTTGCAGACACTTCCAAGAGCAATGAAGATTATGAGAGGTGGATTTAGACAGACTAAATAATAAACACATGATTTGAGTAAATAAATGACTTTTATTTCGATACAGGAAATGTATAGGCCTACTCGATTTGAAAAGATATCAACCCAAGCTATATCAGCATTCTAATTTAAAGCAAAATCTAAGCTTGATATTAAAAATTTGGACTTATCATCTTGAGTTGTTGTGCTCATTTCAGAAATGTAAGGGTTTTACAGGTTTATAACTGCTGTTCTTCAGTAACCCTTGCTATTGTACCACTGGGCTCGGGCCACAACGTCATTGGCGTAATCGTCTCCTGTGGTGCCCACATCCATTTGCTCATATGAATGGACGTTCTTCACGCCTGCGTTGTAGGCTGATATTCCCCCTGGAACAAATATTATATTACAACTGAGACATGTTGTCTCATAGCACACGTACATCACAGAGAAGTCTATTTGATGTCTGCATTACATCTCCAAGAGTGTTTGCTCATCTAACTTTTCCTGTCATATGTTAAATAGACATTTGGATTTATAGTGTATGTAAAACTGCTTTTTCTAAAACGTTTATCAGATGTTTTCCAGATTAAGTGCTCTTTTGCAGACATCTTAGAGATGTTCCTGTGCTCTCTGCATTTATTTATCTTTTTTGATGGTATTGAGAGTAAATATAGCCTACCTTTAAAGCATTGCTCTTGAGTCCACTTAGGAAACTTTACTTTAATTTTTTTAATGAAGTCAATGAGAATCTCAGTTCCTTGTGCGACATGTTCCTCACTGTCCCATGTACCTACTGGCTTGTGGGAGCCTTTGTCAACCTGAAAGAAGCACCATCAAAGAAGAGAACAATTAGAAATGTTCAGAAATGTTTTAACATTCTCTGCTTATATTTGCAACATTTCCTTGTTGATGTAGAAATATTTTTTTTCAGCTTGCTCAGTATGTTAAATGTTATCTTATGACTACTGTATTATATTTTGAAATAAACTAGGCTACATCTATTCCTCTAACCAACCTGCATGAGGCCAAAACCCTTGCCATGGTCACCCAACCCATCCTTGAGTAAAGTTCCGGCTCTGGACTCTCTCGATATGATGGCAGCAATCACAGCCGGTTCCATCTTCTTTGCTTTGCCAACTTTATTGATTATACTCTTGTATTTCTCCATATGGGCCAGATCATGCTCAGCCATTTTTTTAGAGGCTTCAACCCCTATAACAAGTTTAAATCAATGTTAAAATAAACTGTAATATTTGGCAACTATAAAAGTCACATGTGAGTTGCATGCAGTCATGAATTCTCACCCTTTACAGTTAATTGTTCCTTTTTTGCTGTCTTCTCTGATGCACCGGTGGTGTCTACTTTCATGATATCTCCATAAATGCATGCTAGAAACCACATGGAAAATATCACCTGAAGCCCTCTCAGTCATTAAATAGTTATATTGTATAGACAGCACATTTATGCAATGCTACACAATCACAAAAAGTTCCTTATAAATCAGACAATATCATATAAAAACACTCACTGATAACTTACCCAT
Source organism: Paracanthobrama guichenoti (assembly GCA_018749465.1). Lineage (NCBI taxonomy): Eukaryota > Metazoa > Chordata > Actinopteri > Cypriniformes > Gobionidae > Paracanthobrama > Paracanthobrama guichenoti. The sequence goes on along the minus strand of CM031956.1, from coordinate 7,157,173 downwards.
GATTTATCACTGGGTTCGATGAGTCCTGTCACTAAATCAGACCGCTGCAGTTCATGATTATATATGATCACAGAGGGAGGAGTTTCTTTTCTTTTTTTTTTTCTCTCTCGGATGTTTCACTGAGGTGTGGAGAAATGTAAGGTTACAACATTTGCAACTGTGTATGTTACAAAATTATTATTTTGTATTAGTCTAAGCACACCCGAGCGCAGTGAATCATAAGTGGGCAGATTCATCAGGTGGAGGCTTCATACAACTTAAAACCTTTGAGGAACTTACTTGATGACAAGTGAAATCCCTAACTTTGCTGAGAAGGAAGTGATAAGAAATAAAAAGTGTTTGGCACTTTCATGCCTAATTTCAACTTCCTTGATCAAATGGTTGTAGGATTTGTTTAATTATGGGCCCCAATAGAAATGTATCAAATTTGGCAGCCGTCCTCTAGCACTTTCCAAGAATACAAAGCCAGATTAAGTCATTGTATTGATTTATTTTTTAGTTTAAACTTGATAAAACCATTGTCAACCTCAGGAGGTCAAACTAAATATTATATAAACAGTTTACCCCGCCTAATATTTTATTTGATATATTTATTTTCTATTTATTTATATGAGGCAACTCTATTACAATCAATTTGCAACATGTCTGTACAGGTCTGAATGTTTATATTGTATAATATTGCAAATATGTATGTAGTATTTTCTATCAAGTAATAATAAATAAACATAAAAATATACAGCAATTATAAAATGCAAAGTATAAACAATATTCACAGATCAGGCTGATGAAGTGAATAACACTGATTATCTCTTCATCAGTTAGTGGGTGGGATATATTAGGCAGCAAGTGAACATTTTGTCCTCAAAGTTGATGTGTTAGAAGCAGGAAAAATGGGCAAGTGTAAGGATTTGAGTGAGTTTGGAGAACAACAGGCTGTTCCAAGACATGTTTGCAGACACTTCCAAGAGCAATGAAGATTATGAGGTGTGGATTTAGAAAGACGGTTCGTAATACTGTTGTGGTAAATAATAAACACATGATTTGAGTAAATAAATGACTTTATTTCATTACAGGAAATGTATAGGTCTATTAGTTTTGAAAACAGTCCAAGCTATATCATTCTATATATTATATACACTCACCTAAAGGATTATTAGGAACACCTGTTCAGTTTCTCATGAATGCAATTATCTAATCAACCAATTACACTCACCTAAAGGATTATTAGGAACACCTGTTCAATTTCTCATTAACGCAATTATCTAATCAACCAATCACATGGTAGTTGCTTCAATGCATTTAGGGGTGTGGTCCTGGTCAAGACAATCTCCTGAACTCCAAACTGAATGTCAGAATGGGAAAGAAAGGTGATTTAAGCAATTTTGAGCGTGGCATGGTTGTTGGTGCCAGACGGGCCGGTCTGAGTATTTCACAATCTGCTCAGTTACTGGGATTTTCACGCACAACCATTTCTAGGGTTTACAAAGAATGGTGTGAAAAGGGAAAAACATCCAGTATGCGGCAGTCCTGTGGGCGAAAATGCCTTGTTGATGCTAGAGGTCAGAGGAGAATGGGCCGACTGATTCAAGCTGATAGAAGTGCAACTTTGACTGAAATAACCACTCGTTACAACCGAGGTATGCAGCAAAGCATTTGTGAAGCCACAACACGCACAACCTTGAGGTGGATGGGCTACAACAGCAGAAGACCCCACGGGTACCACTCATCTCCACTACAAATAGGAAAAAGAGGCTACAATTTGCACAAGCTCAACAAAATTGGACAGTTGAAGACTGGAAAAATGTTGCCTGGTCTGATGAGTCTCGATTTCTGTTGAGACATTCAGATGGTAGAGTCAGAATTTGGCTTAAACAGAATGAGAACATGGATCCATCATGCCTTGTTACCACTGTGCAGGCTGGTGGTGGTGGTGTAATGGTGTGGGGGATGTTTTCTTGGCACACTTTAGGCCCCTTAGTGCCAATTGGGCATCGTTTAAATGCCACGGCCTACCTGAGCATTGTTTCTGACCATGTCCATCCCTTTATGACCACCATGTACCCATTCTCTGATGGCTACTTCCAGCAGGATAATGCACCATGTCACAAAGCTTGAATCATTTCAAATTGGTTTCTTGAACATGACAATGAGTTCACTGTACTAAAATGGCCCCCACAGTCACCAGATCTCAACCCAATAGAGCATCTTTGGGATGTGGTGGAACGGGAGCTTCGTGCCCTGGATGTGCATCCCACAAATCTCCATCAACTGCAAGATGCTATCCTATCAATATGGGCCAACATTTCTAAAGAATGCTTTCAGCACCTTGTTGAATCAATGCCACGTAGAATTAAGGCAGTTCTGAAGGCGAAAGGGGGTCAAACACAGTATTAGTATGGTGTTCCTAATAATCCTTTAGGTGAGTGTACATGGCAGTTGCTTCAATGCATTTAGGGGTGTGGTCCTGGTCAAGACAATCTCCTGAACTCCAAACTGAATGTCAGAATGGGAAAGAAAGGTGATTTAAGCAATCTTGAGCGTGGCATGGTTGTTGGTGTGAGTATTTCACAATCTGCTCAGTTACTAGGATTTTCACGCACAACCATTTCTAGGTTTTACAAAGAATGGTGTGAAAAGGGAAAAACATCCAGTATGCGGCAGTCCTGTGGGCAAAAATGCCTTGTTGATACTAGAGGTCAGAGGAGAATGGGCCGACTGATTCAAGCTGATAGAAGAGCAACTTTGACTGAAATAACCACTCGTTACAACCGAGGTATGCAGCAAAGCATTTGTGAAGCCACAACGCACACAACCTTGAGGCGGATGGGCTACAACAGCAGAAGACCCTACCGGTTACCACTCATCTCCACTACAATTAGGAAAAAGAGGCTACAATTTGCACAAGCTCAACAAAATTGGACAGTTGAAGACTGGAAAAATGTTGCCTGGTCTGATGAGTCTCGATTTCTGTTGAGACATTCAGATGGTAGAGTCAGAATTTGGCGTAAACAGAATGAGAGCATGGATCCATCATGCCTTGTTACCACTGTGCAGGCTGGTGGTGGTGGTGTAATGGTGTGGGGGATGTTTTCTTGGCACACTTTAGGCCCCTTAGTGCCAATTGGGAATCGTTTAAATGCCACGGCCTACCTGAGCATTGTTTCTGACCATGTCCATCCCTTTATGACCACCATGTACCCATTCTCTGATGGCTACTTCCAGCAGGATAATGCACCATGTCACAAAGCTCGAATCATTTCAAATTGGTTTCTTGAACATGACAATGAGTTCACTGTACTAAAATGGCCCCCACAGTCACCAGATCTCAACCCAATAGAGCATCTTTGGGATGTGGTGGAATGGGAGCTTCGTGCCCTGGATGTGCATCCCACAAATCTCCATCAACTGCAAGATGCTATCCTATCAATATGGGCCAATATTTCTTTGAGAGTAAATATAGCCTACCTTTAAAGCATTGCTCTTGAGTCCACTGTGGAAACTTTGCTTTAATTTCTTTAATGAAGCCAGTCAGTATCTCAGTTCCTTGTGTGACATGTTCCTCACTGTCCCATGCACCTACTGGAGTGTGGGAGCCTCTGTCAACCTGAAAGAAACACCATCAAAGAAGAGAACAATTAGAAATGTTCAGAAATGTTTTCACATTCTCTGCTTATATTCCTCTAACCAACCTGCATGAGGCCAAAACCCTTGCCATGGTCACCCTACCCATCCTTCAGAACGGCTCTGGCTCTGGACTCTCTGGATATGATGGCAGCAATCACAGCCGGTTCCATCTTCTTTGCTTTGCCAACTTTATTGATTATACTCTTGTATTTCTCCATACGGGCCAGATCATGCTCAGCCAGTTTTTTAGAGGCTTCAACCCCTATAACAAGTTTAAATCAATTTTAAAATAAACTGTAATATTTGGCAACTATAAAAGTCACATGTGAGTTGCATGCAGTCATGAATTCTCACCCTTTATGGTTAATTTGTCTTGTTTTGCTGTCTTCTCTGATGCACCGGTGGTATCTATTTTCATGATGTCTCCATAAATGCATGCTAGAAACCACATGGAAAATACCACCTGAAGCCCTCTCAGTCATTAAATAGTTATATTGTATAGACAGCACATTTATGCAATGCTACACAATCACATAAAGTTCCTTATAATTCAGACAATATCATATAAAAACACTCACTGATAACTTACCCATGATTTATCACTGGGTTCGATGAGTCCTGTCACTAAATCAGACCCCTGCAGGACATGATTATATATGATCACAGAGGGAGGGGTTTCTCTTCTTTTTTTTTCTTTTCTCTCTCACATGTTTCACTGAGGTGTGGAGAAATGTAAGGTTACAAAATTTGCAACTGTGAATGTTGCAACATTTTTAATCCTTTTTTTTTTTTTGTATTAGTCTAAACACACCCGAGCGCAGTGAATCATAACTGGGCAGATTCATCAGGTGGAGGCTTCATACACCTTAAAACTTTTGAGGAACTTACTTGATGACAAGTGAAATCCCTAACTTTGCTGAGAAGGAAGTGATAAGAAATAAAAAGTTGTGGGAAAAAGTATTTTTTTCTGGAAATGTTGTCACTCACACCAGTGTAAAAGCCTTTTTGTAATATTAGGCAGCAAGTGAAAATTTTGTCCTCAAGTTGATGTGTTAGAAGCTGGAAAAATGGGCAAGCATAAGGATTTGAGTGAGTTTGACAAGGGCCAAATTGTGATGACTAGACAACTGGGTCAGAGCATCTCCAAAACTGCAGCTCTTGTGGGGTGTTCCCGGTCTGCAGTGGTCAGTATCTATCAAAAGTGCTCCAAGGAAGGAACAGTGGTGAACCGACGACAGGGTCATGGGCGGCCAAGGGTCATTGATGCACGTGGGGAGTGAAGGCTGGCCCGTGTGGTCCGATCAAACAGACAAGCTACTGTAACTCAAATTACTCAAGAAGTTAATGCTGGTTCTGATAGAAAGGTGTCAGAATACACATTGCAGTTTGTTGCGTATGGGGCTGCATAGCCACTGACCAGTCAGGGTGCCCATGCTGACCCCTGTCTACCACTGACAGCGGCAACAGTGGGCACGCGAGCATCAGAACTGGACCATGGAGCAATGGAACAAGGTGGCCTGGTCTGATGAATTACATTTTCTTTTACATCACGTGGATAACACGGTGCATGTGCATCACTTACCTGGGGAACACATGTCACCAGGACGCACTATGGGAAGAAGGCAAGCCGGTGGAGGCAGTGTGATGCTTTGGGCAATGTTCTGCTGGGAAACCTTGGGTCCTGCCATCCATGTGGATGTTATTTTGACACATAGCACATGTTGCAGACCATGTACACCCTTTAATGGAAAAGGTATTCCCTGGTGGCTGTGGCCTCTTTCAGCAGGATAATGCGCCCTGCCACAAAGCAAAAATGGTTCAGGAATGGTTTGAGGAGCACAACAATGAGTTTGAGGTGTTGACTTGGCCTCTAAATTCCCAGATCTCAATCCAATCGAGCATCTGTGGGATGTGATGAACAAACAAGTCTGATCCATGGAGGCCCCACCTCGCAACTTAAAGGATCTGCTGCTAATATCTTGGTGCCAGATACCACAGCACACCTTCAGAGGTCTAGTGGATTCCATGCCTTGATGGGTCTTTGGCAGCAAAACAGGGACCAACACAATATTAGATGGTCACAATGTTATGCTTGATCTGTGTTTGATTTGACTCAGGAGCACTGATAGATTCAGATCATGAATTAATTATTAAAAACTACACCACATGGGACCATCCTTCCAAATCTGATGGGTTCTGTGCTTTACAGTTACTTTTGCCCATGTATGTTTAGGACAGAGAAATAATAGGGCAATTGTGAAGTAAGTGAAAAGGAAATAGGTTATAGGACTCTAACAAGGTCATTTTATATGCAGAAATGGAAATAATATTCATTAGATTAATGTGTTACATGAAAGATCATGTAAAGTGGCAGAATGTTTTCTCTACCAATATGAGACCAATATGTGGGGGTGCTAAGAAAATACTTACTTCATAGAGTTACTTCATAAAGATATTGTTGTTTTTAAAAAAAAGAAAAGCAGCTATAGTACGCACCACATTCAACAGAAGTATAGTTTTAAATTAGATTTGGCAAAAGAATATGCATATTCAACAAAATAGATATACTGTAAGCTTAATACAAGTGACCACAAGACAACATTAACAACACAACACATATTTATGCATAATAAAAACTGTGCATACTTTACACTTAAATTAAACATTAAACGAACACCACTTCACAGTCTTAGTGATTATGTAATGGATGTAGCCTAATGCTGGAAGCTGCACTCAGAAACATGACGTGCGGCGGTAAGGCAGTGTGATAGAAAAGGGTAAAACAGTACAGGGCTCAGCATTAACAACACAATACATATGCATAATCAGAACTGTGCATAGGCCTACATCACATTCATAAACATTAAAGCAAACAGCACATCACAACTTTAGTGACTATGTAATGGATTACATGGTTCTTTCTGCGTGTATGGACAGGCAAGCAAGGATGCTGAGTCGAGGGTTTGCCATTCTGTTTCTCAGGTAGGTTTTTACACACTGCATGCAGGAAAAACTGCGCTCACATGATGCAGAGGTTTCTATATGCATAAACGTTTATAAATGTCTGCAAAGGAGTCTTTGAAAGGTTTAAGCATGGATAGGAACTCTAGTGCACTGCTAACTGTTTCCCCCTTTTTTTCTTTCCAAAAGCTGGTGCATTCGGTGCACCTCAGCCAGCAGATTGTCCTCTCTGATTCCATAGTGTTGTGCCATGGGCACAAGGCTCTCCTTTTGAAGGAATGTGGCATGCTTGGGGTTGAGGGCGATTTAATGTCCTTTAAGGTTGCAAAGATGGCTGGCAAGGTTTTGCATTACCCATATTAAGCAGTACTGACAGGACCATCTCGTATCACACAGTTTCTTTAGTTCAATCGGCTGCTGTGAAGGCTCAAATTCCCTTTGCTTCTTAGTGAAATGGGCATGGACAAATGAGCCTGAGAAAAACCTGTACATGTCTTGCGTAATAACAAAACAAATCTCCTGCTTCCACGTTTCTGAAACATGTCTTACGGTCAACAAAATTACGGTGACTGTAGTTATAGCCCTCTTAGTCAGTTATTTTTGTATTCCCTGTTGAAAAAACAGCATATGTTGGTTAGGTATGTTTTGAAGCATGGCAGCTGGTTTGAGCTGGTTTATGCTGATCCTTTGTAGGTCATGAGATGGTTATAAGCTGGTCCTGAGCTGGGGCTAGTTGCTTAGGACCATTTTAGGCCCATCACTTGACCAGCTTAAGCCAACTCAAACCAGCTAAGGACCAGCTTTTTTCAGCAGGGTTATTGTGTGGTTTTTCACTCGCTTCTGTAGTTTACCTGTACTGTAAGTTTTGTTTCATTTTCTTTTAGCAAATGGATTATACTTCAACTATATCCTCTCTTCGCCTCCTGTGACAGTTTTGTTGTTGAGAGGAAAGCTTGCAGCACTTTTACTAAATGCTGCTCTCAACAGTGTGGGGGGCATTGGGATGTTTGCTAACAGTATACCGCTGCTCAGGTATTTCGAACTTCTTTTGGTCATTAAGCAAAGAACAAGGGCCTTTAAGCCCCCAAAGCAGATAGGGGAGAGCGGGGCACAACCTAACGCTTTTTGACTTTCTCAGTTTGTGTAAATCCACTTGGGGTTCAGAGTATTTATTTTTTCCCACATTAATTTCACACGTCTAGTACAATTATGTGGTTTTGTTTCATTGATACAGTGTATAATTTTTTCTTGATTTTCCCCAAAAGAATGGAAGTGAAATGTGACAACATGCCCCATAGGTTGGGTACATTGTAACATGAGCAAATGACAGCTTAAAATTTTATCTGAGCTAATCAAAAAAATATCCAAAGCAAACTAAAATATTTTGTCAATAAAATACAATTATTAACTTTCTAAAAATAAAATAATGGCATTTTTTAATCATTAAAAATAAACTAATTTTTGAGTTTGACAACAAACACATCGCTAAATACAGTTATACAGCATAGTTCAAAAGATAATAATAATGAATTATTCACCCTTTTCTCATGGTTTCTCAAACAAATTCATAAAAGTATAGAATACAATATCATATTTCTAATAGGGGCTCATTGTAACGCAGTGTGACAACACACCCCACCTGCGTAACTGGGATTTAACCCCGGCTCGTGTCTTCTGCTGTTAGATCAGCATTAAAGAACCACCTCAACTGTTAAATAACAGATATAAGATTAAAATAATATCAGATTTGTCTTATTTTAAATAAACACAAAAAACAGAGACGAAAAATAAACGTAAGAAATTTAATTTTGCTATGGTTAAATAAATGTTCAGTAATATCTTCCAAAGATTTTTTCATCCATCCATCATCCATCCATTATCTTATCTTATCCGGGGCCGGGTCACGGGGGCAACAGTCTAAGCAGAGACGCCCAGACTTCCCTCTCCCTAGCCACTTCCTCCAGCTCTTCCGGGGGAACCCCGAAGCATTCCCAGGCCAGCCGGAAGACAAAATCCCTCCAGCGTGTCCTAGGGCTTCCCCGGGGCCTCCTCCCGGTGGGACGTGCCCGGAACACCTCCCTGGGAAGGCATCCAGGAGGCATCCGAAATAGATGCCCGAGCCACCTCAACTGGCTCCTCTCGATGTGGAGGAGCAACGGCTCTACTTTGAGCTCCTCCCGAGTAACCAAGCTTCTCACCCTATCTCTAAGGGAGCACCCAGCCACCCTGCTGAGAAAGCTCATTTCGGTCGCCTGTATCCGAGATCTTGTCCTTTCGGTCATGACCCACAGCTCATGACCATAGGTGAGAGTAGGAACGTAGATTGACCGGTAAATCGAGAGCTTTGCCTTACAGCTCAGCTCCTTCTTCACCATGACAGACCGGTACATCGACCGCATTACTGCAGAAACTGCACCTCGCGTTTTTTAAGGAGCGCTCTGAGCACATGAAGTTGAACAAAAATCAACTCTGAGCGGAAAAGCACCTGACATCATTGTGTTTTTTTTTCTATTGTCCAATTGAATGAATGAGGCGGGCCTTCCGTTGTGGTGATTGTTACCTTGATTAGACTGACAGGACTACCTAGCAACTACCTAGCAACACACAAAAAAAAAAAAAACGCAGCACACTGCTATTTTCTAAAAACGTTAACCAAAAAAGGCAATGCAGTGTGCCTCAGGTTTTCAAACCTGAAAAACACGTTTTGTCTGATCGGGCCTAAAGGCCGTTACATACTCCACAACAACAGAGATAAAAGCTCTCGCTCCCAGGGCTGCGAGAACAAAATGACGTTGTTTTGTTCTCGTAGGCCTGGTTTGGGAGTTCTCACAGCTTGTTCTCGACACATCATCTGAGCAGAACATTTTTGTTGTGGGTGTCCGAGAACTATTATGTATGATTGTGTGGTCAGAAATTTAAAGTGGGCGGGGTTAATGCAGAGAAACGGACATGTTCGGCACTTGCTTTTCTCGTGAAGTATGGAATGTCCTGGCCAGAACGAACTTTGTTCTTGTTCTTGCCACCTTGAGAAAACGAAAAAATGTCTTTGTTCTTGTGGAGTATGTACCAAGCTTCAGTCAATAGAGACTTAAAACAGACCTTCTATTTGAAGACCTCTTTTTGACCTCTTAAACGCAGGACTGAAATCCTCTCTAAAAAACATATCAAAGGATATCTGTGGACTGTGGATATCAAAATGGATCAGATCATTCCAGGACTCAATCAAACATCGTTCAACTGCATAGTTCTATATAATGTCTACAAACTTATATATGTGTCTATTAGGCTTAGATGACACATAATTCTTGCAATTTTTATAACTATATCATGGTTTACTATGTGTGTGAATGATGTCTCATTTCTTGAATTATGGTATGGATCAAATCCATGTAAAATGTATTATACTCTCATTATACAATTCAAGTTGAAAGCATACCCTAATCAGATAACATGCAATTTATGTGAGAGGAGGAGAAATAATCACAGCCTGAACCAAAGACAATACCTAATTGGTCAGATCTCCTCTAGGAGTTGGACAAAAATCTGAGTTAAAAAACATGACACGAACGGGGACACGAGTTAAAGGATAAAAACAAAGCATCAAGGTTGGTTTTAAGGAGTCATGAGGTCATGGTTAAGATGGGCTAAGACTAAGGTCGTCCCTAAAACACCATCATGAAGAAACAAGCCAACTGGTCTAGCCACACTTATTTTTCTTTTCTTTCTTTACTTAGTTCCTTTTTCTTTTCCATTGAGAGTCTCACTTTCTAAGTTAAGTTTTTGCTGCAAAGCTTCAGTCAATGACAGAAAATACCTCCAGAGATACAACGAGCCTGAAAGCCCTTTCAGCAAGGACGCCACAGAAGGGAATTCCCATCAAAGACACAAACAACAAAATCAAGAAACGCCTCTGAATTGGTGCATTGATATAAAATGTAATAACCCCACCTAAGAAACAATAGAAGAGTTAAATTTATGATTGATGGTTCATTCAGGTTAGGTCTTACAAATTGCACTGCTAACTTGAGATTTCATAATTTCACTCTCTTAAAACTCATTCTTTCCTCATTTTCTCCCTTTTTGCAACTCGATTGTGCGAATGTGTATGTTTATGTGTTAGAATAAGGTCTTGTTTGTATTTAAAGTGTCTTGTGTTATGTGCTTACGAATTTAATGTCTTAAACTGCTGATCTTGTTACCGTGCTAATAAATAGTTTTCACTATAGTTTGGATATTAATATCTGCTGCAGAGTTTATAGTTATGGCCCATTCAGTTGAGCACTGGATAATTCATTTGTTCAGCCGTAAAACAAGTCTTTCAAAATTACCTATAAACATAATTATTAATTCCATTTGAGCTAAATTCTTTGGGTTATGCACATAATCCCGGTTCCCTGAGATGATGGGAACGAAACATTGCATCAGAAGCTGCGTCTAAAGGTTTCACCATTGTCACTGTATCATTTCTTTGGACATCATGTTCAAGATCCACTGGTAAATAGCCAATATAATCATCATATATTCACATGATTACAGTTGGAAAGATGCAAGATTAATGTTGGAATTCCAAGTATAAAGTAAATTTCTATATACAGTCTATTTAAAATATAATAGGCCTTTGTAATGTGCCTTTGTTGACTACATTATAAATAAACTACAACAAAATATATTTCCTTTGTCCTGTTGCTCAGCTCTCAGTCACATACTTGAGACTCATTCATTATGCAGCTCATTATGCGGATCTTTTGTTCTCTCAGGTGTGATTCACATTATTCATGATCATTCACGCCTCTTTGCATATGGCCTTTGTAAAGAAAAAGTGTCTTACAAAATGTAAATCATCTCGGTTACGTATGTAACCCTCGTTCCCTGAAGGAGGGAATGGAGACGTACGTCAGAACTGACCGACGAACTGGGGATCACCTTCAGAGACCAATCTGCTTCGAGTGTACAGAAATGAGCCAATAACGTTGGCATGCGGTCCAGGCACTGCCCCGCAGCGCGGGTATAAATACGGAAGTGGAATACCGCATCCTCGCTTTTCCAACTGAGGAGCCAAAGTGACTTGGCCCTTCAGCGGAAGCACAGCACCTGGCAATGGGACGTACGTCTCCGTTCCCTCCTTCAGGGAACAAGGGTTACATACGTAACCAAGACATTCCCTTTGAGTCGGTCACGTTCGACGTACGTCAGAACTGACCGACAAATTGGGGATCCTACCAACACGCCAGGAATGCTGGCCCTTCCAGCACCCAGTTTGAGTTCGCTGGAGAGCCCCTATGTTGGGGCGAAAGTCAGGGCTCTAAACCGGGAAGGTCCATCACAGCTATTTTCCTGCAAGACCCACTCAGACGTTATATTAATGTGTGGATAACGTTGGGAAAGCGTGCCCATCTCGGGAGATGGAACGCTGCAGGGCCGCACCCTTCAGTGGAAGGAGAGGAAGGAGAGGTGGCAGATTACACATAGGGACTAGCCTATCAGGTCTCTGGGGTGGCTCCAACCTGATCCCAGGGGGGAAAGAACACCCCAGAGACGACAGAGCGGGCTCTATCAAGGGAAAGACATGGGGCTAGCCGAGTAGGGTAGCTGGTACCATGGAGAATACACATATGGGGTTGCTGTTAAGGAACCGCTACATATGGATACCCAGCCTACACACATGTTCCACAAGCATACGGGTGTAGGCCTGGTGTCAGACAACCACCACGTCTGACACCGAAGGGGTGATGGAGGAACTCGACAGGGTTCACCATCGCTGGGGAACACAACTGGAGAAGAATAGAAGCACCTATCCGGACCAGGGGGCCGGAGTGGCATTGCAAGCTGACACGAGAACGGATACTTTGCGCTTACCGGCCACTAGGGGCGAGTACGCGGGAAAAAAAACAGCTCTACACGGAGGCTATAAAATCTAGCAAACATGTTAGGTGTCGCCCAGCCCGCAGCTCTACAAATGTCTGCCAGCAAGGCGCCTTGAGCCTTGCGCTCGCACCCCGACCGGGCAAGGCACGTCTTGCGATTGGTACACTAAGACGATAGCATCGACTATCCAGTGGGCTAACCTCTGCTTGGAGACCGCCCTTCCCTTCTGCTAGCCTCCGTAACAGACGAAGAGCTGCTCTGAGGTCCTGAAGCTTTGAGTCCAGTCAATATAAGTGTGCAAGGTGCGGACGGGACACAACAAAGCTAGGGCTGGGTCTGCCTCCTCCGAGGGCAGCACTTGCAGGTTCACCACCTGGTCCTGGAAGGGAGTGGTGGGAACCTTGGGCACGTATCCGGGCACGAATTCTAGGCACGATTCGTTGACCGAAAGTGCATGCAGGTCCCCTACCCTCTTGATGGAGGCCAATGCAGTCAGGAGTGCTGTCTTAATGGACAGGACTTTCAACTCCGCTGTCTGCAATGGCTCGAAGGGAGGACTCTGAAGTGCCTTGAGCATGAGAGTTAAGTCCCAAGAGGGTATGGAGTTCGGGCGAGGAGGATTTAGCCTCCTCGCACCTCTAAGGAACCTGAAGATTAGGTCGTGCCTTCCGACGGACTTACCCTCAACTGCGTCGTGATGTGCCGCTATGGCTGCGACATACACTTTAAGGGTGGAGGGAGACAGCCTTCACTCCAACCTTTCTTGCAGGAAGGAAAGCGCGATACCAATCGAACACCTTCGGGGGTCTTCTTGGTGGGAAGAACACCATTCAATGAACAGATTCCACTTCAGAGCATAGACGCGCCTCATAGAGGGGAAGTAGCAGAAGTGATGGTGTCTACCACTGCTTGTGGCAGGCCACCTAGAACCTCCGCGTCCCATCCAGGGACCAGACATGTTAGTTCGGGGAATCAGGTCCGGTTGGGCTAGTAGGGCGCAACTAGCAAGACCTGCTCCTCGTCCTCCCTGATCTTGCACAGTGTCTGCGGACACCGCCTCCCCAAGAGCAGATCCCCTTCTCACTGGGCTACCCATTTCAAGGCTGCTTGCCCTTGTGCTTGTGCTTACCAGTGGACTTTGCGGGACCCTGGACGGGTTGGGTGCCTCCCTTGCATCCGGCCACCTGCTGCCGGGGTAGAGGCTGCTGCTTGGATTTAGCAGGGGCAGAGGTGGATGCAGGGGGACACCCTCGGCGACAAACAGGCACTGCGACCGACGACTGGGTGGAGGCATCAGCTGGTCGTCGGGGCAGGACTTTTTTTTTTGCCCCTGTCTGCTTCTGGGCCACCAAGATCTGCTGGGCAAAGTTCTCGATGGCGTCACCGAAGAGGCCCACCTGACAGACAGGGGCGTTGAGGAACCGAACTTTGTCGGGCTTTCGCATATCTGCCAGGTTTAACCCTAATGGTTGCTCCTGGACTACTAGTGTGGACATCGCCTGACCCAGGGAGCGGTCCTGACTTTCGTCACCTGAAGAGCGAGGTCCATCACCACACGCAGTTCCTACATAACCCCTGGGTCGGGACTACCCTCGTGCATGCATTCCCTCTCTCCAATCTGTCCTCTGCCAGAGCCCCAAATGAAATGCTGGGTCCCCTTTTTTTTAAAGGACCAGCAATCCCATCTGTAACCTACGAGCAGGCATGTGAGTCAGTGAGCGTGGTCGTCCGAACGGCACACAGAGCGTTGAACGCTCAAGCCCTTATGAGAAAGGCAAGACGAACAACGCGCTGACGTGGTCATGTTCTCATGTCCCATGGAGATGTACCCAGCGGGGAAGCCCCACTGTAACCCTCAGGCCACCAAGGCTTATTAGTCAAACTAGATCAGGGAATAGGCAAAGGGACTCAACCCCGTTTGAGGTTTCATAGTCTCAACCATGCATCTAGAGCGCAGAGTGACGCGTTGGGTTACCATGACAACCCGCGCTGTCAGCCGGCCACTCGACGGCACACGGCGTGCTGAACGCTTAAACCCTTACGAGAAAGGTAAGATGAACTGTGCGCCGCCGTGATCACACTCTCCTGAGAGAGTATGAATCACCCACGAACGCAATCTCGCATGTTTATGTGCGAGAGAGATCATGGCCATAAAATGAGGACAACGCAGGGTCAAACCGTGCTCTTTTAGAAGGAAATGCTCTTTTAGAAGTGCTGAAGCACTCAGGGAGATGGCCGTGGCTCACAGCAGTCTGATTGCAAGCCTGCGTGTGAGCACTCAAAGAACGGAAACGCCCAGCCAACCAATACAGGAACAAGTGTAGTGTATGTTACAGTGGCCACTCGCTGACTCCCGCCATCACATCAGCACCCAGGTAAGAGAGCGATCCTCCTTGAGACTCGTCTAAACACTCTTCGTAGAAACAGCTCATTCAGCTCCGAAGTTAAAAGTGAGGATGCTGTATTCCACTTCCGTATTTATACCCGCACTGCAGGGTGGTACGTGGACCGCATGCCAACGTTATTGGCTTGTTTCTATACACTCGAAGCAGATTGGTCTCTGAAGATGATCCCCAATTTGTCGGTCAGTTCCGACGTACATTGAAAGTGACCGACTGAAAGGGAACAATATATTGTGTTATGTGAATTAGCAGGCTCAATGATTCTCACATCAGTTTGAAGCAAAAACAAGCATGTACATACATGTTGCTCACATATTATGGTAGCCCAGTTTGTGCTGAATACAGTGTAATTACACTTTTGCCATTGTGTTTATAAGCAACGGAAAAAAGCACAAATGTCAGAGCATGTCAAAACTTCTAAAGGGTCCCGAAACAGCTCAGACTCCTGAGGGTTAATATACAAACCTGATTCCAAAAAAGTTGGGACACTGTACAAATTGTGAATAAAAAAGGAATGCAATAATTTAGAAATCTCATAAACTTATATTTTATTCACAATATAATATAGATAACATATCAAATGTTGAAAGTGAGACATTTTGAAATGTCATGCCAGATATTGGCTCATTTTGGATTTCATGAGAGCTACACATTCCAAAAAAGTTGGGACAGGTAGTGTCATGATAAACAGGCGGACACGGACGTAAGTGAATCCAGATATGTTTATTAGTAGCAAACAACTGAAGAGGCACGGAAGGGACTGAAGAGAGACAGAAAAGGGCTTAACTGTAGCGGAGATTCAGGTGGTGTTGTCCAGGTGGAAGAAAGCGATCACGGAGATAATACTTGAACACAGCAAGACGGAATAGGATCCACGAGCGTGGGAGTCGGGTTGTCTGAGACGAGACCGGACAGTGAGTGCAGGCTGAGGGCAACATTTAAGGGTGTTGGTGATTAGTGACAGGTGCTTCAGAACTCGGGTGATTGGGACCGTGTGGGAGGAGTGATTGAGTCTGGTGTGAGGGACATGGTTGGATCTGTGACAGGTAGCAATAAGAGGCCGGAAAAGTTAAACGTACATATAATGAATAGAGTTATTAAATAATATACAATATTATATATTAATTCTAAAGAATTAGAATAAAAAATAAATTAATAACAAATTTAAATGTTGATGCAATTCAAATATAATTATTATTTATTTTACTGTCATCTCACACATGGATCTGCATTCATTTAATTAACATCAAACAAACAATACAATCCTTATTCTCAGTGAATAAAGATTACTTATTAAACTAAGACATTGAAAAAATGATCACATAACCACCAAATAGGTGGTGATGTGCACTAAGTAGGTTATGTAAAGCGCCATTAAACAAAAGAAGAGGAAGTAGAATGGCGCTCTTGTTTTTAGCGTCTGTTTCCATTGTGAATCATCGATTCGTCGCTCTGTTGAGAATGTCTTGTGTGTTAACCGGGAACTTACTCTGAGTTGTCTGAACTTACTCCTAGATGTGTTTTTGGAACCAGAATACCTCGAGTAAGCAAGGTTTGGGTTAATCAACCGAGAGTTCAAGGTATATGTGACGGTAAGTTAACTTTGCTTTCTGGAATATTGTGAATGTTGCAAAATTTTGAATCCTTTTTTAAATTATTATTTTGTATTAGTCTAAGCACACCCGAGCGCAGTGAATCATAACTGGGCAGAATCATCAGGTGGAGGCTTCATACACCTTAAAACCTTTGAGGAACTTACTTGATGACAAGGGATAGAAATGTATCAAATTTGGCAGCCGTCCTCTAGCACTTTCCAAGAATACAAAGCCAGATTAAGTCATTGTATTGATTTATTTTTTAGTTTAAACTTGATAAAACCATTGTCAACCTCAGGAGGTCAAACTAAATATTATATAAACTGTTTACCCCGCCTAATATTTTATTTGATATATTTATTTTCTATTTATTTATATGAGGCAACTCCATTACAATCAATCTGCAACATGTCTGTACAGGTCTGAATGTTTATATTGTATAATATTGCAAATATGTATGTAGTATTTTCTATCAATTAATAATAAATAAACATAAAAATATACAGCAATTATAAAATGCAAAGTATAAACAATATTCACAGATCAGGCTGATGAAGTGAATAACACTGATTATCTCTTCATCAGTTAGTGGGTGGGATATATTAGGCAGCAAGTGAACATTTTGTCCTCAAAGTTGATGTGTTAGAAGCAGGAAAAATGGGCAAGTGTAAGGATTTGAGCGAGTTTGGAGAACAACAGGCTGTTCCAAGACATGTTTGCAGACACTTCCAAGAGCAATGAAGATTATGAGGTGTGGATTTAGAAAGACGGTTCGTAATACTGTTGTGGTAAATAATAAACACATGATTTGAGTAAATAAATGACTTTATTTCATTACAGGAAATGTATAGGTCTATTAGTTTTGAAAACAGTCCAAGCTATATCATTCTATATATCATATAATTCATAGCAAAATAGTAGGCTTGATATTAAAATTTAGGACTTATTATCTTGAGTTATTGTGCTCATTTCAGAAATGTAAGGGTTTTACAGGTTCATAACACTGTGACGCTGCTTTGAAACAATCAGCATTGTAAAAAGCGCTATATAAATAAAGGTGATTTGACTTGACTTGACTGTTCTTCAGTAACCCTTGCTATTGTACCACTGGGCTCGAGCCACAACGTCATTGGCGTAATCGTCTCCTGTGGTGCCCACATCCATGTGCTCGTATGTACGGACGTTCTTCACGCCTGCGTTGTAGGCTGATATTCCCCCTGGAACAAATATTATATTACAACTGAGACATGTTGTCTCATAGCACACGTACATCACAGAGAAGTCTATTTGATGTCTGCATTACATCTGCAAGAGTGTTTGCTCTTATGATTTAACTTTTCCTGTCATATGTTAAATAGACATTTGGATTTATAGTGTATGTAAAACTGCTTTTTCTAAAACGTTTATCAGATGTTTTCCAGATTAAGTGCTCTTTTGCAGACATCTTAGAGATGTTCCTGTGCTCTCTGCATTTATTTATCTTTTTTGATGGTATTGAGAGTAAATATAGCCTACCTTTAAAGCATTGCTCTTGAGTCCACTTAGGAAACTTTACTTTAATTTCTTTAATGAAGCCAATGAGAATCTCAGTTCCTTGTGCGACATGTTCCTCACTGTCCCATGCACCTACTGGCTTGTGGTAGCGCTTGTCAACCTGAAAGAAGCACCATCAAAGAAGAGAACAATTAGAAATGTTCAGAAATGTTTTAACATTCTCTGCTTATATTTGCAACGTTTCCTTGTTGATGTAGAAATATTTTATCAGCTTGCTCAGTATGTTAAATGTTATCTTATGACTACTCTATTATATTTAAAAATAGACTAGATCTATTCCTCTAACTAACCTGCATGAGGCCAAAACCATTGCCATGGTCGCCCCACCCATCCTTCAGAACGGCTCCGGCTCTGGACTCTCTGGATATGATGGCAGCAATCACAGCCGGTTCCATCTTCTTTGCTTTGCCAACTTTATTGATTATACTCTTGTATTTCTCCATACGGGCCAGATCATGCTCAGCCAGTTTTTTAGAGGCTTCAACCCCTATAACAAGTTTAAATCAATGTTAAAATAAACTGTAATATTTGGCAACTATAAAAGTCACATGTGAGTTGCATGCAGTCATGAATTCTCACCCTTTATGGTTAATTTGTCTTGTTTTGCTGTCTTCTCTGATGCACCGGTGGTATCTATTTTCATGATGTCTCCATAAATGCATGCTAGAAACCACATGGAAAATACCACCTGAAGCCCTCTCAGTCATTAAATAGTTATATTGTATAGACAGCACATTTATGCAATGCTACACAATCACATAAAGTTCCTTATAATTCAGACAATATCATATAAAAACACTCACTGATAACTTACCCATGATTTATCACTGGGTTCGATGAGTCCTGTCACTAAATCAGACCGCTGCAGGTCATGATTATATATGATCACAGAGGGAGGGGTTTCTCTTCTTTTTTTTTTTTTCTCTCTCACGTTTCACTGAAGTGTGGAGAAATGTAAGGTTACAACATTTGCAACTGTGAATGTTGCAACACTTTTAATCCTTTTTTTTTGTATTAGTCTAAGCACACCCGAGCGCAGTGAATCATAACTGGGCAGATTCATCAGGTGGAGGCTTCATACACCTTAAAACCTTTGAGGAACTTACTTGATGACAAGTGAAATCCCTAACTTTGCTGAGAAGGAAGTGATAAGAAATAAAAAGTTGTGGGAAAAAGTTTTTTTTTCTGGAAATGTTGTCACTCACACCAGTGTAAAAGCCTTTTTGTAATATTAGGCAGCAAGTGAAAATTTTGTGAAAATGTTCTGGGTCAGAGCATCTTCAATACTGCAGCTCTTGTTCTGCAGTGGTCTGTATCTATCAAAAGTGCTCCAAGGAAGGAACAGTGGTGAACCAGGCACAGGGTTCCAAGGGAACCAAGGGACCAAGGCTCATTGATGCATGTGGGGTGCGAAGGCTGGCCCGTGTGGTCTGATCAAACAGACGAGCTACTGTAGCTCAAATTGCTCAAGAAGTTAATGCTGGTTCTGATAGAAAGGTGTCAAAATACACAGTGCATCGCAGTTTGTTGTGTATGGGGCTGCATATCCAGACCAGTCAGGGTGCCCATGCTGACCCCTGTCCACTGCCGAAAGCGCCAACAGTGGGCACGAGAGCATCAGAACTGGACCACGGAGCAATGGAAGAAGGTGGCCTGGTCTGTTCCTGGTCCGTTTTCTTTTGCATCACGTGGATAGCCCGGTGCATGTGTAACGATTCATCAATTCATTTCCTCCTTCTCTCTGTGTTTGTATGGTTGTGTTGGAGGCATGGTCACTGATTGCGGAGCTCATCGTCTCCACCTGCTGCACTCATCAACCAGGCTTTATCTATGTGTCTCTCATCTTCACTCATTGTCAGATTGTTTCATGCAGTTCCTGGTGGTGGTCCTGTGTGTCTGTGTTCCTCGTGTCTCCCGTTGGTTTCCGTTCCGGTTCCTGGAGGATCGCTGGCCGTGTTCCCACTGCATCCCTGCGTCACTGCCCTTCAGATCTGCTCTCGTTGCCGCTGCTCCAGCTGTCTGATCGTTAGTTTGCCGTCTGCTTCTGCCTGCTGGTTCCTGCCTCGTTCTCAAGTGATTTTTCTGTGGTTCTTGGACTTTGTGAGAACTGTTGCAGTATTGAGTGTTAAATAAAGAGTTATTCTTCGCTATTGGATCCTCCTGTCTCTCTTTGAGTCTGCGTGACAGCATGTGCGTCACTTACCTGGGGAACACATGGTACCAGGATGCACTATGGGAAGAAGGCAAGCCGGTGGAGGCAGTGTGATGCTTTGGGCAATGTTCTGCTGGGAAACCTTGGGTCCTGCCATCCATGTGGATGTTATTTTGACACATAGCACATGTTGCAGACCATGTACACCCTTTAATGGAAACGGTATTCCCTGGTGGCTGTGACTCTTTCAGCAGGATAATGCGCCCTGCCACAAAGCAAAAATGGTTCAGGAATGGTTTGAGGAGCACAACATCGAGTTTGAGGTGTTGACTTGGCCTCTAAATTCCTCAGATCTCAATCCAATCGAGCATCTGTGGGATGTGCTGAACAAACAAGTCCGATCCATGGAGGCCCCACCTCGCAACTTAAAGGATCTGCTGCTAACATCACAGCACACGTTCAGGGGTCTAGTGGATTCCATGCCTCTATGGGTCAAGGCTGTTTTGGCAGCAAAACGGGGACACAATATTAGGTGGTCACAATGTTACGCTTGATCTGTGTTTGATTTGACTCAGGAGCACTGATAGATTCAGATCATGAATTAATTATTAAAAACTACACCACATGGGACCATCCTTCCAAATCTGATGGGTTCTGTGCTTTACAGTTACTTTTGCCCATGTATGTTTAGGACAGAGAAATAATAGGGCAATTGTGAAGTAAATGAAAGGTTATAGGACTCCTAACAAGGTCATTTTATATGCAGAAATGGAAATAATATTCATTAGATTAATGTGTTACATGAAAGATCATGTACAGTGGCAGAATTTTTTCTCTACCAATACGAGACCAATATGTGGGGGTGCTAAGAAAATAATCGAAATTCATCAAGTCAGAGTTACTTCATAAATTTTTTTTTGTTTTTAAAAAAAATAAAAGCAGCTATAGTACGCACCACATTTAACAGAAGCGTAGTTTTAAATTAGATTTGGCAAAAGAATATGCATATTCAACAAAATAGATATACTGTAAGCTTAATACAAGTGACCACAAGACAACATTAACAACACAACACATATGTATGCATAATAAGAACTGTGCATACTTTACACTTAAATTAAAGGAACTGTATGTAAGATTGTGGCCAAAACTGGTACTGCAATCACTTTCAAATTACTGTAGAGCGGTGTATCCCCTCTCCCCTCGCCCCTGATTCGAGGTTGCCAGATAGGCTGCAGGATCCAGCAGGAACGTCGGCTGATACAAAGAGCTTCCAATGGCAAGTGACGAATACACAGTAAGTTACACAGTAGGTTTTTTTGTTTTTTGTTTTTTCTGTTAAGCTGTTAAGCTTTCTTTAGCTGTTAGTCTAACTTGTAACGGTAGGTATCTGTCATTACCGTAAGTACAAGCACAAGCCTAAGTCACTATGTGTAACAGATATCAAAGATACAGCTATTCATTTAGCTGAAGCTATAAGTGAAAGCGACCAGCTGTATTTTTTTAACTTACCCTGCAGTATACGTCCATAACGCTAAAATATGTGATGTGAAAGACTACATGACATTCTACTATTTTTGGCTGTAGAATTTGCTTGAAAAACAAGTAAGATATAAAACGTTATCAAATTATTCACATAATAGGCTACAATGTGCTTTTCATTGGTGTAATGGACGTTAATAGCTGAAGAGACAAGCGTTTTTGTCATAAGTAGGTTAACAAATAACCAACACATTTGCCACAGCGAGTATAACGCGGGACAAATTACGCCATGTCGGCGTTCAATATCACCAAAGGCTATCACAGGGTTGTTTTCAGTCCCATCAGAAAAGATTGAGAGTTACTAAATAACATTAGCAATGGTCATACAGGTCAACTTGCAGCATGTGTTGTCCACTATATATGCGAAGAACGAATGAGGAATCATTTTTACCGAGGTAACGTTAGGCTACTGTCAAATATGCTTTCACATTGCCATAATTGGCGTGCTAATGTTGTTTTCCTCAGCGTCTCAGTATAATGACAGCGAAACGGGCTCTGATAATGCATTACTAATGTTAGCAATGACAACTCGCCGGTTTTATTTCCCAAACAATTCCTTAACGTTACCTTTTCAATTCAGTGACCCACCTCCTCCATATGCGCTAACCTAACGTTACTTTGCACGAACATGCATAACTTTGTTCGACCGTCATGAATATTTGAAATGTCCATTTACATTAAGTACAGGTTAGCCAAACATAGATGAACCTTACCTGTCCAGGAGAAAATTAGCAACGTTGGCATCCGTTTTCAGCCGTCTCCATCTTTCAAAGGCATCTCCTATACAAATCCTTGTTTTATTTCAGACATTGTCACAACGTTTTTCTGATTCATTAATAAGGGGTCTTTTAGGTTTCATAAAGTTAGACATTGTTTGTAGCTGCAGCTGTGGTACCTAGAGCAGAGCTGGCAACCCGGATGCCGAAACACTACTGATTTTGTGATTGGTAGATAGGTGGAGGGTGGTGCTTCAGGCCAAAACATAACATGTCAACATCAACATCAGTTGAGGGCTGCAACTTCACTTTTAAATGACAATATCCTGGCCGGACTACTGTTGTCAGTGATATAAGTATTTGAAATGAACATGATTTCTTAATGTCTAGTGACATATCAGGGCCATTCTATGATTAATTTAAATACATTTCTTACATACAGTTCCTTTAAACATTAAACAAACACCACTTCACAGTCTTAGTGATTATGTAATGGATGTAGCCTAATGCTGGAAGCTGCACTCAGAAACATGACGTGCGGCGGTAAGGCAGTGTGATAGAAAAGGGTAAAACAGTACAGGGCTCAGCATTAACAACACAATACATATGCATAATCAGAACTGTGCATAGGCCTACATCACATTCATAAACATTAAAGCAAACAGCACATCACAACTTTAGTGACTATGTAATGGATTACATGGTTCTTTCTGCGTGTATGGACAGGCAAGCAAGGATGCTGAGTCGAGGGTTTGCCATTCTGTTTCTCAGGTAGGTTTTTACACACTGCATGCAGGAAAAACTGCGCTCACATGATGCAGAGGTTTCTATATGCATAAACGTTTATAAATGTCTGCAAAGGAGTCTTTGAAAGGTTTAAGCATGGATAGGAACTCTAGTGCACTGCTAACTGTTTCCCCCTTTTTTTCTTTCCAAAAGCTGGTGCATTCGGTGCACCTCAGCCAGCAGATTGTCCTCTCTGATTCCATAGTGTTGTGCCATGGGCACAAGGCTCTCCTTTTGAAGGAATGTGGCATGCTTGGGGTTGATGGCTGATGTTCCCATTAGAACTGCACCTGCTTCTGCAGAAAACCGTCAGGTCATTTCATTCACTAGTCGGTCAATGACAGGGTAGAATGAGGATGTTCGGAGTTCATCCTGTAGATCGTGTGACTTTTTTTCTTGATTTACCCCGAAAGAATGGAAGTGAAATGTGACAACATGCCCCATAGGTGGGGTACATTGTAACATGAGCAAATGACAGCTTAAAATGTTATCTGATCTAATAAAACAAATATTTAACTAAAATATTTTGTCAATAAAATACAATTATTAACTTTTTAAAATAAAATAATGGCATTTTTTCCATGAAAATTAAGAAAACTGTTTATACACATAGGGATATTAAAACAGACATTTTAATTGTACTCATATTTTAAGATTTTTAATCATTCTTTTTATTTTTAATAAAAGTGACACTGAGAGTGAAAAAAAACAAAACAGGAAAATCATTTGGAAATCGTTGGTGGGGCTGTGCCGCTGCGATGCAAAATCCTTAAGTTTACAACTGACAGACATCATGACTCATTCAGAAGATCAGGATCAGAAGATCTTGTTAGCCAGTCTAGCTAAACAGGATTAAGTTAATAGAGACTTAAAACAGACCTTCTATTTGAAGACCTCTTTTTGACCTCTTAAACACAGGACTGAAATCCTCTCTAAAACCCACAGAGACTGCCTTTATATATCACAATGGATCAGATCATTTCAGAACAATGCTAGACAGCGTAATGGACTCAGCCACGCCACCTGCACCAGACTTCCACTTCTCCCCGCCCATCCGCTCCTCATCGCCGGAATACTGAGCACCTGCACCTGCAAGCAATCTTCCCCTGCACTATAAAGCCAGCACTCACCTCACTCACAGTGTCTGGTCTTGTCACCGTTACCCGGACTCTTCCCGCGACTAATGCAAATTCTCCCCGAGACTCCTCTCCCGAGCTTCCCACGAACGACTTTCCGAACTTTCTCCTGGATCACCGCCATAACCCTCCCGAGTCTGCATTCCCAAACCATCGCCGCTCAGTTAAGACTGCATCCTGCTTTACCACTGCCATTCCACTGTCTTGCACCGTTTACTGCTTTGTGTTTCGCTGACAATAAACCGGTTCACCTCAGTCTGTGTTTTCGAGTCGTCCACCATGACAGAAGACCAGACCAATCAGCGGACCGAGGCAGTAGCGTCCGAGCCCTCTTCACCCCAATCCGTCACGATTCCCGAGCTAACCCAAGCACTTCACTTAGCACTACAACTGGGAGCTTCTTCTTCATCTGCCTCCGAATTGCAACGGGTTCCTTTTGCAGTGTTCATTATATTTTGAGTTTCAGGCTCGCCAGTTTAGTTCAGAACGAGCAAAGATCGCCTTTATGATCTCTCTCCTGACCGGACGTGCTCTTCAATGGGCCCAGGCGATCTGGACGGCTGGCGGACCTGTCACTCAAGATTCAAGATTCAAGAGTTTTATTTGTCACATACACAGTTATATACAGAATATACAACCGGCAGTGAAATGTAAACAGGTCCGCTCCATGGACAGTGCAAATTCACAGTTAAAAACACAAGGAAGAAATTATAATAGAAATAGGATATAAAAAAAAGTACTCTCTATATATATATATATATATATATGTCTATATCTGTAGAATTATAAATAATCAAGTCAAGAGAAAAAAAAGGTAACAAATAAGGATAAAGTGGAATAAAATAATTGAAGTAGACTGTGCAGTGAGTAAACTGTAGACTTATAAATATGTGGTTAACAAATGTATAAAGAGTATAATGTGCAAACAGGTTTATGACAGGTTGTTACACAGTAACAACGAGAACAGAAAGTGCAGTGCAATGTCAGTGTATCGATGTTTATCCTGAAGTGAAGTCACGTGATGTTAAGTGACTGAGTTCAGGAGTCTGATGGCCTGGGGGAAGAAGCTCCTCCTGAGTCTCTCAGTTTTGGCCATCAGGCTTGGAAGCGCTACCAGATGGTAGCAGCGTGAAATGAGGGTTTGCAGGGTGATTAGAGTCCTTGATGATCTTGGTAGCTCTACCTTTGCAGCGTTTGGTGTAGACGTCCTGCAGAGACGGGAGAGCTGACCCTGAGATACGCTCGGATAAGCGCACTACTCTTTGCAGGGCTTTGCGGTCATGACTGGTGCTGTTCCCATACCACGCTGTGATGCACTGAGTTAAAACACTTTCTATCGCCCCTAAATAGAAAGTTTTCAGGATAGCTGGTGAAACCCTGAATTTCCTCAGCTGGCGCAGGTGGTACAGTCTTTGCCTGGCTTTTTCACCTGTGTCTGAATGTGAGCAGTCCAGGTCAGGTCCTCGGAGATGTTTACTCCCAGGTACTTGAAGCTGCTCACTCTCTCTACTGGTGACCCGCTGATCATGAGGGGAGTATGTCCGTTGCTGTGTCTCTTCCTGAAGTCCACAATCATTTCTTTGGTCTTGCCAACATTCAGAGAGAGACAGTTGTCCTGGCACCATGATGTTAGATGCTCCACCTCGTCCAAGTATGCCGTCTCATTGTTGTTGGAAATGAGGCCCAGGACAACAGTATCATCAGCAAATTTGATGATAGAGGTGGAGCTGTGTGTGGACAAACAGTCATGCGTGTAGAGAGAGTAGAGCAGGGGCTCAGGACACAGCCCTGTGGAGCTCCCACACTCAGGGTGATGGAGGTGGAGGTGGACTGGCCTATTCTCACCACCTGAGGCCTGCCAGTGAGGAAGTCCTCAATCCAGTGGCAGAGAGAAGGATTCAGGCCGAGATCCAGGAGTTTGGAGGTTAGCTTGGTGGGAACTATGGTGTTAAAGGCTGAGCTATAGTCAATAAATAGCAGTCTTACGTAGTTCCCACTTTTGCTGTCGATGTGAGTGAGGAGGAGTGGAGGACATGAGAGATGGCATCTTCAGTCGATCTATTGGGACGATAGGCAAACTGAAGAGGGTCCAAAGTGTCAGGAATGAAGGCGCAAATGGTGTTTTTAATGAGTCTCTCAAAGACCTTCATGACTATAGACGTGAGAGCCACTGGACGATAGTCATTTAGGCAAGAGGGTTTACTGTTCTTAGGGACAGGGATGATGGTGGTTTTTTTGAAGGAGGTGGGGACCACAGATGTAGCGAGGGACTCATTAAAGATAGATGTAAACAACCCGGTGAGCTGATCAGCACAGGACCGCAGAACACGACCTGAAATACCATCCGGCCCAGCAGCTTTCCTGACGTCCACACGCTTGAGTGCTCTCCGAACTTCATCCTCCGAGACAGAGATCACGTGATTGTTGCTGCTCTGAGTAATTTCCTCTAACGCGCCACTTGGCGGAGTCGCGTTGCCGCGGTTACAGTCAAAGCGAGCATAGAAAGAGTTTAACTCGTTCACGAGCAACGGATCAGCGTTCACCTCTGCAGAGGATTTAGATCCAAAGGAGCAGATGGACCTCAGACCTTGCCACATGCGCGCGCGAGTCGTTGAGTTGGAAATGAGACTCCACTCGGTCTTTATAACGGAGTTTTGCGGCTTTAACTGCTCGTCTGAGAGCATAGCAGGACGATCTGTATTCATTCATATTCCCTGAATGGAGACCGGCGTTGTAAGCAGCAGTGCGTGCGTTCACTGCCGCTGGATTGAATTGTCCACCCACGGTTTCTGATTTGAGAAGGACGTTATTGTTATTGTTTGCGTGGCTTGCTCTGTAAGCGTGTTGATGAAGCAAAGCGCCACGTCTGTGAACTCGCTTACGTCAGCTGAACTCGCCGAACATGTCCCAATCCACATCGCCCAGAGCTGCCTGTAGCGCGGTCTCTGAGTGGGGTGACTAACGCTTAACTTCCCGCCTCACCGGGGTTCCTGGAGGAGCTTTTGTTTGTATTCGGGAGTGAGGAAAATGGCGGCATGATCCGATTTGCCAAACGCTGGAAGTGACCGCGCTTTATAGGCGTTCTTAAGCGGAGAGTAGCAGTGATCCAGTGTGTTTGCTCCTCGTGTGGGGCAGGAGGCGTGCTGGTGAAAGTTTGGCAGGACTTTCTTTAGGTTTGCTTTGTTAAAATCGCCCGCGACAATGAATGCCGCGTCGGGATGTTGGTTTATGACGCCGCTGGCAACATCATGAAGGCCAGATAAAGCCAGCGCTGTGTCTGCCTGCGGTGGGATGTAAACGGCGGTCGCGACAACCGCAGAAAACTCCCTAGGCAGATAGAATGGGCGGCAGATGATTGTTAAATATTCCAGATGAGGTGAGCAGGACCGCGAGAGAATGGTGATGTTCCTGGGATCGCACCATTTCTTGTTGATCATGAAACACACTCCACCGCCTTTGGATTTACGGCCTCGGCTGTTCTGTCCATCCGAAAAACAGAGAAGTTCTCCGGACGGCGTCACAGCTGTGTCCGGGACCGCGGGCGTGAGCCATGTTTCAGACAAACAATAGATATTACAGTCTCTCATGTCCCGTTGAAAACTTATCCTGGCTCTAAGATCGTCCATCTTATTATCCAAGGATTGAACATTTGCTAGAAGAATGCTCGGGAGAGGAGGTCTGAATGCCCTTTTCCTCAGTCTGTTACGGATACCAGCGCGTTTCCCACGGTGTTTCTTTGTTCTACGCCGCTGGCTCTGGCCATTGTTCAACTCGGCGTTCCGAAGAATCTCAGATGGCCACAGAGGATCGGCGAAAGTGTCCTGAAACAGTCCAGTGTAGAGGTAACCAATGTCCAAAAGAGTTTTGCTGTCGTAGTAGATCAATGCAGATGATAAGTTTGTAAAAACTGAGAGTAAAAGAAAGTAAAATAGTAAATAAAAGCACAGTCTTCGCGGAGCGACCTGAACGGCGACCAAACACAGCGGCGCCACTCAAACCCTGGAAGCCTTTATGAACCATTTCCGTGAGGTTTTCAGCCGGTCTGCGGGTCCCATCGCTGCACAGGATCAGTTACTCCGAATCCAGCAAGGTACCCTTCCCATCCACGAATACACTTTACAATTCCGCACCCTCGCTGCCTCCAGTGGCTGGAATGAGGCAGCGCTGATGACTGCCTTTCGCCAAGGACTAGACCCGCAGATTCGTGCACATCTGGCCATCTACGATGAAACCATCGGGTTGGAAAAATTGATTCAGTCTTCCATTCTGGTGTCACAGAACCTCTCAGCCTGCTCTCTTCCCCCGAACCCGTTGCATCCTCCGCCTCCACCGCGGGAACATCGACTCCCAGCACCAGAACCCATGCAATTGGATCAGTTATGATTATCACCATCAGAAAGAGAGCGGCGTATGCGTATGCACCTCTGCCTGTACTGTGGAGGTCAGGGCCACTACCGAGATGCCTGCCCGGTCCGACCTCCACGGCCAGCGGTGAGTACCCTACATGTTAAGCCTCCGGTCACCTCGTTATCGTACACTGATGTGCTGGTAATCTCGGATTGTCACTCTCTTTCAGCCAAAGCCTTGATTGATTCCGGCGCCGCCGGCAACTTCATCTCCTCCTCCCTGCTTCAGAAACTCCAAGCTACCAAGTTCCCACTTGATACACCTTTCCGAGCTCACTCCATTTTGGAAAAACCGCTGGGCCGCGGGTGCATACGCTACGCCTCCACCGAGCTCTCCCTCCAGATCGGCTGCCTCCATCGGGAATCCATTTCGTTTCTGGTGCTGGAGGGTTCCACGGCCGATATCGTCCTGGGACGCCCGTGGCTAACTGCCCATTCCCCTAACATCTGCTGGAAGTCGGGTGAGGTTTTGAAATGGAGTCCATCCTGCCTGAATAACTGTCTTTCTCTTCGAAAACCCATCCTTTGAAATCCCCACCCCGGGTCTCCCTTGCCTCCACTACCATCGAAAGTCCCCCCTCTACCATTGCCACCGGCCTTCCCGAGCAATACCGGGCGTTCCAGGACGTATTCAGCCCGCGACTGGCCACCAAGCTACCACCTCACCGGCCATGGGACTGTGCGATCGACCTGCTGCCTGGGGCCTCCTTCCCTAAAGGGCGCATCTACCCCCTGTCCATCCCGGAACAACAGGCCATGGAGGAGTATGTGCAGGAGGCTCTCAAGCAGAATTACATTCGACCCTCAACTTCCCCTGCCGCTGCCAGCTTCTTCTTTGTCGCCAAAAAGGACGGGGGCTTGAGGCCCTGCATCGACTATCGTGGCTCAATGCTCAGACCGTCAAGTTCCGGTATCCACTTCCCCTGGTCCCAGCCGCTCTGGAACAGCTGCGGGGGGCTCGCATCTTCACGAAGCTGGACCTGCGCAGCGCATACAATCTCATCCGTATCAGGAAAGGGGACGAATGGAAAAAAGCTTTCATAACTCCCGCTGGTCATTACGAGTACCTGGTAATGCCCTTTGGTCTCTCTAACGCCCCCGCTGTGTTTCAGGGTTTCATGAACGAGATTCTCCGTGACTTCCTACATCGCTTTGCCATTGTCTACATCAACGACATTCTGGTCTACTCGTCCTCCCCAGAAGAACATCCATCCCACGTTGCGCAGGTCCTCCAGAGACTCCGTGACCATCACCTCTTGAAGTTGGAAAAATGCGAGTTCCACCGCAGCCAAACTCAGTTTTTGGGATACATCATCGACCAGAGCGGTGTCAAGATGGACCAGGGGAAGGTGAGAGCAGTACAGTCCTGGCCCACACCCACCTCCGTTAAGGATCTCCAGAAATTCCTAGGATTTGCCAACTTTTACCGAAGATTAATCCGTAACTTCAGTTCAATTGCGGCCCCCCTGTCTGCTCTACTTCGGAAAGGGCCCAAGTCTCTGTCCTGGAACACCGATGTGGCCAACGCCTTTGCCCACCTCAAAGCGGCATTCTGCTCGGCTCCTACCCTGGTTCACCCTGATCCTGAACTCCCCTTTGTGGTTGAAGTTGATGCCTCTAGCACCGGGGTAGGAGCCGTACTCTCGCAGCGGCAGGGAGAGCCTCCTCGTCTCCACCCATGCGCCTACTTCTCCAAAAAGCTGTCCCCGGCGGAGCAAAACTACAACATCGGGAACCGTGAGTTGCTCGCTATCAAACTAGCGCTGGAAGAATGGAGACAATGGCTGGAGGGAGCCCTGCACCCCTTTCAAGTCATCACTGACCATAGAAATCTCGAGTACCTCCGATCGGCCAAATGATTCAACCCCTGCCAAGCCCGCTGGGCTCTGTTCTTCACCCGGTTCCATTTTACAGTCACCTACCATCCTGGCACAAAGAATATCAAAGCCGACACCTTATCTCGCCAGTTCAACCCCAGAAACCCCTCCCAGGAACCAGAACCGATTCTCCCTCCAGCCATCGTTGTAAGCCCCATCCAATGGACCATCGACCAGCTCATAGAGGATGCAACTCACGGTGAACCCGCTCCGTCGGGGGGTTCAGAGGGTCGAACGTATGTTCCATCAAGTCTCCGCCTGACCCTTTTGGACCAAGCACACACATCTCCGGGCTCTGGACACCCAGGCAGCCAGCGTACCCTCTCGCTCTTGCAAGATCGTTACTGGTGGCCCAGTATGGCTCAGGATGTTTCCCGCTACGTGGAAGGATGCTCAGTCTGTGCCACCACTCGAACACCACGAAGGCTACCTGAAGGCAAACTCCTCCCTCTGCCCATCCCTCATCGTCCTTGGTCCCGTCTGGGGGTGGATTTTATGACCGATCTGCCACCGTCGGATGTCCTGTGTCCTGGTGGTGGTAGATCGGTTTTCCAAGGCCTGCAAGTTGATACCACTGAAAGGACTGCCCACGGCTCTGGAAACGGCGGAGGCCCTCTTCCAGCATGTCTTCAGACATTTTGGCCTCCCCGAGGACATCGTGTCAGACCGTGGGCCCCAGTTTATCTCTCGCGTCTGGAAATCTTTCTTTAAACTCCTCGGTGTCACGGTCAGTCTAACCTCCGGGTACCATCCACAAAGTAACGGCCAGACTGAGTGGAAAATTCAAGAAATCGAGAGGTATCTCAGAGCTTACTCGCCATCAGGACAGCTGGAACCGGTACATTCCGTGGGCCGAATACGCCCAGAATTCCCTCAGGCAAGATTCCACACACCTCACCCCCTTCCAATGTTACCGCGGCTATCAACCCCCTCTCTTCCCTTGGACAGGTGAGCCCACGGAAGTTCCAGCTGTCCATCACTGGTTCCAGGAGAGCGAGAGGGTGTGGGACTCGGCTCACGTCCACCTTCAGTGGGCAGTCCGTAGACAAAAACTGCAAGCGGATCAACAGAGAGGACCCACCCCCCAGTATTATCCAGGACAACTGGTCTGGCTCTCCACCCGGGACATGCGTCTACGGCTGCCCTGCCGAAAGCCGAGTCCCCGTTACGCCGGTCCGTTCAAGATCTTGAGGCAGATAAACGAAGTCACATACCGTCTCCAACTCCCCCCACAGTACCGTATCTCACCTTCTTTCCATGTTTCACTATTGAAGCCCTACACTGAACCCCTTGTGCTTCCTCCCACAGAGTCCGGTGCTGAACCCGTACCGCCGCCTCCCCTGGACCTCAACATCTACCGGGTATGGGAGATCTTGGATTCTCGACGACGAGGCGGTCTGCTTCAATATCTGGTAGATTGGGAGGGATACGGGGCCGAGGCCGTCCTCGTCGTCGCCCGCTACGGTCCTCCGGAGCTGCCCGTGGGGAGGGGGGTACTGTAACGGACTCAGCCACGCCACCTGCACCAGACTTCCACTTCTCCCCGCCCATCCGCTCCTCATCACCGGAATACTGAGCACCTGCACCTGCAAGCAATCTTCCCCTGCACTATAAAGCCAGCACTCACCTCACTCACAGTGTCTGGTCTCGTCACCGTTACCCGGACTCTTCCCGCGACTAATGCGAATTCTCCCCGAGACTCCTCTCCCGAGCTTCCCACGAACGACTTTCCGAACTTTCTCCTGGATCACCGCCATAACCCTCCCGAGTCTGCATTCCCAAACCATCGCCGCTCAGTTAAGACTGCATCCTGCTTTACCACTGCCATTCCACTGTCTTGCACCGTTTACTGCTTTGTGTTTCGCTGACAATAAACTGGTTCACCTCAGTCTGTGTTTTCGAGTCGTCCACCATGACAGACAGACTCAATCAAACATCGTTCAACTGCATAGTTCTATATAATGTCTACAAACGTATATATGTGAATATTAGGCTTAGATCACACATAATTCATGCAGTTGTTATAACTATTGCATGGTTTATTGGAGGTGTGCCTTGTTTAATATGTGTGTGAATGATGTCTCATTTCTTGAATTATGATATGGATCAAATCCATGTAAAATGTATTATACTCTCATTATACAATTCAAGTTGAAAGCATACCCTTATCAGATAACATGCAATTTATGTGAGAGGAGGAGAAATAATCACAGCCTGAACCAAAGACAATGCCTAATTGGTCAGATCTCCTCTAGGAGTTGGACAAAAATCTGAGTTAAAAAACATGACACGAACAGGGACACGAGTTAAAGGATAAAAACAAAGCATCAAGGTTGGTTTTAAGGAGTCATAAGGTCATGGTTAAGATGGGCTAAGACTAAGGTCGTCCCTAAAACACCATCATGAAGAAACAAGCCAACTGGTCTAGCCACACTTATTTTTCTTTTCTTTCTTTACTTAGTTCCTTTTTCTTTTCCATTGAGAGTCTCGCTTTCTAAGTTAAGTTTTTCCTGCAAAGCTTCAGTCAATGACTCTGTTAATCCGCCAACACACCAGAAAGTGATTGGCTTTCCAAGTCGTCACTTCAGATGAGAAAATACCTCCAGAGATACAACGAGCCTGAAAGCCCTTTCAGCAAGGACGCCACAGAAGGGAATTCCCATCAAAGACACAAACAACAAAATCAAGAAACGCCTCTGAATTGGTGCATTGATATAAAATGTAATAACCCCACCTAAGAAACAATAGAAGGGTTAAATTTATGATTGGTTCATTCAGGTTAGGTTTTACAAATTGCACTGCTAACTTGAGATTTCATCATTTCACTCTCTTAAAACTCATTCTTTCCTCATTTTCTCCCTTTTTGCAACTCGTGCGAATGTGTATGTTTATGTGTTAGAATAAGGTCTTGTTTGTATTTAAAGTGTCTTGTGTTATGTGCTTACGAATTTAATGTCTTAAACTGCTGATCTTGTTACCGTGCTAATAAATAGTTTTCACTATAGCTTGGATATTAATATCTGCTGCAGAGTTTATAGTTATGGCCCATTCAGTTGAGGACTGGATAATTCATTTGCTCAGCCGTAAAACAAGTCTTTCAAAATTGCCTATAAACATAATTATTAATTCCATTTGAGCTAAATTCTTTGGGTTATGCACATAATCCCGGTTCCCTGAGATGATGGGAACGAAACATTGCATCAGAAGCTGCGTCTAAAGGTTTCACCATTGTCACTGTATCATTTCTTTGGACATTTGGAAACAAAACTTGCATATTTCCCACTGCAATTA
Source organism: Paracanthobrama guichenoti (assembly GCA_018749465.1). Taxonomy (NCBI): domain Eukaryota; kingdom Metazoa; phylum Chordata; class Actinopteri; order Cypriniformes; family Gobionidae; genus Paracanthobrama; species Paracanthobrama guichenoti. The sequence continues at coordinate 7,123,266 of CM031956.1, read as the reverse complement.
TGTTGTAATCAGTACTGCTGAAATCAAGTGGTGCTCACTGCAGAGCCAATGTGTGGAGCTTGACCCAGTTGGGTTTAGGGGTAGAGTTAAGGTGTGGCTAAACCTTCAGCCTCCACCCATTAGATCCACTGGTAAATAGCCAATATAATCATCATATATTCACTCGAGTTCTAGAACCAGGAAGTATGACCATATTAGCCTGGTTCTGTCAACACTGCACTGGCTCCCTATTAAACATTGTATAAATTTTAAAATCTTGCTTATTACTTACAAAGCACTAAATGGTTTAGCTCCCCAGTACTTGAGCAAGCTCTTAACGCATTATACTCTATAAATCACGTCTATTGCGGTCTCAAAACTCTGGCCAGTTGTTAATCCCTAGAATATCAAAATCAACTGCAGGCGGTCGATCCTTTTCCTAAGCGCCTAAACTCTGGAACAGTCTCCCTAGCATTGTTCGGGAAGCAGAACAATTACTATGACACATCTCTTTACTATGGCTTACACATAGAACATTATCAATTTCTATTATTCAAATCAGTAAATGATTGTTAGGCTGCATTAACTAGGTCAGCCGGAACCGGGAACACTTCCCATAACACCTGATGTACTCGTCATAAGAAGAATGGCATCTACGCTAATGTTAGTCTCTCTGTTTATCCCAAGGTTTACTGCAGTCAGCCGGATCCGGGCTGTATCCAGATCAGATGGTGGACCAGCGCCTGGACATGACCAACGCATCCCTGAAATGTCTGCAGAGAGCGTGTCAAATAAACTCCCCGCTGTAAATGCCGCATCAACACGACATCCTCATTAAACCCGTCTCCAGCATGACGACTCCAATCTTTCAAATAATCTTCTGAATTTTCATTGTCTGGTTGATCTAATATGACTTCTGACTTGTAATGTTGCCAGAATTTTAATCATACACTGTTTGTTCATCGGCCAGAGGAGAACTGGCACCCCGACTGAGCCTGGTTTCTCCCAGGGTTTTTTCTCCATTCTGACCCTGAAGGAGTTTTGGTTCCTTGCCACCGTTGCCTCTGGCTTTTGGCTTGCTCAGATGGGGACACCTAAGTTTCAACTATATTACCGATCTGCCCACACTGACACTATATGATACTTGAAATTAGCTGGAAAACATCACCGTTTCACCAGAGCGGCTGTACAGCCGAATCAAATTCTGCTGCATTATTTTCCTTTTAACATTGTGAAGCTGCTTTGAAACAATCGGCATTGTAAAAAGCACTATATAAATAAATGTGACTTGACTTGATTACAGTTGGAAAGATACAAGATTAATGTTGGAATTCGAAGTGTAAAGATACAATATCTATTTAATATATTATCCCATCCAGTCTAGTCACAATGAAAGCATTGGATATCTGAATCTCAGATGACGCAAATGTGCAGTTCCGACCCAGGAGCAATGTAGAATATGAAGTCACTTAATGTGGATATGGCAAGACTGTTCATAACAATGATGATTTGAATGAAAAATGTGCGTTTCATCATGTCATATGCAAAATTTCGCTCTATTGGATTACTGATAACAAAAGACATTAAACAAAAATAAAGACTGCTGGAAATTCAGCTTTATCATCACAAGTATAAATACATTTTAAAATGTATTACAATAGAAAACAGTTTTTTTTAAATGGTAATAATATTTCAGATTGCTGTTTTTACTGTATTTTTAATCAAATAAATTCAGCTGTGTTGAAACTTTTCAAAAACATTTGCACTTCTCTATTATTCCAAACTTTTGTAGTGTATATTTAACATATCGTGCTAATACATAAACTGCAATAATGAGGTTAATACACTGTAGCTATATATTTAATAAATGTTAGAGTTTAACAGCTCAGTAACCGCTGTTCTTCAGTAACCCTTGCTTCGGAACCAATGGGCTCAGGGCAACAACATCATTGGAGTAATCAAGGCCTGAAGTTTTCACATCGATATTCTCATATTGAGCAGTGACTCTACTCACAGCTTTGTTGTAGGCTGCTCTTCCACCTGGAACAAACATACAATAACTGAGACATCAAACACTCACTTAATCAGAACATCATTCTATTTACATTTATGAATAAATAAAAACATAAAGAATTATATTTTGGTCATTTTGATAATAAAGGTTTTTAGTTTTTGCACCAAAGTAAAAATTATGAATTTATCAATCAATTAATTTTTCAATATTCATCTATGAAAAGCTATCAAATCTGATGTATGTAGTTTTCTAAAACAAGAAAACAAGTTACACATGTGGAAGTATTTTACCTTTAAAGCATTGCTCTTGAGTCCACTGGGGAAACTTTGCTTTGTCTGCTTTAATTTCTTTAATGAAGCCAATGAGAATCTCAGTAGCTTGTGCGACATGTTCCTCACTGTCCCATGCACCTACTGGAGTGTGGGAGCATTTGTCAACCTGGAAGAAACCTCATATAAAGTTTATCTGTAAATTTATTTTCAAGTAGATTAGATTGATTCTTTTAATTTACCTGCATGAGGCCAAAGCCATTGCCTGTAATAGTATCCCACCCATCCTTCAGAACGGCACCGGCTCTGGACTCTCTGGATATGATGGCAGCAATCACAGCCGGTTCCATCTTCTTTGCTTTGCCAACTTTATTGATTATACTCTTGTATTTCTCCATACGGGCCAGATCATGCTCAGCCAGTTTTTTAGAGGCTTCAACCCCTATAACAAGTTTAAATCAATGTTAAAATAAACTGTAATATTTGGCAACTATAAAAGTCACATGTGAGTTGCATGCAGTCATGAATTCTCACCCTTTATGGTTAATTTGTCTTGTTTTGCTGTCTTCTCTGATGCACCGGTGGTGTCTATTTTCATGATGTCTCCATAAATGCATGCTAGAAACCACATGGAAAATACCACCTGAAGAAAATGTGCTGTGTATATAAATAGTTATATACACAGCACATTTATTGTCACGATTGGTGGCTGTAAGAAAGACCCCCCAACCCCGAGATGAAAATTAAACCAGAACACAACAAACACTTTACATTTATGCAGCAGTGCTAGACAATCACAAGATGTTGCTCAATTCAGACAATACCATATAAAACAGTCAGCAGCTGATCTGATATAACATATCCATGATGTTCACTTAGAATTTCTGTGTGACAGCAAATAACTGAGTTTGATGAGACAATAAATCAAACTGGTGCAGGGCGTGATTATTTATGATCACAGAGGGAGTGGTTTGCTTGTTTTTTCCCAGATTTTTTTTGTTGTGGTTACAAAATTGAACCATGAATTTATTATTAGAGCACACCCAAGCCATTGAATCATAAAAAAACAGCATATGCTGGTTAGGTATGTTTTGAAGCATGGCAGCTGGTTTAAGCTGGTCCTTAGTTGGTCATGAGCTGGTTTAAACTGACCAGTTTAAATGTTTGGTTTGAGCTGATCCTGAGCTGGTCCTAAAGCCGGGTACGATTGCACGATTTTATCAATCCTATAAGATCATTACAAATTACACTGTGCAACATATTCATCATGTTGAATTGCTGACACTGCAGAAAATGGTCGTAGGCTATCTTTGATAGGACATAGGACCACCGATTAGGAGCCACGATCACAGAAATCGCCACGATTGTTTCACGATGGCAATCTTTCATCTGGGACAGCTGAAAATCATGCAGTGTGTCCCGAGACCAGCTTATAACCAGCTCATGACCAAGGACCAGCATCAACCAGTTCAAACCAGCTGCCACGCTTCAAAACTAACCAGCATATGTTGTTTTTTTTTCAACAGGGAAGTAAGCCGATTTATTATGTGGAGGCTTTCTTCAGTAAAAGGTAGTCAATTTTGATAAACATACTTGAGATGTACTAGTTAAAGCCCTTAATTTGCATGTGCAGGCAGGAAAAGGAAGCGAAGTGAAATAAAATATTGGTTGTCAGATTTTTTTTTTTCACTTGGAAAATGTTTAGGAGATTAAAAACATGCACAATTTAAACTTTGTTGATCAAATGGTTGTAGGAATTTTTAATTAAGGACCCCATTAGCCAGAATTTATTAAAGTGTGGCAGTCATCTGAATAGCATTTGCATATAATCAGAAAGAGTATGCTTATTTGGCAAGCTGTCCAAAGTGAGGTCTCCAAGCTCAGAATTTTGCCCGAACCCAGAGTACTCTCACCATATCCCAGGCTGGGATAAGAATAGTTAGGAGTGAGGAGTTGGGGTGGTGGAGGGATGCTGGAAAACTGTATTGGGACAGAGGCAGGTCCTAAAGGTAAGTATACTTCCTATTGTGCTAATTGAGTTGATTATCTGAACGTTCTCCTCCCGAATTTTGTTAATAAAACATCATGTAGATGTGAATGGCCTACGGGACAAACAACATCTAATAAGACACAGTGTGCTAACTGCACTTGTTGAAGACAGAAGTTAACGTTGCTTTGTTCCAGGTATCCTTTATAGCTTCTTTACATGCAGTGTACCGCAGAATCAATCAGGATTGGAACAATTGCACACGTGTTTCAGACACAGTCATGATGATGCGTTCCCCATAGCGTCTCGTCAGACGCAGCGTCTCATTCCCTTCTCAGACATTTTGTTCTTTACTGAAAAGAAAGGCTGTTCATTAAATGCATGCGTTACATAAAAGATACATGATTTGCGTGAATAAATGGGTTTTATTTCATTCTCAAAATTACAGAAAAACAGAATACAGAACAGTAAGCAATGGTTAGAATGAATAAAAGATTATAACTGCTGTTCTTCAGTAACCCTTGCTTTTGTACCACTGGGCTCGGGCCACAACATCATTGGAGTAATCACCACCTGTGGTGCCCACGTCCATGCGCTCGTATGTACGGACGTTCTTCACGCCTGCGTTGTAGGCTGATATTCCCCCTAGAACAGACATTATAACTGGGATATGAAACACTTCAAATCAAACTAGGTGATCATATACTCTGAAAAGTTAATATCACTTCTAAAATCTTTGTGAAATGTTCTAAATGTACATTTTACAGTCAAATTCAACAATCCAATTAATCAATAGAAATCTTAAAAACTGAAAACACAAGACCTTGAGTGCTTATCCACTAATTGTATGATAATAACATTTTTAATTAATGAATTAATTCCGAGGCCACATCCACACGAAGCCACACACAAGACTGCTGAAACTGACTTAAAATGATGTAGTATACATGCCAGGCCAGTGTGTGGTGCTGTAATTCTGCCACAGAAATACACTAAAAACGGAGAAGAGTTGTGGCTAGAAGGGGTACAGCAATGGTAGGATGTGAGGTAAAATCTCACTATAAAATAACAATAAATACATTTGCTACTTACCAGATTGAGTTTTAATAACGCCTTCACCTACACCTATGTCCTAAACCCACCCTTACAATAATGCAAATACAGTAATTAAATGACGCAATGCATGCCCAGTGCCCGTAGTTGTATTCCTTCTAGTCTTTAATGTGCGGGACGTGGTGTCACCGTTTCACAAAATACAGGTGCTGGTCAAATAATTAGAATATCATCAAAAAGTTTATTTATTTCACTAATTCCATTCAAAAAGTGAAACTTGTATATTATATTCATTCATTACACACAGGCTGATATATTTTCAATGTTTATTTCTTTTAATTTTGATGATTATAACTGACAACTAAGGAAAATCCCAAACTCAGTATCTCAGAAAATTAGAATATTACTTAAGACCAATACAAAGAAAGGATTTTTAGAAATCTTGGCCAACTGGAAAGTATGAACATGAAAAGTATGAGCATGTGCAGCACTCAATCCTTAGCTGGGGCTCCTTTTGCCTGAATTACTGCAGCAATGCGGCGTGGCATGGAGTCGATCAGTCTGTGGCACTGCTCAGGTGTTATGAGAGCCCAGGTTGCTCTGATAGTGGCCTTCAGCTCTTCTGCATTGTTGGGTCTGGCATATCGCATCTTCCTCTTCACAATAGCCCATAGATTTTCTATGGGGTTAAGGTCAGGCGAGTTTGCTGGCCAATTAAGAACAGGGATACCATGGTCCTTAAACCAGGTACTGGTTGCTTTGGCACTGTGTACAGGTGCCAAGTCCTGTTGGAAAATGATATCTGCATCTCCATAAAGTTGGTCAGCAGCAGGAAGCATGAAGTGCTCTAAAACTTCCTGGTATACGGCTGTGTTGACCTTGGACCTCAGAAAACACAGTGGACCAACACCAGCAGATGACATGGCACCCCAAACCATCACTGACTGTGGAAACTTTACACTGGACCTCAAGCAACGTGGATTGTGTGCCTCTCCTCTCTTCCTCCAGACTCTGGGACCCTGATTGACTTTCATCAGAGAACATAACTTTGGAGCACTCAGCAGCAGTCCAGTCCTTTCTGTCTTTAGCCCAGGCGAGATGCTTCTGATGCTGTCTGTTGTTCAAGAGTGGCTCAAGGAATGTGACAGCTGAAACCCATGTCTTGCATACGTCTGTGTGTAGTGGTTCTTGAATCACTGGCTCCAGCTGCAGTCCACTCTTTGTAAATCTCCCCCACATTTTTGAATGGGTTTTGTTTCACAATCCTCCCCAGGGTGCGGTTATCCCTATTGCTTGTACACTTTTTTCTACCACATCTTTTCCTTCCCTTCGCCTCTCTATTAATGTGCTTGGACACAGAGCTCTGTGAACAGCCAGCCTCTTTTGCAATGACCTTTTGTGTCTTTCCCTCCTTGTGCAAGGTGTCAATGGTCATCTTTTGGACAACTGTCAGGTCAGTGGTCTTCCCCATGATTGTGTAGCCTACAGAACTAGACTGAGAGACCATTTAAAGGCCTTTGCAGGTGTCTTGAGTTCATCAGCTGATTAGAGTGTGGCACCAGGTGTCTTCAATATTCAACCTTTTCACAATATTCTAATTTTCTGAGATACTGAATATGGGATTTTCCTTAGTTGTCAGTTATAATCATCAAAATTAAAAGAAATGAACATTTGAAATATATCAGTCTGTGTGTAATGAATGAATATAATATACAAGTTTCACTTTTTGAATGGAATTAGTGAAATAAATCAACTTTTTGATGATATTCTAATTATATGACCAGCTCCTGTATATGGATTGGCGTCTCCATGTAAACACGTCTCTATGTGGATGGGGCCTGAGAGTATCCTACCTTTAAAGCATTGCTCTTGAGTCCACTGTGGAAACTTTGCTTTAATTTCTTTAATGGAGCCAATGAGTATCTCAGTTCCTTGTGCGACATGTTCCTCACTGTCCCATGCACCTACTGGAGTGTGGTAGCGCTTGTCAACCTGAAATAACGAAAAAACATCAGTAATAAAGAGAACAACAACTAAGATTAATAAACTGGATCAACCTGTGGCTAAATAAGGAAGCACTGCAGGGGAACTGGTGCTTTGAAAAGGGAAGTTGGGAAAATCAAGTTTACACAATAATTGAAAAAAACAACAACTACATCTTCAGATTTGCTCATCAAGTGGAGGCATGGCCTGACAAACTGTGTACATGCTTTGACATGTTGCATTCATGTGGATGATATTGTGTAATTTCCCAATCCCTCCCAACTATCTGAACATTTTATGTCATTAACTGTTTACACAAAGGCTAAATAATGCACTTTGTATTTAAGTTACTTAAAGGGATAGTTCACCCAAAAATAAAAATGACCATGATTTACTCACCTTCAAGCCATCCTAGGTGTATATGACTTTCTTCTTTCAGACTAATAAAATTGGAGTAATATAAAAAAATGTCCTGGCTCTTCCAAGCTTTATACTGGCAGTGAATGGCTGTTTCTGTTTTGAAGTCCATAAAAGTGCATCTATCCATCATATAACTACTCCACACGGCTCTGGGGGGTTAATAAAGGCCTTCTGAAGTGAAACGATGCATTTGTGTAAGAAAAATATCCATATTTAAAACTGTACAAACTGTAATCTGTAACTTCTGCTAACTGTCGTAAGCGTGTTCACGAGAGACTGGCGTTCCAGTGTATGCTATGGACACAGGCGTAGTGTAAGTTCCAGTGGCGAATGCTGAAGCGCAGAGGATAGAGCAAAACAAAACTTGGTTCTCACGAGAACTAGCATATTCTCACTGGAGCGTCCTACGTAATACGCTGGAACGGCAGTCTCGTGGAGCACTTTTATAATGGATAGATGCACTTTCATGGACTTCAAAACAGAAACAGCCATTCACTGCCATTTAAATCAGGGAAGAACCAGGACACTTTTTAATATAACTCTGATTGTATTCATCTGAAAGAAGAATGTCATATACACTAGACTGGTGTTGCCAGTGTTACCGGTGTTCAGACGCATGTTGCATCACTTGCCCACTGTGGCACCGTCCCAGCCACCATCGTTTAGATTTTTTTATAGTAATAAAATAATTTAGTTCAGTTAGAGAACAGACACTACAAATAAAAACTGAACATGTCAGCTTAATACAGCGTGAGCAAGAGTCACAGCACAAACCAGCAGCAGGAGTCAGATTTCATTCATCACGAGAGCGAGGAGCTAAATGACAAGATGATCGCAGAAGATTTGATTTCAAAGCGAAATGTAAAATCGGTTTAGAATTAGCGATTTAAAAGCCCCCGTCAGTGATACCGGTAGTTTCAGCCCGACACAGTTATCATTTTCATGTCCAGCGCCACGTTGTTTAAATAGCAAATGCACTCGCGCCCATCATTTTGCCCATTGACCAAAAAAAAAAACCTGATCTAAAGTCAATAGCGCAGTATTTTTTTGTGTTATTTAATGGACGCATTAGTAATATGTGGCTATAGGCAGTTGCACAACGCAAGTACACTCTGCTTATTACACACACAGGGATGCGCAGCAGCACACAAACATTTTCAAATATTAACAATTAAAGGATTCCTCTCTGGAGAAGCGTTCAGTCTTTCCGCTCGCAAATTCCCTCCATGTAAATAGTAAATAGTGAAATCTTGGTTTATTGCACGTTACGCCCGAAACACACCCATGACTCATTAAAGGGTAACCAAACCCTAAACCAACTTTTTTTACTTAATGATCTGCAAGACTGGGGCTTTATTAGCGCTGTTCATTGATTCGAGTAAATGTTTTGTTTCTACAATATATGGTGTACAAACGTCTGAGTGCTACCCTCTTATGGTTGAACGGTGGCTACTGTTCCTTATATGTACATTTATCTTTTCCGGCCTCTTATTGCTACCTGTCCCAACTTTTTTGGAATGTGTATCTGAATAAAATATAAGTTTATGAGATTTGTAAATTATTGCATTCCTTTTTTATTCACAATTTGTAGTGTCCCAACTTTTTTGGAATCTGGTTTGTATGTTTACTTGTAGTGGTAACCATGGAAATCTACAAATACTAGTTGAACTATGGTCACTGTAGTAAAAAATAAACCATGGTTCATTTTCATAAGGGACTGCCAGTGACAGGACGTTGCACCAATAAAATGCAACCTTTTTATTCTGACAGTGAATTTATATTAACATTAGTTACAGAATAGAACATGATCAATATCAACGTTTAGTATTAAATGTAAAAGTGTAATTGCACTATGTAGGCTACAATTTCTATTTGTTTATTGTGAAAGTTTTTTTGTCTTCTGATGAGCATTGTTCAGGGCTGCGTTTCCAAAAGCATCAATAGTTTCTTATGATACTTTTGGGAAATGCAGCCCTGTTTGAATACAGTGTCCGCAGTGAGTGAGCGCTCTCTCTGTGATTGACTGGTTCTTTCTTGCAGCATTTGCGTGCGTTCAGATCATGGTTCAGATGAGCAGGAAAATAGTCCTATACTACACAACTATTCAGTAACATAGGTTATTCGTATTGTATGCATTAAATATTTTTTTTAAATAAACAAAATTACTGGTAAAAAACACCTTAGTATCGATATTTTTATTTGAGTATCGATACTTTTCGATGCTCACATCAGTATCGATATATTGGTACTTCATATCGGTACGCCCATCCCTACTAGGTACAACCCTTTTAGATCATGCGCCTGATGCGCAGACCATTTTTTCCATCGTTAAATTAGCAAAAGTAGATTTGCACATGCCCTAAATGCACCTGCGCTTCAGACAATGTGCTCAGATCGTTAAAATTATGGGGTTCCCTTTGTGCCAAAAATAAGTTGACTGATTTGTGCTTTGTACTGTACATTTGTTCTTGTCAACAGTCATTGCCTACTTGTTCAGATAAATTAGTATGTTTATGTGTATGCTCTCTGTTTGTCGTCTTACTATGTCGTCCTTACTGTATTGTCCCTACTTTTTAGGCTAAATTAGTATGTTTATGTGTATGCTCTCTGTTTATGTCATCTTGCTATGTTGTCTTTACTGTCATCTTTGCTGTCGTCTTTACTGTCGTCTTGCTATGTTGTCCTTACTGTCGTCCTTACTGTCGTCTTATGTTGTCTTGTTATGTCGTGCTTACTGCAGTCTTATGTCATCCTCACTGTCGTCTTGCTATGTCGTCTTGCTATGTTGTCCTTACTGTTGTCTTGCTATGTCATCCTTACTGTCGTCTTGCTATGTTGTCCTTGCTATGTCGTCCTTACTGTCGTCTTGCTATGTCGTCCTTACTGCCGTATTGCTATATGCAGTCGTCCTTACTGTCATCTTGCTATGTCATCCTTACTGTCGTCTTGTTATGTCGTCCTTACTGTCTTCTTGCTATGTCGTCTTTAATACCTCCCCTAATGTACATACAGTACACAAATATCTTTAGAACAAAATTCACATGTAATACAAAAATATGTAATACATTCCTAATTACAAAACTGACTTACTGAAACTCCCTTACTGTACATACAATACACAAATATATATATATATATATATATATATATATATATATATATATATATATATATATATATATACATATATATAAAAAAAACTGTAATAATTCACCAAAGGTTTTGTGTACTGTACATACAGTAAGGAAGATTTTGGCAAAATTTAACCCAAGTCAGTCTTGTCACTAGGAAGGTACTACATGCTTTTGGAACATGGAAAAAGGTGAATTACAGTATAGTTTTAAATAAAAATATTTGTGTACTGTAAAGACAGTAAAGACGACATAGCAAGACGACACTGTCAGTGAGGATGACATAGCAAGACAACAGTGAAGATGACATAGCAAGATGACAGTGAGGACGACATAGCAAGACGACAGAGAAGATGACATAGCAAGATGACAGTGAGGATGACATAGCAAGATGACAGTGAGGACGACATAACAAGACGGCAGTGAAGATGACATAGCAAGACGACAATGAAGATGACATAGCAAGACGACAGTGAGGACGACATAGCAAGACGACAGTGAAGATGACATAGCAAGACGACAGTGAGGACGACATAGCAAGACAGCAGTGAGGACGACAAAGCAAGATGACAGTGAGGACGACATAGCAAGACGACAGTGAGGACGACATAGCAAGATGACAGTGAAGATGACATAGCAAGACGACAGTGAGGACGACATAGCAAGATGACAGTGAAGACGACATTAAAGACCACATTTAGGACCACATAGCAAGACGACAGTAAGGACGACAGCAAAGACGACAGTAAAGACAACATAGCAAGATGACAATAAAGACAACATAGCAAGATGACATAAACAGAGAGCATACACATAAACATACTAATTTATCTGAACAAGTAGGCAATGACTGTTGACAAGAACAAATGTACAGTACAAAGCACAAATCAGTCAACTTATTTTTGGCACAAAGGGAACCCCATAAAAATAGGGCCACCTTAATGTATATAATAATAGGCTCTCCCTGCCTTGGAGTTTTCAAATAGACTACATCTATTCCTCTAACTAACCTGCATGAGGCCAAAGCCATTGCCATGGTCGCCCCACCCATCCTTCAGAGCGGCTCCGGCTCTGGACTCTCTGGATATGATGGCAGCAATCACAGCCGGGTCCATCTGCTTCGCCCTGCCAACTTTAGTGATTATACTCTTGTATTTCTCCATACGGGCCAGATCATGCTCAGCCAGTTTTTTGGAGGCTTCAACACCTTTGAAAAGGTTAAAATTGTTAAAATAAAATGCAACGTTGTGCATATTGGTAAAGTTTGTTTACTGGACACACCAGTTAAGCAGTCATACCCTTCACTTTTAATTGGTCCTGTCTTGCTGTCACATCTGATGCACCGGTGGTGTCTATTTTCATGATGTCTCCATAAATGCATGCTAGAAAATACATGGCAAGTATCGTCTGAAGGCCTTTAAAAAAGTCATTAAATAATTGACAGAATATTAAATTAATTAGTCTACTATCAGTATCATATTAAGTAAGATATTATTTAGCATGGAATATTCTTCTTCTTACCCATGATTACTCGAAAATGTTGTGAACAAAACTAAACAATGAAGGCCGACGAATGTTGTGAACTTGTGATCGTTGAACCGGTTTCTCTTTCTCTTTCGTCCATTAAGGTGTGGCTAAATCCGCCTGTGTTTACTGATGAGAAATGAGGAATTCCCTTTTGCTTTAGTCACCAGACAGTTCGAAGATTATATAAATAAATCAATACAGCTTTACAATAAGGTTTCATTTGTCAACATAGTAGTTAACATAAACTAACAACGAACAATACTTCAAAAGACTTTGCAGTATATTTTGAATGAGTTGAATGATGGTGCAATATCGGGTGGGCGCAGAGTTGAACTGGTTAATGAAAGCTTTTTCAGTTGTTAGCATGAGTTAATGAACTTGTATTGTATTAACTAAACAGCTTAATACTGTATTGCTGTTTTTTTTTCTTCACGTTAGTTAATGCATTAACCAAACATCGCCATGGAAGAGAATCCAGATAAGTAAAGGTTACAATCAGTACACTTGGCATTGCACAAGACCTGCGTAAATTACGTCACAATGGAAAAACAACATCGTCATTATTTTCAAATGCAGTTTATACTCCACTGAAAAGGCAATGCACACGAATTTGCATTCAGATTTAACATGCAGAGATTAAAGTGCTTCCAAGTCAGACAGGTACTTAACATTCAACGCTGTCAACCTCGGGAGAGCTAATATTTTATGTGTAGTACTGAGATTGGCATTTATCGAATGAGTTTTTCTTCTTCTTCTCGGCTCCCAACCCTGTCAGACAAGAGAAAAACGTGTACTGTGCCTTTAAGGTCAGTCGCATTCATCATAGTCCCTCTATGAAAACCAGGAAGCAAAACACTGGAAATAGCTGGACAAACATGCAGAAAAAGATGCAGATGCGATAGTGTTGAATTTAAACTATACCGCTTTATTATATATTAACATAATGTTTGTAAATACTCAGATGTGGTTGTATGTGTTGATTTTACACGTTGTGTTTGCAACAGGCAGCCAAAAGTTCAACATTTTGTATCTACTTGCTGATGATTTGAGACCAACTTTAGGCTGCTACTCTGATCCAGTGGTCAAATCACCAAACATCGACCAGCTTGCATCTGTGAGCACAGTGTTTTATAACGCCTTTGCACAGGTATGTTGTATTCTTGGTCATGAAAAATAAAAATATATATCTTTATTAGTAGTGTACATTTGAGTTACAGGGTGCACATTGCTATTATGTTCTTTTAAAGCAAGCTGTTTGTGGACCTAGTAGGGTGTCTTTCCTAACAAGTCGAAGACCAGACACCACAAAGCTGTATGATTTCAACTCATACTGGAGAGTTCATGCAGGGAACTACACCACGCTCCCTCAATACTTCAAGTCTAATGGATACACCACTTTATCAGTGGGCAAAGTCTTCCATCCCGGTAACTGAACCACATGATGTAGTGTATGCATGATGCCACAATGCACAAGATCCTGAAAATGTAGATTATGTTATGCCGAATATAACTTTTTTTCCCCCTTTTCATTTTGGCATTTCTTTTTGATGAGATTTGGCCTGTAATCCTTTCATGTGTTAACTGTCTGGTTTGATGTTTCAACTAATAATGTTTCTCTTTTACGTGCTCGTCCTCAAGGCATTGCCTCCAACCACTCGGATGATTACCCGTACAGCTGGTCTGTACCGCCGTATCATCCACCCTCTTTTAAATATGAAAAGAGGAAGGTCAGTGTGTGAGTTAGCGTCTGTGTTTACACACTTCCTCAGTGTCTTTGCTTTCAAACCTATGCTGTCCTGCTATATATATATTAGTTTGGAAACATTACTATTTTTTATGTGAAAGAAGTCTCTTATGCTCATCATGCCTGCATTTATTTGATAAATCTGGTAAAATATAATGTATTCCTGTGATAAAGCTGAATTCTCAGCATCATTACTCCAGTCTTCAGTGTCACATGATCCTTCAGAAATCATTCTCATATGATGATTTGATACTCAGTTATTATCAGTGTTGGAAAGAGTTGTGCTACTTAATATTTTTTTGGAAACTGTGATACTTAAAAAGAACAGCATTTATTCAAAATAGAAATCTTTTTAACAACTTAAGTCTTTACTATCACTTTTTATCAATTTAACACATCCTTGCTGAATAAAAGTAATTTTGAAGAAAAAGTAATACTGACCCCAAACTTTTGAACGGTTACAAAAATTTTGTATTTTAAATAAGTTGTTCTTTTTAACGCTTTATTCATCAATGAATCCTAAAAGGTATCACAGGTTATAATATAATATTAAGAAGCACAACTGTTTCCAACTTATTAGAATGATTTCTGAAGGATCATGTGACACTGAAGACTGGAGTAATGATGCTGCTAATTCAATATTAAATACAGGTAAATTAATTAAATATAATTTATTTTAAGTGTCAAGAAATGTATGTTCTAAAAAAATAAATACATGAGCAATATTTATTGTGGAAAAATTTGTTTTAATAATAATAATAATAATAATAATTTAACAACTTAAATAATGAAGTCATCCTGCCGCCATTATAAAACCATTGTTAAACCATCATATAATTTCCGATCTCTCTCACTTTTATACAATTCTGACCCCTGCTGGTTAATCTGTGAGAGCTTCATGTGTTTCTGAGGTCTGATGTGCTAATTAAGGTAGTATCTGATACAATGTACAAAAATACATTAAATAAGATAATGAATGTAATAATAAAACAATAGAGCTAAAGAAATGCTGTTAGACATTATACTTTATTAAATATTTTACACTGAAGGAGATCCACACTTTATCTTAAAGGGATAGTTCACCCAAAAATGAAAATTCTGTCTTTGGTCTCCCTCAAGTTGTTCCAAACCTGAATGAGTTTCTTTTGTCTGTTGAACACAAAATAAGATATTTTGAAGAATGTCAGTATATCAAAAAGTTGATGGGCCCCATTGACTTCCATAGTATTTTTTTCCATACCGTGGAGGTCAGTGGGGTCCATCAACTGTTTGGTTACCCATATTATTAAAAATATCATCTTTTGTGTTCAACAGAAGAGGAAAAAAAAAAAAAAACGCATATACAAGTTTGGAACAACTTGAAGGTGACTAAATGATGACAGAATTTACATTTTAGGGTGAACTAACCCTTTAAGTTAAAGCGTGGATCTCCTTCAATGTAAAATATAATACAAAAATTACCCACATTTAAATATAAATACAATTTTAATTCTAATTGAAAAATTCATGAGAGCATGATTCGACTTGTTAACTTGATAAGAAAAGAACAAAAAGTTATATTTAGTAAGTTACATGCATAAAATGAAAATTGATTTCTAAATTATTGTAATGTTTTTTTTTTTTTTCGCCTATGGAAGCTTGTTTGCACCACAGAATAAAAAAATTAAAAGGTAATTGTGATCAATTTTTTTTCTCCATGCAATTGCAAGTTCATATCTCACTACAGAAACAAAGTTAGAATTGTGAGTCAAGTCAAATCACATTTATTTATATAGCGCTTTTTACAATACCAATTGTTTCAAAGCAGCTTCACATTGTTAACAGGAAAATAATGCAACAGAATTTGATTCAGCTGTACAGCCGCTCTGGTGAAACGGTGATGTTATCCAGCTAATGTTATCCAGTGTTGTCCACCATCTGATCTGGATACGGCCCAGATCCGGCTGACTGCAGTAAACCTCGGTATAAACAGAGAGACTAACATTAGCGTAGATGCCATTTTTCTTATGATGTAACGAGTACATCAGGTGTTATGGGAAGTGTTCCCGGTTCCGGCTGACCTAGTTAATGCAGCCTAACAATCATTTACTGATTTGAATAATAGAAATTGATAATGTTTTATGTGTAAGCCATAGTAAAGAGATGCGTTTTTAGTCTAGATTTAAACTGACAGAGTGTGTCTGCTTCCCGAACAATGCTAGGAAGACTGTTCCAGAGTTTAGGCGCTAAATAGGAAAAGGATCGACCGCCTGCAGTTGATTTTGATATTCTAGGGATTATCAACTGACCAGAGTTTTGAGACGACGTGATGGCATATAATGAGCTTGCTCAAGTGTATATATATATATATATATATATATATATAAAACCTATAACGTGTAATTATATATACCGTTTGAAAACATTACTATTTTTAATGTTTTTGAAAAAGTCTCATCAAACCTGCACTCAACTTGATCAAAAATACAGAAACAAACCCCCAGTAATATTGTGAAATATTACAATTTATGGTTTTCTATTTGAATCCACTTTAAAATATAATTTATTTCTGTGTTGCAAAGCTGATTAAAGCCAAAATTGTGAGATAAAAAGTTGCAATTATTTTATTTTCCATCATTCCCAATATCTCATATTCATCTGTTAGGTTTGCAAAGATAAAGATGGCACACTGCACAGTAATTTACTGTGTCCCGTGGATGTGTCCGAGATGCCTTTAGGAACCCTTCCTGACATGGAGAACACCGCAGAGGCCGTACGACTCCTGGACTCTATGAAGCACGCTCAGAATCCATTCTTCCTGGCTGTTGGCTTCTATAAGCCTCATATTCCTTTCAGAATCCCACGGGTATGTGTTTGTTTTTAGTGAAGCGTACGACACACTCTATGAGCAGCTGTTAAGTCAGTAAATCTGGGTATTATTGCATTTTTATAGGAGTACCTAAAGCTCTATCCTATCGAGAGTATGACGCTGGCTCCAGACCCAGATGTTCCCAAGAAACTTCCTGATGTGGCCTACAACCCCTGGACTGATATCCGCAAGAGGGAAGATGTTCAGGCATTAAATCTGAGCTTTCCTTATGGCCCCATTCCTAAAGACTTTCAGGTGCCATGCAGAAAAACAATAGTCACGCTTGGAGATTTTCTACCAGTATATCATTTACATTTGGGTTGTTATGGCTGATTTGAGGCCTGTTTCAGTTGTTTGAAGATATGTGATTTTAATAAACCCCCAAACGTGATGTTTTTTCGTCTTTTAGCTGCAGATACGACAGCACTACTTTGCCTCAGTGTCATATGTGGATGCTCAGGTGGGAAAAATTCTGCAAGCCCTTGATGATTTCGGCCTCGCCAATAACACTATAGTGGTGTTTAGCTCTGATCACGGTTTGTTGAAGAAAGTTCTGTCAATTCAGCCTGTTAGGTAGTACATCCATTAGGTGGCAGTATTGAAGCATTTGGTTTATATTAATGCTGAGGTTTTCAGTCTGTTCTGTAAGCTCTTTTCAGAAATGATGCTATCACGTTTTTGTTTCATTTAGCATAAATTGCATTTTGAATAGTCGGTTCAGTTTGTCATAGATTTTTTTTTTTTTTTCTCATCATAATGCAAACATTCATGCAGTGCATTAAGTGGCTCTTACAGGGTTGAGGAAGTGCAAAATTCTGAATATATTAATAGGCTCATTTTTAATGCATGGTTTCAAAGAAATTCCATGTTGGCAACATAAAGCAGTGTTGATTTAGTATCATTACAGTTATAGATACTATTATAGTTTTTATGAATATTTTGAATTCGATTTTGTTTATATTTTCATTTTATTTTCGGTGTGTATCTATATAATATGTGTCAATTATAGTTTTTATTATTATTTTTAATTATTTTAGTATATAAAGTTAAACTAAAATGAGCAACTCTGGCAACTAGCTGAAAGAAATAAATAAAATATAAACTTTTTATATTTTATTTTAATGTTTATTATTATTTATATTTCATTTTATTTTGTTTCAATTATAATAATAACCTTGAACAAAAACAAATGGATAACCTCTTAAAAGAGATTTGTAGTAATAATAATATAAATAATAATAGTGAAATGTTCTTAAATATTACATATACAATATACATTATTAAATGTACATTATTCAATTATTGAATTACAATGATATTATAATGTGCAGCTGCCACATATAGTTAATGCATTAACTAACATGAAATAACAATTAGTAAATATATTTTTACAGCATTTATTAAGCTTTGTTAATGTTAGTTAATAAAAATGTTCATGTCAGTTCACACCGCATCGGTAACACCTTACAATAAGGTTGTATTAGTTAACATGAACTAACCATGAACAATGCCTGTAGCTTTACTGTTTTTGTAAGGTTATCTTACTCTACATATTTAAATTAGTTTACAAATGTTAGTAACACATCAGGTGTTCATGATGAAATAGTGTAAACTTTACAATAATGGTCACAAAATCCATTAATACATGCTTTGTTGAATGTAAGTAATGATAGTAAAGTGTGTATAAAGATGAACAACCTATCCGTTGACGTTTAGGTGGATTCCACTGTAGAATTCTGTTTACCAACAGCCCAAATCAATGCTTATTATTAAATAATGGTGATAAAGTACACAACAGCATTTTTACCTTTAGAGCAAGATGTGAGTTAGGAATGTTCATCCTTAGTGTGTGTCAACCGCATGCGTTAACTAATGTAAATATGTACAGTATGATAACCTTACAAAACGGTAACGCTACAGGCATTGTTCATGGTTAGTTCATGTTAACTAATTGCGCTGTTAACGTGAATAGCTGCATTAATATATGTGTGAGTTAAGATTAATGCTGAACAGAGGTGTTGTTCATGGTTAGTTCATGAAACTAATACTTAGTTGAGCTTATTGTAAAGTGTTACCGTATCGGTTAATATATGTGGACTAACTTTACATTGCTATGTATTATGTACTTACATTTAAATGAATCATTTGATACAATGCACTTCTTGTGTACATACATGTTTATACATTTTAAAAATTAGCTGCATGTGATTACATCTGTAATTAATTTCTGTAGTTGCATTTATAATTACACTGTTGACACGTCCCTTACCCCTAACCCTACCCTTAAACTTACCCAAACCACCACACCTGTCCCTAACTTTACCCTTAAACTTACCCATCCCACCACACCTGTCCCTAACTTTACCCTTAAACTTACCCATCCCATCACACCTGTCCCTAACTTTACCCTTAAACTTACCCATCCCATCACACCTGTCCCTAACTTTACCCTTAAACTTACCCACACCACCACACCTGACCCTAACTTTACCCTTAAACTTACCCATCCCACCACACCTGTCCCTAACTTTACCCTTAAACTTACCCATCCCACCACACCTGTCCCTAACTTTACCCTTAAACTTACCCATACCACCACACCTGACCCTAACTTTACCCTTAAACTTACCCATCCCACCACACCTGTCCCTAACTTTACCCCTTAAACTTACCCATCCCACCACACCTGTCCCTAACTTTACCCTTAAACTTACCCATACCATCACACCTGTCCCTAACTTTACCATTAAACTTACCCATAACACCACACCTGTACCTAACTTTACCCTTAAACTTACCCATCCCACCACACCTGTCCCTAACTTTACCCTTAAACTTACCCATACCATCACACCTGTCCCTAACTTTACCCTTAAACTTACCCATCCCACCACACCTGTCCCTAACTTTACCCTTAAACTTACCCACACCACCACACCTGTCCCTAACTTTGCCCTTAAACTTACCCACACCACCACACCTGTCCCTAACTTTACCCTTAAACTTACCCATACCACCACACCTGTCCCTAACTTTACCCTTAAACTTACCCATACCACCACACCTGTCCCTAACTTTACCCTTAAACTTACCCACACCTGTCCCTAACTTTACCCTTAAACTTACCCATCCCATCACACCTGTCCCTAACTTTACCATTAAACTTACCCATCCCACCACACCTGTCCCTAATTTACCCTTAAACTTACCCATCCCCCCCACACCTGTCCCTAACTTTACCCTTAAACTTACCCACACCACCACACCTGACCCTAACTTTACCATTAAACTTACCCATCCCACCACACCTGTCCCTAATTTACCCTTAAACTTACCCATACCACCACACCTGTCCCTAACTTTACCCGTATCCCACCTCAGTATCAGCAAAAGTGTTTTGCAATACAGTATGAACACAGGTACATTGTACTTATGTAAGTACATAGTAGTTAAGGCCACCTAATGTAAAGTGGGACCATAAATGTTTAGATTAACATTAGCTAAGATTAATACATGCTGTAGTAGTATTGTTCATTCTTCGTTCATGTTACAGTATCTAATGTAGTTAATGAATGTTAACAAATTAAACCTTATTGTAAAGTGTTGCCAAATAAATGCATATTTCATATTATTGGCGCTATTTCAATATCTAATATTTCTGGAAATATGTTAATATGTTATTAAAACAGTTTCTTGAAATTTTACTAGCTTCTTAAATTCAAATTACAATTCTGCTTTCTATTTGCTACATCAATTCAAAGTTCATTCATTAGGCCACACTTGTGTTCTGCCTTAAATTAGAGTAACTGCCAGAAAGGACCGTTTGAACGGATCATTCTGTGTGACTCCGAGTAGTTTTCTCACGGTTAACTCTCTTTCTCTCTCTCTCTCTCTCTCGCTCTCTCAGGTTGGTCATTAGGGGAACATGGCGAGTGGGCCAAATACAGCAACTTTGATGTGGCCACCCGAGTGCCATTGATCGTGTACAAGCCAGGTGTGACCTCACCTTTCTCTCTGCCTGGGGAGAAGACGTTCCCCTTCATCGACGTGTTTCAGGGCACACGGGAGCAGTTTGGCAAAGGTAATGTTACTCAAAGCAGCTGTCAACACGCAAAGACCGCAGGATCCTTCTCAAGAATCTGAGACTCCAACCGAAGTCACTCACGCGTGTGATATCAACTTTGTGGAAACGACGTTATGGCTACAGTATCGCCCCATTTGGAGCTTTGTTTCTTATTTTTGCTTGTGCGCCGTGCAGAGGTTTTACTGCGAGTGAGCACATGCATCTGGTGCTGGTTCTCGCTTTCAGCTCTCAAGTGCACATTTGTGGCAATCTTTAGAAAACACCCAGCATAAGCAGCTGGAGTAATGACTGTAATGATAATGCCACAGCATAGAGAAGCTAATAAGTCCTGAGAGTTATTGCTCTCACAGTGGGCTCTGGATTGTTGCTTGTTGTTGCTCTAATGAACTGCGCTATATTCAGTAACAGTATCAGTAAATTTCATGGACATTTCAGAGCTGGGACCAGAATAGTTGCTAAATTCATACGTTTATTTGTATTTTATGGTTTATATTATAGCAGCTCTTGGGTTCCATAAGTAAAAAAAACAATGACAACATTAATTTACTCCATACAGAAGTGTTTTAGCAAAAATCTATAAAGTTTAAAGACCGACATGCTATGAGCCCTTTGGCTGTTTAACCCTCATCACTCCCTCGCGGGTCAATTTTGTCCAGAAAGCTTATTTTATTTCATTTTGATAATATTTTTTCTATTTTTTAAATGCAATTTGTATTCGTTTTTTTATTTTATTATTTTTTTTTTTTGACCTTTTAAAGGACTAGATATTATACATTAATAAAAATAATATTTGAAGCATATTTTTCTCAATCTTTTCTCAATTTCATGCATAACCTTTTAATTCAGCTCAAAATATCTTACATTGTCTCTGCCAACCTAAAAATAATAATAATAATAATAATAATAATAAAACATGATATTTCATGACTCTTGCCACTAGATGTCCTTACAGCTCTATATAGAGAAATGAGCCGCTCCGCTGGGTCCTAAAGTAAGTTTCTCTTCAGTATGCATTCACATACACGTGTAGACACATTATAAAATCATTTTTGGTAATGTTTTAGCATTTTCAGTTTGAATTTTGTGCATTTTTAGGGTTTTCTATGTGTACTGAACCATTCCTCACATTCCATTCATTCATATTGTGGGCAAATTGACTCGCGAGGGAAGGATTTGTTACTTTTTTTTATTTTTTTTATTTTTATAAAAAACATTTTTTCTTCCACCACAAAACTCCTCAAATCCAGTCAAATGTTTGTGTGTGTGTGTATTCGTGGTTCAAGTAACAAAAGTCCTAGGGTCTTGGACCACTCCGATCAACACTCAATTTTTATGACCCGAGGGAAGGATGAGGTGTGTATATACCATCACTGTGATTTCAGCTTAATTTTTATAATTCTGTGTTTATTGCACAATTTCCAGTGATTCACCAATCAGAAGAGTCACTGTTAGAAACGGGAATCAAGCAAAAAAAAAAAAATCTATATATATTTTCAACTATCTATGCATCAAAGGTTTCCACAAAAATAATATACGGCACAACTGTTTTGAACATTGACATTCTTGAGCAGTAAATCAGCATATTAGAATGATTTCTGAAGGATCATATGACCAGTGTTGGGGTAACTCATTATAATGTTAGTTATATTAGAATATATTTCAAAGCTTCATGAAGCACTGATTCGAAAGCACACATCACTGCTGTACAGGCAGGAATTTGCATTTCCTTCAGCCTGAGGCTTATTAAATTCACTTTTGGTGTGAAAGGGCCTTTTATATTTGCCAAAAATAGAACTTTTGTTTTTAAAAAACAAACAAAAGTAATGTAACACATTACTTACAATAAAAAGTAATGCAATTAGTTACTTTTTTAGGGAGTAACACAATATTGTAACACTACGGAGCCCCGCACATGACGTGCAAGAAAAAAGTCAATTGTGCGCACAATTTACTAATTCGTTCCTTCGATTTATAAATCATGCGCATTTCGTTCCATCAATTTGCTAAATTGTGCGGACGATTTACTTCATCGTTCCTTTGACTTGCTAAACCGTCCACATGATTTACTAATTAGTTCGTTATTTAGCAAATTGAGGGAACGAATTAGTAAATATCAAATCAAATCACCTTTATTTATATAGCGCTTTTAACAAGTCCAATTGTTTCAAAGCAGCTTCACATTGTTAAAAGTAAAATAATGCAACAGAATTTGTACAGCCGCTCTGGTGAAACGGTGATGTTATCCAGCTAATTTCAAGTATCATATAGCATCAATGCGGGCAGATCGGTAATATAGATGAAATTTAGGTGTCCCCAACTGAGCAAGCCAAAAGCCAGAGGCAACGGTGGCAAGGAACCAAAACTCCTTCAGGGTCAGAATGGAGAAAAAAACCTTGGGAGAAACCAGGCTCAGTTAGTTTTATCGGGGTGCCAGTTCTCCTCTGGCCGACGAACAAACAGTGTATGATTATAATTCTGGCAACATAGCAGGTCTTAATTCATATTAGGCAAATAGATATTCGTAAGATTATTTGAAAGATTGGAGTCGTCACGCCGAAGACGGGTTTAATGAGGATGTCGTGTTGATGCAGCATTTACGGGGGGAGTTTATTTGACACGCTCTCTGCAGACATTTCAGGGATGCGTTGGTCATGTCCAGGCGCTGGTCCACCATCTGATCTGGATACGGCCCGGATCCGGCTGACTGCAGTAAACCTCGGGATAAACAGAGAGACTAACATTAGCGTAGATGCCATTCTTCTTATGATGTAATGAGTACATCAGGTGTTATGGGAAGTGTTCCCGGTTCCGGCTGACCTAGTTAATGCAGCCTAACAATCATTTACTGATTTGAGTAATAGAAATTGATAATGTTTTATGTGTAAGCCATAGTAAAGAGATGCGTTTTTAGTCTAGATTTAAACTGACAGAGTGTGTCTGCTTCCCGAACAATGCTAGGAAGACTGTTCCAGAGTTTAGGCGCTAAATAGGAAAAGGATCGACCGCCTGCAGTTGATTTTGATATTCTAGGGATTATCAACTGACCAGAGTTTTGAGACGACGTGATGGAGTATAATGCGTTAAGAGTTCGCTCAAGTACTGGGGAGCTAAACCATTTAGTGCTTTGTAAGTAATAAGCAAGATTTAAAAATGTATACGATGTTTAATAGGGAGCCAGTGCAGTGTTGACAGAACCGGGCTAATATGGTCAAACTTCCTTGTTCTAGTAAGAGCTCGAGCTGCTGTGTTTTGGACCAGCTGGAGTTTGCTAAATTGTTTTAAATAGTGCGCACAATCTATAAATCGAGGGAACAAAGTGGTAAATAGTGCGCACGATTTATCTACTAGCGGGGCTCCGTATAACACATTACTTTTAAAAGTATCTTTCCCAACAGTATTCGTGACTAAAGTCTGGCTGCTAAAAATTCAGCTTTGCAATCAAAGGAATACATTACATTTTAAAATATATTTAAATAGAAAACAGTTATTTTAATCGCAACAATATTTTATTGTATTTACTTTTGAATGGTGCACTGTAAAAAGTGATCAGTTGACTTAAAGGTGCACGGTGTAATTTTTTTTCGGCATCTAGCAGTGAGGTTGTTAATTGCACACCCGGTGGCTGACACAGGACAAAGATGGCATCGTCTGAGACCGCAGAGAGTAGTTGGCGCTCTGTAGAGCAGTTTGTCCGTTTAGGGCTACTGTAGAAACATGATGGCGCAAAATGGTGACTTCACTGGCTCATTCTAAGGTAATAAAATATCATATACATAACGGTTCATTATAAAAGGTTTATATTATGAAATGTTATAATATGCTATATTATATTATTTCTATATAATATAGGTTTATATTATATAGAAATGGCTCATTCTAAGGCAATAAAAACATAATGGTTCATTAAGTAAGTCCACTGACATAGTTATGTATATTATATTGCATTTGTCACTATATTCACATAAATACTACTCACTGTACCTTTAAGGTGCAGTGTGTAGTATTTATGAGGATCTATTGACAGAAATGCAATATAATATACATAACTATGTCAGTGGACTTACTTAATGAACGGTTATGTTTTTATTGCCTTAGAATGAGCCATTTCTATCTACATACACTGTGGGTCCCCTTGTCCTGGGCACCATTGGCCACTGTAGGGTGGTTGCAATTCACAACCTTCTTTAGCTTTTCTTCTAAAGAAAAATAATTTCCTATTATCACTATGAAGCTGCTTTGAAGCAATTTGTGTTGTAAAAAGCGCTAATATAAATGAAGGTGACTTGACAACCTCACCGCTAGATGCCGCTTGACATGTGTAATTGTCAAATTCACATAACTTAATTTTTTCAACTACACTGTAAAAAAATATTACACACTATCTACTTAAAAAAATATGGTAACAAAATTACACTATTTTTAAGTAGTTTTTACAATTAGTTTTTTTAGTGGAATCTACCTGAATAAATTAAGTAAAATGTCCTAAATAATTTAGTCTATAGCACATGATGAATTGAATATTATTAGTGGAATATGCTTTTTTTTTATTTAAGTTGATTTAAAAAAAAAAAAAAAGGTATAAATTAGAATATGGAAATGGCCTGTTTATATTTGACTTTGAATTATGTTATACAATTAATAGACTTTATGCTGTTAGAAACAAACTTGCTACTGGACTAGCATTAAGAAAATGATTGCTCATTGAACAAAGCAACATGCAATTATTCATATCACAACCTAACCATAAGCTCTAATCTGCACAATGGTAATGGTCAAAACTTCAACATAACAGAAACTCTTTCAAATGTCAAACATAACTGATCATTAAACATTAACAGATGTTTCCCTTCACTCAAAAACACATAAAACTATAACACTTAATAACACTTAATTTCAATATTAACTCTCCATTTCCAGCCATATGCGAAACATGCTGGGAACTAACAATGGTGTCTCTAAATAAAACTGCATAATTGAGCTAATTCTCTTAAAATAAATAGGTAAGCTTATTTTCCTTAATTTTATCAGCTTAATTGGTTCCTCAATTCAAGCCTCAAAATTGCTTAAGTTTCCTTAAAAAAAAAAAAAAAGATTTAATGTTTTTATTAGTGAAATGTTCTCAGTATTTTCCATACAACACTGACCCACAATATTCTTAAGAAAATATACAAACTATTTTAATTATCACCTTAATTTGTTTAGTGAAAATTACAAGACCCATGATCAATTTTTTTACAGTTACAGTTTTATTGCATACAAAAGTGAGGAAACCCATTGCCTCAAGTCAACTGATCACTTTTTACAGTGTAGTGTATACTTATAAAACTTGTAAACTTCAAATGTATTGTATTTCATGCTTAAAATCAATGATAAGCCTTGATTTCATAGTTTTATTTTGTACCATAATTTCAGATTGAATTGCGATGCAATGCAGGTAGTTCATTCCCTCATAAAAGACACTAAGTACATAGAAGTACATTATATAGTACATAGTAGAGACACTAAGTACATAGTTATGCTCCATAGAATAGTACGTTTTAAAAAAAAATTTTTAGAAAAAAAAAAAAAAAAAAAAAGCCAGTTAGCCAGCCAAACTAAAGCCCTGTTTACACCAAGTGTGATGCAGTTAAACGGCACAAAAGTATATGTTTGAGGGACAAAATAATAAAGCATCAAAACTGTACACTGAATATGATGCTAACAATTGTGGCTTTATGTTGTGTAAAAAAAAAAAAAAAAAAGTTGTAAATAAAGATTATTGGATTTACGTTTTACAAGATTTTTTTTCCCCAGTGCTGCTTCTTTCAAGTTTCACATTTAATTCAATGCTGAATCTTTGTGTAGATGCATTATTGGTTCTCGTAATCATACCAGAATAATGCTATGCATCTGAATCAGCATTTCTATCATCAGTCTTTCTTTGCATCTCTCAGGTCAAGGAGTTGAGACAGTGGTGGAGCTGGTGGATGTTTTCCCCACGCTGTCGAGCCTAGCTGGACTGCATCGTCTGAGCCACTGCCCCTCGTCATCCTTCAAGATCGAGCTGTGCACTGAGGGCTCAAACCTGGCCCATCTCGTCCACATCCCAGAAAGAGGCCTCAACAGAGAAGCCTACTCATTCAGCCAGTACCCTCGGCCCTCCGATTCCATCCAGGAGAACTCTGACCTGCCCGACCTCGCCGATATCCGCATCATGGGCTACTCGATTCGCTCCACTGACTACCGGTATACCTTATGGGTGGGCTTTGACCCGCTACACTGCCAGCCTAACATGACGGACATCCACGCGGGAGAAATGTACCTCCTGGCTGAAGACCCGGGAGAGGACAATAACGTGTTTGATGAATTTGACCACGCCACAGTAATGCAAAAGCTTGGCATGCTGCCGTCATGGACAGAGAGCTTAAAGCATCATATCATGTATCACAGCAATGGTTTGAAATCAAAAGGGATTATGAGGCTCTAGTTTGTCAGTAAAGGGAAAATTAATGTTACAAAACCTGTCAAGAAAATGTCTGGATGTGATTCATCAAAAACTGGAAGACAGAATTAAGAAGTTGCATTTTGCTTTAAGAAACTGAAGCCTGTTTTGTTTTCTGACATATTGTCGTTATAATTAAGTACCCCTCCCACCAATTCTTATTATAATAATGCTAATAACTTCATTACATAACATGTAAAAATATAATTTATTATAAAAATGGTTTGTGCATCATGGTAGAATTTGTTACACTGCCTTTATTCTTATTTAAAGACAACATTTTATAAGAATAAAATAAAAATACTAAAATTGTAAAAATGCTTTAATATATTGTATATATTAAAGGCAGTATAACAACTTCATTTTGATTTAAATTCAAATCTTTATTGCAGTGTTTTTGCTACATTACAATAATAAGAATTTTATGAGACTAATAAGGATTTAATGTAAAGTGAAAAAGTTAAATTAGGAATTAGGGCTAAAATGTGCTTAAATGATTCCACAAGGCAAAAATAGTAATGCATATGCAAATGTACATGGGTTACAGTATTTTATCTCAATTTGTGAGTTTTTGACCAAAAAAGTCAGATTTACGAGATTATAAACACGCAAGTCAGAATTGCGAGAGATATAAAGTCCTGGCTTTATATCTCTTTATATCATGTTGCCAGTTGACCTAATAAGTTGCAAATTGGTCCTCCAGCTGTTCCTTATATGTACATTTAACTTTTATGGCCTCTTATTGCTACCTATTGTCCCAACTTTTTGGAATGTGTAGCTCTCATGAAATCCAAAATGAGCCAATATTTGGCATGACATTTCAAAATGTCTCACTTTCAACATCTGATATGTTATCTATATTCTATTGTGAATAAAATATAAGTTTATGAGATTTGTAAATTATTGCATTCCTTTTTATTCACAATTTGTATAGCGTCCCAACTTTTTTGGAATCGGGTTTGTATTTTAAGCATCAATGTTCCTTTAAAAAGGGCTTTCATTCATCATTCAAAAGAGAGGGTTTATTTTGTACTGATTTGTTTTGATTCATATATTTAATAGTTAATCATGTACCTCATATTGGAATACGTTTCCACAACACTTTCCTTAAAAGAATAAAAGGGAATATTCAATCTTGTTACATATATTTAAGATAATATCATGATAAATATGAGTCCATTGACTTAATTTCCTCATTCTCTTCAGAACGTGATACATGGAAATGATGTAACGTTAACTTAAGTGAGAAATTAGTTTAATTCAAGAAAGCGCTGCTCAGACAACACTCTGCTTTAGTAATTTATCAGGTCACTAAGTCGTAATTGTATTTTGTCTTGGCGGCCGACGGAGACTCTTCCTGCACTAAAGCTCTTGTTTTCCCAGCCAGCGTGATGAAAATCAACTCAAATAGGCCTATAGAATTTCAAGTCATGCGCTCCCACTGCACTGTTGCCAAGGTAATTAGATGCTTAAATGTGAAAACTTGCAAATGATGTTGCCCGGATACACCTCAGAGAATAGTTTAACAGTGATGAATGTTTTGGCCAACGTTTAAAAAAGGGGAAGCGATTGCAGCAGCGCCTTCTATTAGATTAGCAGCGTTCGCGCTGTGACGTCACCGAGCATTTTCTCCCCAGACTCATTTCATGCCACAAGTCTGCATTTTAAACACTCCTACCTGCTTTCTCTTTTCAGGTTTATTTTGGATTCCTTGCACTCTTTCGCGTTAGATGCCACATTGTTTACTCCTGCAGAGTATGAATTATTTTTGAAGGAATGCATTCAATATTTATGTGGCAACATAAATACATTTTCTCGCTTTTTCTCAAAAGGAAAAACAAGAAAACAAAGCAAGCGCATTATTTGTGTCTGTGTGTCTGTCCCTTTTCAAGTGTGTTCTTATAAGAGTGCAGCAGCAGTGTTATACTGAGGGGATCCTTTGGGACCGCCAATATATTCAGCTTCAGCAGACAGGCTTCATTGCCAGCTGGTCCGGAAAATTCCACTGCTGTCTCTCTTTTTTCCTTGTCGACTAAAAGCAAGGTCAGGGCAGTCGGAGAAGAATCCACAGGCTGATTGAAGCTGATATTTTAATTGCTCATACCAGACTAACTTTGCTTTTCTTGCCCACCAGCTGATTCTGTGATGCTTTAGTACTGAAGTATTTTAAATTTCCTAATTAAAATAATCTAAACTGCTCCTCTCAAATGACTTTTAATAGATAAACTATCACAAAAAAAAAAAATATATATATATATATAGTTTTTTTAAGTAATGCATACACTCTAAAAAATGCTGGGTTAAAAACAACGACTGGCTTGTTTTAACCCTGTAAATGGGTTGTTTTAACCCAGCGGTTGGGTTAAATGTTTGCTTAAAACAACCCAATCGCTGGGTTAGTCCATTTTCAACCCAACTTGGGTTGTTTTTAACCCAGCATTTTTTTGAGTGATTAGTCCTACAATATTGCCTTACTCACTAAAAAAGTAACTAGTTACTTTTTATGGAAAGTAAAGTGTTGCGTTACTTTTGTGTTATTTTTTCTTACCTTTGCAGGGTTTGCTTGTTTGTTTAATAACACAAAAAAAGTTAAATTTCTGGCAAATGTAAAGGCCCAAAAGTGAACTGAATAGAGTGGTGCAGGTATTACGTCACTTTGAAGGCCAACCGGCAGTAGCATCGCACTGGTTCCCTCGATAAAAACTCGATAGGATTTTCCTATAGGCAAAAAACAAGCTCTGTGATCAACAAAAGTTTATGATACTTGCATGTTTTGTCCAGCAAGATCATTTTCACAGATGAACACAACTTTTATGAATTTTGAATGCAGTCGCCAGAAGTAAAAAGCTAAAGGCTATAAACGGACTGCACCGCGGTCGCTCGACTTCGTCACCATCACTAAGCTTCTGACAACTCTTTCAGTTTTTATCTAAAAACATTTTCCCAGAACGTTTGAGTTATAATAGTTTATAAGAGCACAATTATAAGCAGAATGAGGCTGTAAAAACGGACTGAGCTTACGTGATGACATTTAATCTCGTATTTTATGTCGTAGAATAAAACATGAAAGTGTCTTGTGCTTGAGTTCATCACAGACCTTATTTCAGCCATTTAACCAAAACCTTATTAAAAAAAACCATTGACTTCGGAAAGATGGAGCCAGAAGTGCTAAAATGCTAACTTGCTTCTGCGTTTTGGCCTACAAAGTGATGTCATACCTGCACCATTCTATACGCCTCAGGCTGAAGGAAATGCAAACTCACACATGTACAGTAGAGGGCGCAGCTCAAACACACCTTTCAGCTGTGCTGCAGTTCTGGATCACAGAAGAATAGGACACAGGAGAAGAGTGCAAAAATACTCTCTTGAGTAGGTACTTATTTTGAATAATTACTTCACAACCGCTAAAAAAAAAAACGTTCTGTAGGGTAGGGTGGGGAAAAAAAAATATATATATATATATATATATATATATATATATATATATATATATATATATAGTTAGCTGCTGCTACCTGGCTGGCTAACTAGCTAGCTGGTGCTAATGTGAGGTAATTTTAAAATATAAAGTCCAAATATTTTTATTCAACCACCTAGTTAGATTACATTTGATGGAAAAACAAAGAATGTGATGTTCAGAACATGGTAATAGTAACTACAGTAATTATGCTAGTGGGAAGCAGTGTCCCCTGGGGGCACATTACCCCAAGTGGCTGGAGGCGTTTTACCCCACAGAATTAACAAAAAATAAATAAATGTCATTCTGAAAATAAAACAACAAGCTTTAGAACACTGTTTTTCTTACTGTTAAAAATTATATCACTTAACGTGAAATTTGTTTTCTCTTCAGTGTAAGCTTTGCGGTCAAAACTTCTACATCACTCTGGTCATCTCTGATAGTCCATAGCAACTACAAAAACGTACCTTGATTTTATCTAGTGGTTATTTTGGGAAAAACAGTAAGGGGGCGTTTTCCCCCACTCTCCCCTATAGTATTAATGTGTGTAATATGAATGTAATCTGGACGTACATTCACCATGTTGTCATTATCATGTGACCTACCAGCGTCAGTTACGTCGCTTCACTGTCATTCACAAATCCTCTCCTATGGCCTCATGGGATAGTGAAGCGTCCATCGTATGCACACTTCAGCATCTCGCCGGAAGAAGTAGGTCATTTAGGTACTTTTTGCCTACTCTACTAGGAGTACTGTGAATTCAGACATACTGTATTTCTTGTGTCACAAACTGTTTTTCCTATATAGTAGGAAAGTATGCAATTTTGGATGCAGCAGTAAAAACCCCAAAATGAAACAAATGTGAAACTAATTTTTGCTTATTCATATGGTTGAATTGGACCATCGAAGCTCAGCAGTAGACATTGGTTAATAAAGTGAGATTAAATACATAAAGGCCTGGTTTCACACACAAGGCTTAAACTATAGTCCCAGACTAAAATGCATGGTTGAGCTGTTTTAACTGAAAGGAACTTGCACTGACAAATCTTAAAATATATCAGTGCCATTGGTTTGTCTTAAGATTCACACAAGTGATGTATTTTTTCTAAGGCACGTTTATAAAAGCTACTTAAATGTCCAACTAAGGCCTAATCTTGGCTTACTCTAAAACCAGGCCAAAGTATATCTGTGTTATTTAATATTTAATTATTGCAGGTTTGCAGTAATATTCTGAGTTTGCATTGCTGTTTCTATTCATTTTGAGGGAGACTGGACAGGATGAGTAAATGAGTAAATTCACATTTAGTCTAGAACTACAATAACCATCATGTTCACACAGCAACGGCTCTGCATTTAATCACGATTTCTCTCAACATGAAGACGGGAGAGCTGTCAGTCATGAAATGGGAAAACAATGTGTGTTACTTGTTTAAAAAGGTAACTCAGATATTTTGTAAAATTAAAAGTAATGTGTTACTTTACTAGTTACTTAAAAAAAGGTAATCTGGTTATGTAACTCATGTTACTTCTAATGTGTTTTCCCCAACATTGATATTAACTGACCAAAACCTGTCATGGATTGTTGCAACAGACATTAAACGTACTATTTTAACATTTATTCCCAAATCCAAAAAGACAAACATCTAGAAAAAGAATTAGAGTGGGTGATGATAAATGGTTTGTATTAACTCCATTATGTTGGGTGATTTCAAACACAGAATCAATGCACACGTGGTTAGGGATCACTGCTCTGGATAATAAACATTGATTTCCATAAGCACAGTGAGAATGTGAGTAATCACGCCTGCTGATAAAGGGGGAGTGTTTGATGGTGGGTTGTCTTGTTTAAAATGCTGCAAATTTACTTCCAAATATACAACTTCTGTGCCATGAATTTTATTACTAGTGATTTGATTGGTAACAGCGCTATAGTGTCTTATTATTCTAATTGTATTTATTCATTGAATATAAGACATTTCAGACAGTATGGATCTTTTAGATAAATTTAAGGAGTGCTGGTCTGGTCTTGGTCTTGTCTTGGTCTTGTCTTGGTCTTGTCTTGGTCTCAACCCCACAAAGTCTTGGTCTTGGTCTCAGCACATGCTGGTCTGGGTCTCAATCAGATTCGAGAACCAGAAAGAACTGTTGTATAAATGATATTATGTAACACTTTATTTTACAGTGTCCTTGTTACATATCTTGCATCTTACTTTTGTGGTAAAAGTTTTTCTCTAAACTCTAAACCAAACCCTATTAATTAATTCATTAACCATCGTATCTAACATCGTATATCTGATTCTATGGACCATCTCTCGCCAGACTGTCCATGGATTTTCTTGCCGATGATTTTTCTGAGGTAAGTTAGATCTTTCCCCCCAACCCTTCCCATCACATGGCTTGCACACACACACAAACACACGCAAGCACACACACACATGCACGCACACACACGCATTCACACCTACGCACAATTTAGCATCTCTAATTTATCTATACTGCATGTTTTTGGATTGTAGGAGGAAACCCACACAGGGAGAACATGCAAACTCCTCACAGAAAGGCCTCCTGGCTCAGCCAGGACTCAAACCGGGGACCTTAATCACAAGTAGTTCTGTTTGCGTTATACCTGATATGTAGTAAGAACCCACAGACAGCATTCACTTCAGCAAAAGTGATGTCAGTTTGATAAAGTTGAAGGCTTCCTCCGTGACCTCTGGAAACAACCAGACACTGTTGTTTGGAAACCCAACTCTAACCGCACGGCCCTGGATGAAAAGTAACAATGCCATGCTTGCTGGAGCTCTGACATGGGAGCAATAAAAGACAGCTGGACTGTGTTATGAAACAGCCTGTGACCTATTACTTTTGCAATTAGATTTGTGAATATGAACGCTTTTGTAATGAACTTGGAGATTCTTCAGAGGGCCGTCTCCAGAGATCTGATGGTCTGACAAGGCTCACAAACAGCCAACAAAACAAACCGATTTACAAGAATCTCAAAATCAGAGCACCTCATTTGCTTACTTGGAACTGTGTAATGATGTTTTCCAGCTTCGGGTCAGAGGGGACAGACTGAACTGAATCAATCCCACCAATGTTAAAAAACGAGAACATAGTTAACAGTTAATTATTACTCATCATTAGTGTGTTTGCAAGAATAACAATGAGGTTAAAGATTTAAACAAACCATTAACTACATGTTTAAATTTGATGTGTAACTCATCACGTGTGTGTGTGCCTGCGTACGTGCGTGTGTTTCTACCCAATTAATTATTATTACTAATTTGATTATTTATTTTTAATATGACAATTTTCTAAATGTTATGGTTCTTATGATATGCTGTTATATGTGTAAGCATTTACGTTATTCTGAAAATGTATTTCTATGAAGTCTAGAACAATGTTATATATTTTGTTGACTTGTGTACTTACATTCTCCCAAATGTTTCCAATAATGTTTAAATCCAGAGAAATAAGCGATTTTAACCTATAAATGACATCATACCCACATAACCCTCCAGTTTTATTTTGTAGAAACCATGGAAACATAATAATTTTTATATAGTTTTATTAGACAGGTGAGAAACTGTTTGGATACATTCATCGACAGAAAACGAATCATTGTTATACAGCTCAACATGTTTAGTCTTATTGTTTAAATCTGGTTTTCTTGATTTACCGCGAGTGCCATGTTTTACCGTGCCTAATATGGATCTAGCTCACTGCAGTGTGAACAAGTGTCTCATAGTAGTCGCTGAGCTGACGCACAGAGTAGCATTATAACATAACTTTCAACACACTCAAATGTATGTAATATGATAAAACAGGGCTGCGTTCCCCCACATATACATGAGTGGAAAAAGTGGAAGTGCTCATCTGTGGCAGAATAAAAGCTCTGTGAAATCAAGGCGTCATCAAGCTACGCCTTTGTTTTGAATGAGGACCTCTAGCGGCGGAAAAATGACATATTGTGGCTTTAAGTGAAATTATGGCTTTATATGTAAAACATGACAGAATTATTAATATTATTATTTTTAAATCAAACTTTTTTTAATATATACAGTATTAAAAGCTTTCATTATTTTTTTTTTCATATTTGATACAGGCTTTTATGACTCAGTATGATAGTGAGAATATGTACTCTAAGAGAGAAAAAAACATTTTATTCAGAGACCCAAACTGAGCAAAAATATGCAACTTGACTTTATATGATAAAGATGTTTACAACAAAAGACTGACCTGACCTGAAGGTGGATGTTTTTAAAATTCTAAAATACTATAGAATTTTTAAATACTAAAAGGTGTTTTACTTGCTAAAAAAGTATGAACTATCAATCAGATAACAGAAGGCATAGATTGTGTACAACAGGTTTTTCAGTTTTGATCATGTTAATTATTTAGAGCACAAATTTGTGTATCAAATATGATACAGTAGGATTTATAGGGTTAATCATGTTCATGCATGTGCATGTCTGTATCAAACTGTGCTAACTGCTACAGTTTTCTGTCATCTTGTGCACTTTGGCTGATTATGCTCTTAGGGGTCACACACAGTCTCTGTGTCTCAGATGAGTTTAATGGTGCCAGTCAGATTGGGGCCAGATTTCTTGGCCCTGAGGTCTATGTCTTGGTGGGGAAGCTGTTTGCTGGCTGGCTCAGTGACGTCCACCCTCAGGGCCAGTGCCGCCCCCATCATGTGCCCAGATCATATCGCACCGAGCGCTGTGCTCTGGCACGGTAGATGGCAACTCACCAAAAATTTTGCCACAAACCTAGCTTAAAAATCAACATGAAATACATAGGAAAAAAAAATAAAATAATAATTATACTTCTGTAATCTGACACAGATATTAAAGAGAGAAACAGGATATTCAACAAGAAAAAAAATACAGAGGGAGTCAGTTTTGAGTCCAGGCTCGTAGTTTTGGTAGCATGGTTGTGTTATTCTGTTCTCTCACGTGCATCTCCTAGGAATTATTATTATGCACTATTTATTTGGGATATGACTTTGCTTTGTCCTGCACTCTTTACATCCCAGACAGCAACAGTGTTGGGCCAGATCCGGCCCACATCTGGTACACGTGGAGTCCACACATTCCTTCATGCTGGATCTGGGCTGACACTTTGTTGCTGTCTGTGATCCCACTGTGACCCTGTTTACACCTGGTATTAAGATGTGTTTTGGTCGATCGGAACACAAGTGGACAACATTAAATACAGGTGTAAACAGTCCCTTACTGTAACTGTTATTTAACAGTTGTAAACATATGTGTTTGTTTTATTTAAAGTATCAGTTCAGGCACTGTTTAGGCACCGGCACCAGTTTAAAAGTATCGGTTTGGCACCGGTATCGTAAAAACCCAAACGATACCCAACCCTACTTTTGATAGATACTGACCACTGCAGACCGGGAACACCGCACAAGAGCTGCAGTTTTGGAGATGCTCTGAACCAGTCGTCTAGCCATCACAATTTGGCCCTTGTCAAACTCTCTCAAATCCTTACGTTTGCCCATTTTTCCTGCTTCTAACATCAACTTTGAGGACAAAATGTTCTCTTGCTGCCTAATATATCCCACCCACTAACAGGAGCCGTGATGAAGAGATAATCAGTGTTATTCACTTCACCTGTCAGTGATCATAATGTTCCTATGAGTGAAAATGGCAGAGTTATATAGTCATGGGGGATTATGTGCCAGCCAAGCAAGTGCCATTGAGATGAATTGTTTTATAGACCAAATGGTTCCCCATCAAAAATGACAGTCTTTTTAAAACCGGAAAAAAAGATTACATTACATTTGATAAAAGCCTACAAAGACAATAACATTTTATGACCTGTAACAACATGGGCCATTGAATCATGCACAATAAGATCAGAAAAACACAAATCATGCAACACTATACGTTTGCGCAATCGTCACATTGCAGCACTGCCACACATACCTACATACATTAGGATGTTGTCCTAGCTAGTGCCATTTCCTGTAGGAACTGCAAAGTTGGAGCCGCCACATGCTCAATAGTGTTTGGCAGCTGAACGCCTGCTAATGACTGTGCAGCTCCGCTGGGAAATGAGCAGACAAGAGAAAGAGAAAAAGCATGAGAAAAAAAAAACAGAGGAGACAGAGTGATGCACATAATAGTCCAGGATCTGATGTCCTCCATCTGGCGCAGCCAGGGATCGACTCCAGCGGCAAGCTTGCTCCGACCTGCGGGCATGGGTACTCCATCATTATTTCCCCCTGATGCTCCCATGGCACCATGTTGGCATTTAGGAATGTCACTCCACAAGCCAGAGTCTTGGTTGGATCGGGCTAAGCAAGCCCGCAGAGACAGGGCAAGTTGGCTTGCATCAGCAAAATATGTGTTCAGGGAGACGGATGTTCATTATCTTCATAATATATCCCATTTGTGGGACTTGCACTGTGTGGGGAACGGTGAGAAAGTGTCATTCTAATGGCCATACAGGGGTTCAGTCGAAATGACAATGATGCCACCTGACATCAGGCATTAAGTCATGCTGCTACTGAATTAGCCCGACACACCCTCGGTTTGACAGTGAAAAAGGCTTTTATAAGTGATAGTAATTCCTTGGGAGTTTTGCAGGAACAATTGTTCTTTTTCTCAATTGTTCTAGCTTTAGTATGAGTTAAATAAGTGAAGGCAAACGACTTCAAACAGCATATTTATTGGTCACTTTTCAGAAATAACAGCTTTTTTCTCTCTCCCCTTCAATCTTAGAACATCTCGGTCTAATGAGCACTAACTTCAAAGAAGCGCATTTATCTATTTTGACCTCCTTTTCAAGTGACAGCTGGCATATGTCGCATTTCTGTCGCAATTATTTCCATGGAGACAGTGAAAGGAAACACAAATACAGTCTTGGCTGGCAGATAACATATGCAAACTGAAATAAAGTAGCCTACTACAGAGTTGGGTCCATAAAGAATCTCATCTCATCAGCAACATTTTCTTAACATCAACATGTGTTTCAGATACAAGTATGTGCACAACACATTCTGAGTGATGATTTTATATGAATATAATAGGAAAGTCAAAGGAACAGTTCAACCAAAAATTAACATTCTGTCCTAATTTACTCACCGTTCCAAACCTGCATGACTTTCTTTCTTCTGTGGAGCACAAACGAAGAGATGTTAATAAATTGTTGACCACTATGGCTTGTATGGAGAGAAAAAATAAAATAAAAATCCCAATATCATCTTTTATGTTCCACAGAAGAAAAAAGTCATGAGTGATGACATCATTTTCATTTTTGGGTGAACTAATCCTTTCAGTTTCCTGTTCATATAAAATAACATTATAAACCCTAACATTCCAAAAAATTAATTGGTTTGAGTAGAGGAAACTCAAATTAAAAACAAATTATTTCAATCAAATTAAATTTTTTGAGTATTTAGAACTTTCTTTTTCTTTTGAGTTCTCAAAACGGACACATTTTACGTAATCTGAATTGTTTCATGAACTTTCAATTTAGACTTCAATTGACCTGAAACTGGGCTGGGATTTCTATTTCCTAGCATGCTTTGCCATGATACTCTAAAGGGAGAGTAAATGCTAAAATTAATGTTTTTTTTTTTTTTTTTTTTTTTTTTTTTGTGCAAAATTAATGTTAAGAGGAGATTTAGTAGTGTTTAATCTTTTGCTATGCTAATATAAAATAGTTTTGGTTATGTTGTTTTTTATACACTCACCTAAAGGATTATTAGGAACACCTGTTCAATTTCTCATTAATGCAATTATCTAATCAACCAATCACATGGCAGTTGCTTCAATGCATTTAGGAGTGTGGTCCTGGTCAAGACAATCTCCTGAACTCCAAACTGAATGTCAGAATGGGAAAGAAAGGTGGTTTAAGCAATTTTGAGCATGGCATGGTTGTTGGTGCCAGACGGGCTGGTCTGAGTATTTTGGGGCTCGTATACGAGCACTTGGTGGCCGGGCCTACCCCCATGGGGCCCGGCCAGGCTCAGCCCGAATGAGCGACGTGGGGCCACCCTCCCGTGGGCTCACCACCTGCAGGAGGGATCATATGGGGCTGGTGCATAGTGGATCGGGCGACAGTCGAAGGCTAGGCCCCTGAAAGACCCGATCTCTGGACACGGAAACTGGCTTTAGGGACGTGGAATGTCACCTCGCTGGCGGGGAAGGAGCCTGAGCTTGTGCG
This sequence comes from Paracanthobrama guichenoti, assembly GCA_018749465.1. Taxonomy (NCBI): domain Eukaryota; kingdom Metazoa; phylum Chordata; class Actinopteri; order Cypriniformes; family Gobionidae; genus Paracanthobrama; species Paracanthobrama guichenoti. The sequence continues at coordinate 7,084,102 of CM031956.1, read as the reverse complement.
GGAGGTTGAGAGGTACCGGCTAGAGATAGTCGGGCTTACTTCCACGCACAGCTTGGGCTCTGGAACCACACTTCTTGAGAGAGGCTGGACTCTCTACCACTCTGGAGTTGCCCATGGTGAGAGGCGGTGGGCTGGAGTGGGTTTGCTTATAGCCCCCCAGCTCAGCTGCCATGTGTTGGAGTTCAACCCGGTGAATGAGAGGGTCGCTTCCCTGCGCCTTCGGGTAGGGGATAGGTCTCTCACTGTCGTATGCGCCTACGGGCCGAACGGCAGTGCGGAGTACCCGGCCCTAATGGGGTCTCTGGGAGGGGTGCTGGAAAGTGCTCCACCTGGAGACTCCATCGTTCTACTGGGGGACTTCAATGCACACGTGGGCAGTGACAGTGACACCTGGAGGGGCGTGATTGGGAGGAACGGCCCCCCTGATCTGAACCCAAGCAGTGTTCTGTTATTGGATTTCTGTGCTAGTCACGGCTTGTCCATAAGAAACACCATGTTCAAGCATAAGGGTGTCCATCAGTGCACGTGGCACCAGGACACCCTAGACCGGAGGTCAATGATCGACTTTGTGGTCGTCTCACGACTTTGTGGTCGTCTCATCTGACCTCCGGCCGTATGTCTTGGACACTCGGGTGAATAGAGGGGCCCAAACATACTGTCAGGGTCTGTTGGGAATGTTTGGCCGAGCACCCTGTCAGAGAGATCTTCAACTCCCACCTCCAACGGAGCTTCGACCGGATCCCAAGGGAGTCTGGAGATATTGAGTCCGAGTGGACTATGTTCTCCACCTCCATTGTCGACTCGGCTGCTCGGAGCTGTGGCCGTAAGGTCTCCGGTGCCTGTCGAGGCGGAAATCCCCGAACCCGGTGGTGGACACCGGAAGTAAGGGATGCCGTCAAGCTGAAGAAGGAGTCCTATCGGGCCTGGTTGGCTTGTGAGACTCCTGAGGCAGCTGACGGGTACAAGCAGACCAAGTGGACTGCAGCCCGGGTAGTTGTGGAGGCAAAAAATCGGGAGAGGAGTTCGGTGAGGCCATGGAGAAAGACTATCAGTTGGCCTCAAAGAGATTCTGGCAAAACGTTCGCTGCCTCAGGAGGGGGAAGCAGTGCCCTACCAACACTGTTTACAGTGGAGATGGGCAGCTGTTGACCTCAACTGGGGATATCGTTGGACGGTGGAAGGAATACTTTGAGGTGAGGGACGCTGGAGGGATTATGTCTCCCGGCTGGCCTGGGAACGCCTTGGGGTTCCCCCGGAAGAGCTGGAGGAAGTGGCTAGGGAGAGGGAAGTCTGGGCGTCTCTGCTTAGACTGTTGCCCCCTCGATAAGCGGAAGATGATGGATGGATGGATGGATGGATGGATGTTTGTTTGTCCATCACGTTGGAGTTTTCCCTCTTTTGCATCTTGCTTTTAAAACGTTAATTAGGGCAAAAGTAAAATGCGCACGACCGCACAGGCATTCATAACGGTGCAAAGCAGATAGAGTGTTTTCAATGAATTTTTTTGGCACCATAAGGAATTAACTGAAAACACTTGATCTGCTCCGCGCCAGTGGACATGCACCATCATGAATGGCCGTGCACATTTTACTTTCACTTTAGAATTAGCAGCAATTCGGGGGCGGGTTGCTTGAATGGTGGGTTTGTTGTCATTCTTAATGAAAAACACAATAAAACAGTACAAACTCTGACAAACACTTTTACATTTCACGTTGAAACCAAATCTTCCGTGATCATCTTGTCATTCAGCTCCTCGCTCTCGTGATGAATGAAATCTGACTCCTGCTGCACTAAAGAGATTGTATAAGCGCACTGTAAACCTGAATAAGTTGGCAAAACAAAAAAAAAAAATTGGCAGTTTGTTACATCAAATTCTTTACATTAAGAAAGTTAAAGTTTAAGTAAACAGAAAATGCAGATTTTTATTTTGTACTTGTATTTTGTACTATTTTGTAATTGCTCTGAACTTCAAATATGTGAGTAAGCTAATTCATACATTTAAATTAAAATTATTAACTTTTTTTAGTAGTGGAAAATTGGCTAGCTTCAACAAGCTAATTGAATAAATGCTACCTTGGTAATTGGTAACACAATGCTTTGATAGCAATTAGCATAGCAAAGCACTTGCTGAATGAGGACAGCAATATAAATACAAAAACTCTTCTAAACTAGCATAGCAAAATCTTGCACAAAAAAACAAACAAAAAAACATTATATAATTCTTAATTTTACCACTTACTCTCTCTTTTGAGTGTCATGGCAAAGCATGCTGGAAAATAGAAATCTCAGCCCAGTTTCAGTTAAGTTTAAGTTATGCCGAGTTCACACTACCCGATTTTAGCCCCGATGGCAAGCTAAATATCTGGACTTGTTGGCAATTCTGCTGTGTGAAATGTTCTGATTGAAAATAACATCAGCGATGACCTAAAGCCAATGAGAGAGAGCAAGAAACAGGCAGCAGGAGGTTCAAGGAGGAGTATATCAGTATTTTAATATACATTTACAATTATATCAAACAGAAACGGCACAAACATTTGCTTGACCAGCCGCAACAGCCACACATTGCAGAATTATTTATTTACCTCAAACTCTTTGCAGAACACAATCATTGCTCCCTATGTCACCCCAACCATTTCCTCTGCCATAATCTTTTTTCTTTTTCTCCTTTTCGCTACAAATCAGCACACAGAAAATTTGGATCGCAAACTTTCTGCAGTTTATAATTTTTAATAACAATTCCAGTCTCACGTGAGAACTCCGGTCTGACGCATGCGTGATCTCACGTGTGTTTGGTTGTGAAACGTAGTTTGTGCACTGGACAGAGTTGTCGGTGATTCTTCCTATTGTAAAGTCATGCAGTGTGAAACCTCCTGTGGCTAATCCATTCAGTCCATCCATGCAGTGTGAACACAGCAGAGACTGAACGCTACCCCAGATAGTCATGCAGTGTGAAAAGAGCAGTGATCTGACCAGTTTGAAAATCGTGCAGTCTGAACTCGGCATTAGTCTAAAGTAAAATAAACAAGTTCATAAAACTCAAAACAATTAAACTATTCAGATTACTAAAATGTGTCAGTTTTGAGAACACAAAAGAACAAAAAAGTTCTAAATACTCGTAAAAGTCAATTTGATTAAACTGATTTGTTTAATTTGAGTTGGCTCTACTCAAACTAATTAATTTCCAGTGAACAGCCAAAAAATATGAGCAACTCAGGATGTGACTCCGTTGCTTGTCCACCAACAAGATTCAGAGAATGTGAGGCACAGGGTGAATATGTGGCAAGAGGTGTTACTTTCTTTATTTTAGCCTGAACCCCTTTCACTTTGCCGGACATATGTAATTGCCCCATTGTCAAATCCCCTGCAATCTGAAATATCAATGCAATACTCCTCCAAAGTCTTCAATATAATTTCTGATATTTCCCAGTCAGTCTTTCCATTGAAAGCTCCCAGTCATCGTTCTCCTTCTTTGCTACATATCTTAACAGAATCATATTCTGTTCCATATGAGAAATGTCAGGAGTTGCATCACAAATCACAGAATAATAAATTGCACACTCCCTTTCCTTTAATATTTCTTTCAAGACCTTTTCTTCGCAGAGTTCACTGAATTCATTTTGTGATTCTGGGCTAAGGTAATGTGTCATTCCTGCACCTGTCTTCTTCTCTGACACTTTTTGCAAATGATCACTGAGCAGAAGATCATAACGAGCCAACAGCTCTAATGTGCCAAGGAAGTTGCCATTTATGAACATCACCTAAATTGTCTGTGGTTCCTCTGAATGCTAAGTTTCTTGATGCCAAAAAAGTGTGAAATCTAATATTCTTTCAAGAATTGCTTTGTTGCTGGTTTTTTTTTTTTTTTCAACTTCCAGCTGTACTTTATTTTGCAAGATTCTATATATTCCTTTTGCTTCTGTCAAAGACTATTTCAGATTTTTCCACTTGAGGTAGCATGCTTTGTGTGCCTTGCTTCATGGTCAGGGAATTTGTTGTACATTCTCCACCACTTTAGATCTGCTGTTTTGTACCCTTTTTAGTGTTAAGCGCACTAGTTGATGCATGTATTTCTGAGGTCATCATGTGAAAAATGCATACGTGGCACACAATATAATGCATGTGCTTGGACTGTACATCAACTAGTCTCTACTGTTTTTCTCACCCATTTGCTGACTTACAAAACTGGAGATACACTGGGAATTTCTTTCTTTCTGAATCCTTGGACATAATAGTTTTCAGGTCTGTCTGACTGGCAGTGGCTAGCTTTCTAACGATCACCTCACGTTCACGATCTGTAAACCTCTCTGGATCAGTGGTCAAAAAATCTTCTTCACTGTTGCTTCATTTCTCCCTGCACTTGCTGAGTTTGGGCTGTCTGTGAGTGTGTCCTGACTGGTGCTACTTTCAGCTTCTTCACTTTGACCTTTACTAACTGATGTTGGGCTACTTTTGTGCATTTGCTGGGTTGAGGAACCTGGCTCTGTAGACAACAAATACCATGACTCAAATAGATGTAACAAAAATAAACGAATACTTTTCAATTTAGTTCAGTTAAAACAGATGTGACCAGTAAATACTAAAACAAACAATAAAGTAATCTGCTGCACTGACTCTCCAAGCCATCTTTGAAATGGGGTTGTGAACCAGACGATGCTGTTGCTGCAGGACATAAGTTTAATATCAAATCACTTTGACAGTCTGAATGTAAAAGAAGATGGTAACATTGTTGTAAACCCTTTATTTTAAATGTTTATATAAATATTACATGAAAACAATGCCATTATGCCATAATTTAGGAATTCTCATGCAATTATTCATGACAAACTAGTTAAGTAACCTTTATTTATATAACGCTTTATACAATACAGATGGTTTCAAATCCACTTTACAGTGATAACAGGAAAATAATGCAACAAAGTTTGCTTCGGCTGTACAGTAGATCTAGAAGAAATAGTGTCATAGTTCTCCTCTGGCCAGCAAGCAAACAGTGTATGCTTATGATTCAAGCAGCATTACAGGTCAGAAATCAGATTGGATCAGAACATTTAGAATATTTGTATGGAGACGGGTTTGAGGATCAGTGTCACTGGCTGTCGTGTCGATGTCTAGGTGCAGGTTCTCCATCTGATCTGGATCCAGCTGACTACATGCGTTGTGGTCGTGTCTAGGTGCAGGTCCTCCATCTGATCTGGATACGGCTGACTACATGAGTTGTGGTCGTGTCTAGTCACAGGTCCTCCATCTGATCTGGATACGGCTGACTACATGTGTTGTGGTCGTGTCTAGGTGCAGGTCCTCCATCTGATCTGGATATGGCCTGGATACAGCTGACTACATCATGAATTGTGGTTATGTCTAGACACAGGTCCACCATCTGATTTGGATCCGGCTGACTACATCATGCTTTGTGGTTATGTCTAGGTGCAGGTCCACCATCTGATCTGTATATGTCCTGGATTCCGGCTGACTACATCATGCATTGTGGTCGTGTCTAGACACAGGTCCTCAATCTGATCTGGATACCGCTCAGATCTGGCTGACTACATCATGCGTTGTGGTTGTGTCTAGGCGCAGGTCCTCCATCTGATCTGGATCCGGCTGACTACATCATGCGTTGTGGTTGTGTCTAGGCACAGGTCCACCATCTGATTTGGATCTGGCTGACTACATCATGCGTTGTGGTTGTGTCTAGGCGCAGGTCCACCATCTGATCTGGATCTTGCTGACTACATCATACGTTGTGGATGTGTCTAGGTGCAGGTCCTCCATCTGATTTGGATCCGACTGACTACATGTGTTGTGGTCGTGTCTAGGCGCAGGTCCTCCATCTGATCTGGATACGGCTCGGATCCGGCTGACTGCATCATGAGTTGTGGTCGTGTCTAAACGCAGGTCCTCCATCTGATCTGGATACGGCTCGGATCCGGCTGACTGTATCATGAGTTGTGGTCATGTCTAAACGCAGGTCCTCCATCTGATCTGGATCCGGCTGACTACATGTGTTGTGGTCATGTCTAGGCGCAGGTCCTCCATCTGATCTGGATACGGCTGAATACATCATGCATTGTGGTCGTGTCTAGGCGCAGGTCCACCATCTGATGTGGATGCTGCCTGGATCAGGCTGACTACATCATGTGTTGTGGTTGTGTCTAGGCGCAGGTCCACCATCTGATCTGAATCTGGCTGACTACATCCTACGTTGTGGTTGTGTCTAGGAGCAGGTCCTCCATCTGATCTGGATATGGCTCGGATCCGGCTGACTACATCATGTGTTATGGTTGTGTCTAGGTGCAGGTTCTCCATCTGATCTGGATACAGCCTGGATTCGGCTGACTGCATCATGAGTTGTGGTCGTGTCTAAGCGCAGGTCCTCCATCTGATCTGGATCCGGCTGAATACATCATGCGTTGTGGTCGTGTCTAGGCGCAGGTCTACCATCTGATCTGGATGCTGCCCGGATCAGGCTGACTACATCATGCGTTGCGGTTATGTCTAAGTGCAGGTCCTCCATCTGATCTGGATACGACCTGGATCCATGTAGTCAGCCGGTGTTGTGATCATGTCTAAGTGCACACAAAGCTTGCTGCAGCGCACCTGCAAATGTAACTACAATTGTGTCGTGTGGGAAAAAAAAAAAAAAAGACTATCAAAACGTGTTTCATAATCTTATATTTGTTTTCCATTTGGATCAGTTCATTTAAAATGAGTTTCAAGCTTTTGATAGATGCATTTCTCATGCATGGCCAGAGAACTGGCACCCCAACTGAGCCTGGTTTCTCCATGCCACTTGGAGTTTTGGTTCCTGGCCACTGTCGCCTTTGGCTTGCTCAGTTGGGGGGCACTAAAATGTCCAACTAAATATTAAAATAAACTAAAATTAACTAAATTACCGATCTGCCTGCATTGTCAATGATAATTGATATGAGCTGAATAACACTTCTCCAGAGTGGCTGTACAGCTAAATCAAATTGCAATTTCATTATTTTCCTGTTTAACACTGTGACGCTGCTTTGAAACAAACGGCATTGTAAAAAAGCACTATATGAAAGGTAACTTGACTCTTGCTTTTGAGAAAAGGACATGTTAAATTTGGGTTTATTTTGACATGCTCAAATTCATAAAGACCAGGATGGCAGAAAGCACAGGGCTGTTTTTACAAAAAGCACTATCGGGAGTGCACAAATGAGCAGTCGATAATAGTCAACTCTTGCTAAGACCAAAAAGCAAGTAGTTTAAGTTAAATGCAAGTGATCACGCCATGTCTGCAGTGAGCATGCCAAACTTCAGCTTCCACACCAACCCTTAGATAAGGGACTAAAACATTTATCTAGAGTAACCTTATCGGGCTTGTAAAATTGCAAGTAAGCCATTTGAGGAGGATATAGGCAAATGTTTGGATTTCCTGCACATAGGGGAGAGTAAGGCACAACCTAACCTAACACTTTGACTTTCTCAGTGTAAATCCACTTGGGGTTCAGAGTATTTTTTTTTTTCCTCCCACATTTTCACACATCTAGAACAAATGTGGTAGTTTAATACAGTGTATACTTTTCTTGATTTACCCTGAATGGAAGTGAAATGTGACATGCCCCATAGTACATGTACCATGACCAAGTGACCGCTTAAACTTCTGAAAAAACTAAAATAGTCAAAAAAAAAAAAAGCATTTCGTAATTAAAAAAAAAGTTTAACACGTTGCTAAAATATAGCTATACAGCATAGTTCAAAATATGAATAATTTCTGAGCATTGACTATCATCAGCCACCCTTTTCTCATAAGTCACAAAAGTATAGAATATATCATTTCTTATAGGGGCTCATTGTAATGCAGTGTTACAAGGCACCCCACCTGCCCAACTGGGATTTAAAAAGCAGCTTGTGTCTGTTAGATCAGCATTAAACAAGCGCAACTGTTAAACCGATACAAGTTTACAATATCATATTGGTCTTATTTTAAAAGAGATAAAATAAACTTAAGAAATTTACTTTTGCTATGGTTAAATGGTCAGTAATAGCTTCCAAAGATTTCTTATTTTGTGCAAGTCTCCAAATGTTGATGCGTCAACTAGTAAATGCACGGTTTCGTCATCCTGGCATATGTTGAAAGTGTTAAACCATGCATGTCACAACTAACCCTGCGTCAGGTTGTGCCCCATGCTCCCCTACTGCAGTTATCACGACCGGTCACACAGACTGCATGATTATGCCATCAGTTTCCTGTGACTACCCAGTTAATAAAACTTGCCATCCAAGGCTCTAGTTGACTAAGTAGAGGTCATTAGTGCGCAACAGTCAACACTGTACATTACCAGGAACACATGGTGCTGTGGTCAGCTTTATTCAGGAGTTGCAGCAAAACAAGATACAGCAAGAGAACAAGTAGGGTATGAAAAGGATAGTCATTAGACAATAACTTCCTGCATACACAGGAAACACATTCTCACTCTAGTTTCTTGACCACCTTTCTCTTCAGGTTCTTTTGTTGGAGTAGAAGGTCAACGTACAGACAGTGATCCACAACACTTGAAGCACAGAGAAGACCACCATGCAGAGCACCAGAGTAGCCAGCAGAGAAGACATCTTGTCCTGAGGTGAAAAAACAAACAAAAAAGTTTCATATAGGAAATAAGTCAAGCATGCACTTCCAGTTACTCTTAAATCTGATGCCTGTTGAAGATGCATAAAAGACAGAGCTTGGCGATGTCGGTTTCTGTCTATAGAGGCGCAGTCTAGCATCCCAATGTATTATAACAGTTTAAAAAAAAAAAAAAAAAAAAAAAAAAAAAAAAAAAAGTCACTTGTTCAATAGGAGTGCCGTATACGCTTTTAAAAAAAAAAAAAAAAACTGCTTGACTGCTTTTGTAGCTAGAATGATGATTTGTTAAATTATACAGGGATTACGGGATTCAGTTTCTATACTTGAAAGCTACTATTAGACATCCAAATCTGAAAAGTAGTTCAGTTTATTTGCATCATTGCTCTAATGTATCGAGCAATGCCCCTATTAGTGCTGTTGCTGTGTGATTATGTGTTCTCATTTTCTCTTAGAAGTCCTTTTTCCTGAACATGGCACATACCGAAATGGAACAGTGACTAAAAAGCCATGATACAAGCCAAACCGAAGTTATAATGGTTTCCCCCTTAAAACAAGTTACACGGAATATTACCTGACAGGTAGAGGTGCTTGATGGGCGTGTTGCACCTGATCTTGGCAATGTTAAGAGGTTGGCATCTCTCCAGACTGTGTTCTGCAGACAGCATGGACCCATAGGTGGCCCCCAGCCCATGCATGTTAATGGGACTCACTGCATGCAACAGCGCCACCTACAGAAGGCAGGAAACAGATCACTCGTTACATATTTGGTCACTTCGTTCAAGCTGCACTCATGACAGTTTACCTTCTCTTTCAGCTTGGGGAAGTGGACACAGGCCCAGTCAAAAAGATGACTAGCAAATCTCATCTTGTATTTTTCATATTCTTCTCTTTCAGTCTCATTGACGTCATTCCACTGTCCAAACCACTTTGGATTTACCATAGTATGGATCACCATACGTGACTGCCCTAAAACAAACCCACAAACACTTTAGTTGGTTAACTTTTGGTAAAATACTTTGATGGATCTGGGTGTATAAAATACAGGAGGAAGTGAACCTGGGAAACTAGTGCATGAGGTGGGATCCTTAGCAGAGGGGAAGGACAGGTACATCATGGGGATGTTGTCAGGTGCATCCTCCTTGTCTGAGTCAAAGTACTCTTCCATGCTAAATAAGTTAACAGTTTAAGGGGAGTAAAAAAATAAAAGCTCCTTTTAACATGCTGAAGTGACTGGATGTGAACACCTACACCTCATCCATGTTGTTGCTCTTATAGAGTCGCATGTTGGTTGAGGAGATGCCCAGTTCTTCCGTAGTGGCATTAAAGCCTGCAAACACCTGGAAAAAGCCTTTGCCTGGCTTTAGAGTATGAAGATAATCCTGGACCTCTGGGAGAAGCACATTAGCCCAGGGGAGCAAAATTAACAATCTGGCCAGTAAAGCAAGCATTCCATATGTGGAGTACTTAAGACCGCTTGTATTGAAGCCATTGTCACATACTTGGATTTGCCTGGATCTCTGGAGTCAGAAGCTTCTTGAAGGTGGTGAACATACCAGCATTTGAAATGATCACAGGTGCCAGAATTTCAACACCTTTACCTCCAGTCTTCACAGCTACTCCTGAAAGAGTCAGCCCTTATTCGTTTCATGGCTCCACTAGCTTTCAGATGCACAAGCTTGTAAAGGAGGTCACCGCATTGTGGCACATCCCTAGTGCATAACTCACCATATGCATTTTGTTTTCCATCAACTAGAATGCTGGACACAGGAGCATTGACCAGGACTCTTCCTCCATGCTTCTCCAAAAGCAGAATGATGTGATATGGGAGCTCACTAGCGCCACCCTTAGGATAATACACACCACGCTTTGAATGGTGCAAGAAAAGGGCATCCATCATGCAGCTAGAGTTTTTGGGTGGGACACCTTTAAATAAAAAATAAGTAAATAAATAATAAAAAAAAAAAAATTAATGCAGAGCTAAAGGCTAAAATGTTGGGAACATGACAAGCTTTTTACCATAAAATATTTGAGAAAACACTGTGAGGAGGTCACGGTTGCTGGTAAAAGTCTTGACCATGTCTGTTGTACTGGTGCGGGCGTATCTGAAAATTGGGGAGATCAAGTCAGCGATTCCACTCCACAATATGAAGCGAGCAAACCAGAGTGGGACCATCTTCAGCATACACAGCAAATGGATCTTCTTGGAACAGATCTATAAAAGGAAAAGACAATGTGACACCAAAACCACTCCATAAAGCTGGATTTAAAAAAAAAAATAAATAAATAAAATAAAATTCAGAGCTAAATACCTTCATGATTTTGAAAAGTTCCTCTACTGCTTTAGTATCATCTGGAAACTGCTTCTTAAGATGAGCCTCCATCTGCTTCTTACCGCTGTAAATGGTGTATTCTTTATGTTGAGTTCCTTTACCAATAACAACAGTGTCCACATGGGAACCCTGTTCAGCAAATTGCACCTGGCCATCAGTGATTAGATCCAATGCAATTTTCAGGAAGCCATTCTCATGAAGTTGTCCAACATAATGGAAGCCTTCGACAAATCATGTACATAAATGATAGAAGTCAAGATATTCAGCATTTGATGCACATCCATGAATAGCGCTGAGGTTCTTACCACAGTCAAACTGAAAGCCTTTCTCAGTGAAGGTCTTACACAGGCCTCCTGCCTGCTTGTCTTGCTCCAACACTAGGACTTTCTTGCCTAATTTGGCTAAAGTTGCTGCTGCAGTCAAACCACCAATACCACTGCCAATCACAATGACATCCAAGTTTCTGGGCACTTCAAATTCATCAAATTCTGCAGGCCAAGTAGTAACATTAGTTAACATCAGACACCTATCATTTGCAATACCACTATATAAAATAAGTGCATGCATGTTCATGTACCTTTCCGGAGCACTCTGTCCTTTTTCTTCTGGTCTACAACTAGTGAACCAGAAGGACTGATGGTCCCCTTGCACAGTCCACTTCTCCTGCCAAACAGATACCAGAATGTACCACGAGCCCAGTCCACAAGACATTCTAAGAAAAGCAGAATCCACCACATCTTCAATCACTTGAAAAAGAGCAGCTGGTGTGTTTCAGGAGAGCCTGCTTGTTAATTCCCCCTTGATGTTGAAAGCTCAAGCAGCAGCTCTTTGCAGAGACCACAGACAGCAGATTAGCACTGGTGTTTGAGTTAAGGCCCTATTTATTAGTCTAAATTGTGGGCGGAGACATTTAGTTCAATCAGATTTGTGGACTGATTGCATTGTGGTAATTGCTTATATCAGCTGTCTTGCATAAAATGTAAACCTTTACACCTTTGCACATTAACTTAACTCTGTATTTATAAGAATTTAAATTTGAATCAGTTACTGGGATATTTGAAAGCAGGGCTTTTGTTCATTTGAACAGCTCAATGCTGTGTTCCAGTTAGTTTTTATTATGCCCTTCACTCGCTAACTTCCCTCAGTTTTGTTCACGCATGAAGTACAAACCTGATTCCAAAAAAGTTGGGACACTGTACAAATTGTGAATAAAAACAGAATGCAATGATGTGGAAGTTTCAAATTTCAATATTTTATTCAGAATACAACATAGATGACATATCAAATGTTTAAACTGAGAAAATGTATCATTTTAAGGGAAAAATAAGTTGATTTTAAATTTCATGGCATCAACACATCTCAAAAAAGTTGGGACAAGGCCATGTTTCCCACTGTGTGGCATCCCCTCTTCTTTTTATAACAGTCTGCTCAAGTTTAGGAATAGGAATGTTGTCCCATTCTTGTCTAATACAGGCTTCTAGTTGCTCAACTGTCTTGGGTCTTCTTTGTCACATCTTCCTCTTTATGATGTGCCAAATGTTTTCTATGGGTGAAAGATCTGGACTGCAGGCTGGCCATTTCAAATCAAATCAAATCACCTTTATTTATATAGCGCTTTTAACAAGTCCAATTGTTTCAAAGCAGCTTCACATTGTTAACAGGAAAATAATGCAACAGAATTTGTACAGCCGTTCTGGTGAAACGGTGATGTTATCCGGCTAATTTCAAGTATCATATAGTGTCAATGCAGATCGGTAATATAGATGAAATTTAGGTGTCCCCAACTGAGCAAGCCAAAAGCCAGAGGCAACGGAGGCAAGGAACCAAAACTCCTTCAGGGTCAGAATGGAGAAAAAAACCTTGGGAGAAACCAGGCTCAGTCGGGTGCCAGTTCTCCTCTGGCCGATTTAACAAACAGTGTATGATTATAATTCTGGCAACATAGCAGGTCTTAATTCATATTAGGTAAATAGATATTCGTAAGATTATTCGAAAGATTGGAGTCATCACGCCGAAGACGGGTTTAATGAGGATGTCGTGTCGATGCAGCCTTTACAGGGGGAGTTTAATTGACATGTTCTCTGCAGACATTTCAGGGATGCGTTGGTCATGTCCAGGCGCTGGTCCACCATCTGATCTGGATACGGCCCGGATCCGGCTGACTGCAGTAAACCTCGGGATAAACAGAGAGACTAACATTAGCGTAGATGCCATTCTTCTTTTGATGAGTACATCAGGTGTTATGGGAAGTGTTCCTGGTTCCGGCTGACCTAGTTAATGCAGCCTAACAATCATTTACTGATTTGAATAATAGAAATTGATAATGTTTTATGTGTAAGCCATAGTAAAGAGATGCGTTTTTAGTCTAGATTTAAACTGACAGAGTGTGTCTGTTTCCCGAACAATGCTAGGAAGACTGTTCCAGAGTTTAGGCGCTAAATAGAAAAAGGATCGACCGCCTGCAGTTGATTTTGATATTCTAGGGATTATCAACTGGCCAGAGTTTTGAGACGACGTGATGGAGTATAATGCGTTAAGAGTTCGCTCAAGTACTGGGGAGCTAAACCATTTAGTGCTTTGTAAGTAATAAGCAAGATTTTAAAATTTATACAATGTTTAATAGGGAGCCAGTGCAGTGTTGACAGAACTGGGCTAATATGGTCATACTTCCTGGTTCTAGTAAGAGCTCGAGCTGCTGCGTTTTGGACCAGCTGGAGTTTGTTTATTAAGCGAGCAGGGCAACCACCCAGTAAAGCATTACAGTAATCTAGCCTTGAGGTCATGAACACATGAATTAACTGTTCAGCATTTTGCATTGAAAGGATGTGCCGTAATTTAGATATATTTTTAAGATGGTAGAATGCAGTTTTACAGATGTTAGAAACGTGGCTTTCAAATGAAAGATTCAGTACCCGGATCCTTCTTCTACGCAGCCATGATGTTGTAATTGATGCAGTATGTGGTCTGGCATTGTCATGCTGGAAAATGCAAGGTCTTCCCTGAAAGAGATGACGCGAATGGCACGGTGGATTGTGTTCACAGACAATGTTTTCTGGAAGTATTCCTGAGCCCATGTTGTGATTTCCATTACAGTAGCATTCCTGTATGTGACGCAGTGCCGTCTAAGGGCCCAAAGATCACGGGCATCCAGTATGGTTTTCCGGCCTTGACCCTTACACACAGAGATTGTTCCAGATTCTTTGAATCTTTGGATGATATTATGCACTGTAGATGATGATAACTTCAAACTCTTTTTCAATTTTTCTCTGAGAAACTCCTTTCTGATATTGCTCCACTATTTTTGGCCGCAGCATTGGGGGAATTGGTGATCCTCTGCCCATCTTGACTTCTGAGAGACACTGCCACTCTAAGAGGCTCTTTTTATACCCAATCATGTTGCCAGTTGACCTAATAAGTTGCAAATTGGTCCTCCAGCTGTTCCTTATATGTACATTTAACTTTTCCGCCCTCTTATTGCTGCCTGCACCAACTTTTTTGGAATTTGTAGCTCTCATGAAATCCAAAATGAGCCAATATTTGGCATGACATTTCAAAATGTCTCACTTTCAACATTTGATATGTTATCTATATTCTATTGTGATTAAAATATAAGTTTATGAGATTTGTAAATTATTGCATTCCTTTTTTATTCATAATTGGTACAGTGTCCCAACTTTTTTGGAATCGGGTTTGTAGACTTGCTCCCTCGGTCAAAATCGAGGGAGCGAGGGTCTGTCCATATAAACTTCCCTCGTCCATTTTACGAAGGGAAAGTGCTTAGGGAAGTTCACAAGTGCGTGTACATGCTTGTTCAAATATGCAGTATTTGTATAACAGTTGTATAACAAGTTATTGTGTTACCGCGTTGACATCCAAATATCTCTGGGATTGAAAATCTGTATTTACTTTATTCAAGGAAGACTATCCATTGTCAAATTGTTTGAACTGTCACCAATTTTACTAATAGACTAATCTTTCTAAAGTCAAAAATATTTACCCCCTGTAATCTGGATCCAAATCTCAGGGAAAATTGTCATTTTGACCCCTCCACTAAATATTGGACATTTAATATTTTAGCATTTATGTATTTCTTTCACCCAATTTCTTTTATTATGAATATCAAAATATTTAGCCGGGGACCTCTGGTTGATTTGACACGGAATGACCAAATAAGAAGTATAATTTGCAATCATGATTGATGGTATGAATAACATATTTTGCCATTTTATGACAAAAAAGGTATTTATAAGCACAGTAGCTTATAAACTATGCTGTTGTGTTGCCTTACCCCTTGTTTAAAAAGAAGACTTGTTGATCATTTAGCTGATGTCCTTCAAAATCTGTATTTTAAATTATTGCATATATGCAAGTGGAGTGATACAAACAGTGAAACTGTTCCCATGGTGATACAGGTAGAATATTGGCTGGAAAAGGCTCTCAGCCAATCAGAATAGAGAACCAGAGCAAACTGTTAGGAGCCATTTTATATCAGGTGGCCTTAACTACTATGTACTATGTTATATCAAAAAATAAGTACAATGTACTTATTGTGTCATATTGTATTGCAAAACACTTTTGCTGATATTGAGGTGGGATACAGGTAAAGTTAGGGACAGGTGTGGTGGGATGGGTAAGTTTAAGGGTAAAGTTAGGGACAGGTGTGGTGGGATGGGTAAGTTTAAGGGTAAAGTTAGGGACAGGTGTGGTGGGATGGGTAAGTTTAAGGGCAGTTAGGGTCAGGTGTGGTGGTGTGGGTAAGTTAGGGTCAGGTGTGGTGGTGTGGGTAAGTTTAAGGGTAAAGTTAGGGACAGGTGTGTGGTGTGGGTAAGTTTAAGGGTAAAGTTAGGGACAGTAAGTTTAAGGGTAAAGTTAGGGACAGGTGTTGTGGTGTGGGTAAGTTTAAGGGTAAAGTTAGGGACAGGTGTGGTGGGATGGGTAAGTTTAAGGGTAAAGTTAGTGACAGGTGTGGTGGTGTGGGTAAGTTTAAGGGTAAAGTTAGGGACAGGTGTGGTGGTGTGGGTAAGTTTAAAGGTAAAGTTAGGGACAGGTGTGGTGGTGTGGGTAAGTTTAAAGGTAAAGTTAGGGACAGGTGTGGTGGTGTGGGTAAGTTTAAGGGTAAAGTTAGGGACAGGTGTGGTGGGATGGGTAAGTTTAAGGGTAAAGTTAGTGACAGGTGTGGTGGTGTGGGTAAGTTTAAGGGTAAAGTTAGGGACAGGTGTGGTGGTGTGGGTAAGTTTAAAGGTAAAGTTAGGGACAGGTGTGGTGGTATGGGTAAGTTTAAAGGTAAAGTTAGGGACAGGTGTGGTGGTGTGGGTAAGTTTAAGGGTAAAGTTAGGGACAGGTGTGGTGGTGTGGGTAAGTTTAAGGGTAAAGTTAGGGACAGGTGTGGTGGTATGGGTAAGTTTAAGGGTAAAGTTAGGGACAGGTGTGGTGGGATGGGTAAGTTTAAGGGTAAAGTTAGGGACAGGTGTGGTGGTATGGGTAAGTTTAAGGGTAAAGTTAGGGACAGGTGTGGTGGCGTGGGTCAGTTTAAGGGTAAAGTTAGGGACAGGTGTGGTGGTGTGGGTCAGTTTAAGGGTAAAGTTAGGGACAGGTGTGGTGGTATGGGTAAGTTTAAGGGTAGGGTTAGGGACAGGTGTGGTGGCATGGGTAAGTTTAAGGGTAGGGTTAGGTGTAAGGGAAGTGTCAACAGTGTAATTATAAATGTAACTACACAAATTAATTACATGCAGCTAATTTAAAAAAATGTAAGTACAATGTAAAATGTACACAGTAAGTGTACACAGTACACAGTAAGTGCACTGTATCAAATTCATTTAAATGTTAGTACATAGTAGTTAAGGCCACCTAATATAAAGTGGGTCAAACTGTTATACAAAATAATGTTATACAAATAATAATATAAATTATTGCATATTATATGAAAAAAAGGTTTTTAAAAACATTTTAATATAAGAAATATATATAAAGAAATCTGATAATTAATATGCTATCGTGTTTTTTTTTTAATGCATTTGTGTGTCATCCTGTAGTGCTTTACCTTACATTTATATTGATATCATAGCCTTCATTTCTCCCTGCACTTGCTGAGTTTGGGCTGTCTGTGAGTGTGTCCTGACTGGTGCTACTTTCAGCTTCTTCACTTTGACCTTTACTAACTGATGTTGGCCTACTTTTGTGCATTTGTTGGGTTGAGGAACCTGGCTCTGTAGACAACAAATACCATGACTCAAAAAGATGTAACAAAAATAAACTAATACTTTCCAATTTAGTTCAGTTAAAAAAGATGCGACCAGTAAATACTAAAAACAAATAATAAAGTGATTCCCTGACAAGTCAATATACCCAATGAGTATCTTCTGCACTGACCCTCCAAGTCATCTTTGAAATGGGGTTGTGAACCAGACAATGCAACATCTGTTGCTGCAGGACATTATAAGAAGTTTAATATCATATCACTTTGACAGTCTATTCACTTGGTCTATTTGAATGTAAAAGAAGATGGTTACATTGTTGTAAACCCTTTATTTTAAATGTTTATATAAATATTACATGAAAACAATGCCATTAAGCCATAATTTAGGAGTTCTCATGCAATTATTCATGACAAACTTAAGTAACCTTTATTTATAGAACGCTTTATACAATACAGATGCTTTCAAATGCACTTTACAGTGATAACAGGAAAATAATGCAACAAAGTTTGCTTCGGCTGTACAGTAGATCTAGAAGAAATAGTGTCATAGTTCTCCACTGGCCAGAAAGCAAACAGTGTATGCTTATGATTCAAGCAGCATTACAGGTCAGAAATCAGATTGGATCGGAACATTCAGGATATTTGTATCGAGACGGGTTTGAGGATCAGTGCCACTGGCTGTCGTGTTGATGAGGCTGTCACAGGGGAGAGTCTAGTTGACACAAATCTCTGCTGACACTTCAGAGATGCATTGTGGTTGTGTCTAGGCGCAGGTCCTCTATCTGATCTGGATACGGCCTGGATCCGGCTGACTACATTATGCGTTGTGGTTGTGTCTATGCGCAGGTCCTCTATCTGATCTGGATCCAGCTGACTACATCATGTGTTGTGGTCATGTCTAGGCCCAGGTCCTCCATCTGATCTGGATCCGGCTGACTACATCATGTGTTGTGGATGTGTCTAGGCCCAGATCCTCCATCTGATCTGGATCCGTCTGACTACATCATGAGTTGTGATTGTGTGTAGGCCCAGATCCTCCATCTGATCTGGATCCGGCGGACTTCATGAGTTGTGGTCGTGTCTAGGTGCAGATTCTCCATCTGATCTGGATCCGGTGGACTACATCATGAGTTGTGGTCGTGTCTAGGTGCAGATTCTCCATCTGATCTGGATCCAGTGGACTACATCATGAGTTGTGGTCGTGTCTAGGTGCAGATTCTCCATTTGATATGGATCCGTCTGACTGCATGATGAGTTGTCATTGTGTTTAGGTGCAGGTACATCATCTGATCTGGATGGCCAGTGGACTACATCATGAGTTGTGATCATGTCTAGGCGCAGATCCTCCATCTGATACGGCCTGATCTGACTGCATCATGAGTTGTGTCTAGGCGCAGATCTTCCATCTGATCTGGATCTGCCTGACTACATCATGAATTGTGGTTGTGTCTAGGTGCAGGTCCTCCATCTGATCTGGATCCGGCGGACTACATTATGAGTTGTGGTCGTGTTTAGGTGCAGGTACATCATCTGATCTGGATACGTCTGACTACATCATGAGTTGTGATTGTGTCTAGGTTCACGTCCACCGTCTGACTACATGAGTTGTGATTGTGCTTAGGTGCAGGTACACCATCTGATCTGGATACGGCTGACTACATGTTGTGGTTGTGTCTAGGCCCAGGTCCTCCATCTGATCTGGATCATTCTAACTACATGAGTTGTGGTCATGTCTAGGCACAGCTCCTCCATCTGATCTGGAGCCGGCCGACTACATCATGAGTTGTGATTGTGTTTAGGTGCAGGTACACCATCTGATCTGGATATGCTGACCTAGTTTATGTAGGTACTAATAAAAAAAATATATATAATTACAAAACCAATTTTAAAAAAGGATCCTCAATAGGCCTATCAGTTTCCCCCATCAGGATGTTGTAATTCATAGCATTAAGCATTGTAGGCCTGCCCCCAACTAAAGATTAAGTTGACTAGTCATTCATTTAAGTGATCAGTCGACTAATCACACATGTAATAAGCCATATAAATCATGAGCCTTTAATAGAAGAACCCAAGTGGTGCTCAAGTGCATGCATAAAGCTTGCTGCAGCACACTGGCAAATGTAATTGTCATGAAATGACAGCATGAGGACGGTCAGAACTACTGATAAACTAGTCTTTTATGCATGTTGCAAAAGATTAATATTTGGTTTAAATAAGTGAGTTTAAAACTTGATAGATGCATTTCATGCCTTTGAGAAAAGGTCATTCTGAATTCGGGTTTAGGAGGTACTCCAGTTCATAGACCAGAAAGGCAGAAAGCACAACTTTGTTCTCTTTTACAAAAGCACTATTGCGAGTGGATAGTACTAGTCAGGTCTTGATAAGACCAAGTAATTTAAGTTAAAGGCAAGTGATCACACAAGCGTCTGCAGTAAGCACACCAAACTTTAGCTTCCACACCAACACTTAGATAAGGGACTAATACAGTTATCTAGGCTAATGTTAGTGACCTTGTAAAGTTGCAAACAAGCCATTTGAGGTAGCACGATAGACAAACGTTTGCACTTCCCTCACATACTGCAGAGAAGAAGAAGCACAGAGAAGACCACCATGCAGAGCACCAGAGAAGGCATCTTGTCCTGAGGTGAACAAAGACTGTTTCATGTAGGAAATTATAAAAAGCAAGACCAACAGGGAACTGTACCGCATGCACGTCAAATTAATCTTAAATTGACAACATCGGTTGAAGATGCATAAAACAGAGCTTGGCCATGTTGGTTTCTGATGGAGGCAGTCTAGCATCCCAATGTTAACGAAAAAACCCCCACCTTGACTGCATTTGTAACCAATAAGGATTCTTTAATTTGTACAGTGACAAATGTCTCCCATGTGATTATTCAATTTCTGTACCTGAAATTGACTGTTAGATATCCAAATCTGAAAAGCTACATTTTAGTTGCATCTTTGCGCTATTGTATTTGTGCCATTGCTTAGTTTTATTATCTTTTCTCATTCCCTTTTAACAGTCCCTTTTCCCCAAACATAGCACATACCGAACTGGAACAGGGACTAAAAACCTGTGATACAAACCAAAGTTCTAATGGTTACACCCTTAAAACAAGTTACACGGAATATTACCTGACAGGTAGAGGTTCTTGATGTGAGTGTTGCACCTGAGCTTGGCAAGGTTCAGATGTTGGCATCTCTCCAGACTGTGTTCTGCAGACAGCATGGTCCCATATGTGGCCCCCAGCCCATGCATGTTAATGGGACTCACTGCATGCAACAGCGCCACCTACAGAAGGCAGGAAACAGATCACTTGTTACATATTTGGTCACTTAGTTGACATGACAGTTTACCTTCTCTTTCAGCTTGGGGAAGTGGACACAGGCCCAGTCAAAAAGATTAGCAAATCTCATCTTGTATTTTTCATATTCTTCTCTTTCAGTCTCATTGACGTCATTCCACGGTCCAAACCACTTTGGATTTACCATAGTATCACCATACGGGGCTGCCCTAAAACAAACCCACAAACATAGTTGGTTAACTTTTGGTAAACTACTTTGATGGATCTGGCTGTATAAAACAGAGAAAGTGAACCTGGGAAACTAGTGCATGAGGTGGGATCCTTAGCAGAGGGGAAGGAAAGGTACATCATTGGGGATGTTGTCAGGTGCATCCTCCTTGTCTGAAGCAAAGTACTCTTCTTTCAAGTTAACGGGTTTAAGGGGAGTATAAAAATCTCCTTTCAACATGCTGAAGTGACTGGATGTGAACACCTACACTTCATCCATGTTGTTGCTCTTATAGAGTCGCATGTTGGTTGAGGAGATGCCCAGTTCTTCCTTAGTGGCATTAAAGCCTGCAAACACCTGGAAAAAGGCCTTTGCCTGGCTTTAGAGTATTAAGATGGTCCTGTTGCATTATTTTCCTGTTAACAACGTGAAGCTGCTTTTAAACAATTGGACTTGTTAAAAGCGCTATATAAAGAAAGGTGACTTTACTTGAATACACACCACGCTTTGAATGGTGCAAGAAAAGGGCATCCATCATGCAGCTAGAGTTTTTGGGTGGGACACCTTAGAAGGAAGAAAACAAATAGTGTACTAAAAATGCATTAAGGCTAAAATGTTGGGAACACCAGAAGCTTCTTTTACCATAAAATATTTGAGAAAACACTGTGAGGAGGTCACGGTTGCTGGTAAAAGTCTTGACCATGTCTGTTGTACTGGTGCAGGCATATCAAGCCAGCGATTCATTCCACAATATGAAGCGAGCAAACCAGAGCGGGACCATCTTCAGCATACACAGCAGATGGATCTTCTTAGAACAGATCTATAAAGGAAAAGGGGACACCAAAACGACTCCATAAAGCCAGAAAAAAAAAAAAAAAAAAAGTTAAATTAGTTAACAGACACCTATCATTTGCAGTACTGCTAAATAAAATAAATGCATGCACGCACATATACCTTTCCGGAGCACTCTGTCCTTTTTCTACAACTAGTGAACCAGGAGAACTGATGGTCCCCTTGCACAGTCCACTTCTCCTGCCAAACAGATATCAGAATGTGCCACGAGCCCAGTCCACAAGCCATTCTAAGAAAAGCAGAATCCACCACATCTTCAGTTGCTTGAAAAAGAGCAGCTGGTTTTTTGCAGTTTCAGGAAAGACTGCTGATGAATTCACCCTTGATGTTAAAAGCTCAAGCAGCAGCTCTTTCCAAACACAGCAGAGTAGCATTGGTGATTGAGATAAATCCCTATTTATTAGCCTAAATTGTGGGTGGAGACACTTCATTCAATCAGATTTGCAGGCTGATTGTTGTGTTAATTGCTTATATCAGCTGTTTCAAAACTGGACCAATCAGCTGCAAGTAAAGATGCAATAAAGCTACACCCCCTGTATCTCTTGTTCCATCTTAAAGCAAGTTTTCAAGTTTCAAGTTTATTTGTCATTACACATGTACAAGTACAGTATAACGGAATGAAGTTTGGAGCAAGCCTCCGGGCTGCAGCCTTTTCAGGCGCCGCCACACGCTCTCCAGAAATACAAGAATGCAGTTGGCAAGCATTACATAGCAAACACAACAAAACATAACATAACACAGTACACGTGGTCACGTGATGGGATTTTTTGTATGGAGTGGGAGAGGAGATAGATAAGGACAGGCAGACGGATGGAGGGGGGCTGGGATCGGGATCGGTTGTGTATGGTGCGAGTGAGTCTGAGATTGTGTTGTGTGAGAATGTTAGCCATAACTTCAGATGTTTTCGAGTTCAGTTCTATGGTTTGTCCTTGAAGGGAGATAAGGCAGTGCACAGGGAAAGATAGCAGACCAAGCTGTCAGGCTGACCTCCCAACCGAGAGATAGGGACAAGTGAGGTTCGGTGGGGTAGTTGATTAGGTCAGGCAAATACAATTTTTTAATCCATTTGATGATCTTCGGTAATTTGTCCGGATCATAATCAATCAATCAGTTCTGGTCCTCAGCATTCGCATCCGGTCTGTGCAGTTTCCCTAGACATTACGTCCAGCCTCATGGCCAGGCCGGTTACAGTCCGTAAAAGTTCACCGATCTGACCCCCGATGGAGCCCACTCTTCCCTGCGTTGTTACGGTTCAGTTCCTCAATTCGTATCACTCTCTGATCTAATTCCTTCCAACGGTCACACACAACCCCGAAGCATTCCTTAATTTCCACAGACAGCGGCTGGGTGAATTTGCTTGCAGCTGTCTTACCAATCTTCCGATAGGTCAGGGCAATCCTAAAGCCAAAAAATAGGAACCCCGCCATCAATAACCCAATCATGTATAAATCTTCCGCATCCTTCACGGACAGAGCCTCCAGGCACAGGACTTGCCAGTTGTTCCATGCGTCCCTCACGTACCCTGCAGCAAAGGTCCCGTCCGGGCAGGTGGGTTCTCCCGGGGCACCCTTCCTTTGTGAGAAAATCCTATCGATCGCGCTGATTGACCAGTTAATCAATTCCATTTCAGTATTTTCAGGAGTCCAGCAAGCAGCAGGTCAGAGAGAAAAAGAAAGACAAAATAACAAAGCGCCAGAGCACAGCGGGAGCAGAGAGAAAACACGTCTGCACTCAATGAAGGACAGAGTCAAGAGTCAAAAGCAGTATAGTGAAACAACTTTAGAGACAAAATTGCTCATCTTTTGGTGCTAATTATTTATTATATTTATATTATATGAATTATAATTACTTTTAATTCATATAATATATTCATATAATTATTATATTAATTGACAAATAGCCTAATATTAATGTAATTATAATACATGCATTCATAATAATAATTCATAATTTGAGCTCTTTGTGAACCTATAATTATTAGGCATATTTCTTTGATTCACATCATGCATTGATATAGTCAGATAATCTTTCAGCTGCCTTCTCAAACTTTCGCTGCAGCAGCAGCGTTTATTCCTGCTTTGTAAATGTGTTTAATTTCATGATAATTTTCAAAACGATCTCTCAATCTTCAGAAGAGAAGTGAATTGTGCCGTCTCTCTTGTGAGAAGTGAATCAAACAGACACTGTGATTTGCTGTTTGCTGCACGTGTCACACTTTCGGGTGCACGCGCTTCAGAGTTAATCACAAACTCTGGATTAAACCTGAGTTGACAGAGAACGTTTATACCAAGCTTTGAGAGACCGTTGAACTTGATCTAAATCAGGTTGGATTTATCTGGATTTGTCAACTCTAAAAATATTCTGAAACTCAGAGATTTTTCAGCTGGCTTCATGCAACAACCCTCAGAAATGAGGGGAACTCTGGGTTTTCTGTTTCACGTTCATGTTAAACGAGAGAAAGTCAAGCCTGTTTCTGAAAGAGAGGTAACTTATACTCAGAATCAGTTACCAGAGGCCTGTTGCAGGTTAATATGTTAATATTCTTCCTCCATCTCCTCTTCATCTGTCAGTGCTTGTGTTTTGTGATCCTCTGCCTTTTTGCTGTTGGCTGAGTAGAAGTTAAATGTTAATTTCATTACCCTAATTCACAAATGTAACAGGTTGGATTAGAGAACATTATGTGAAAAGCATTAGACTATAAGGAAAATGCTGCTGCACATTGAAAAAGACACTGAATGATATTTAATTAATGTCAAATGTTTGTGCAAAAGTCATGAATCCTACACCCACGAACCTTTTATGCTTAACTTTATTATAAAGTTTATTATAAAATGATATTTTTATAGAGCTGCACCCTTACAGAAAAAAAAAAACACATGAACTTCACATGTGCAAAAACACATGTGGTCACATCAGCTGGTCCAAAATGCAGCAGCTCGAGTTCTTACTAGAACCATGAAGTATGACCATATTAGCCCGGTTCTGTCAACACTGCACTGGCTCCCTATTAAACATCGTATACATTTTAAAATCTTGCTTATTACTTACAAAGCACTAAATGGTTTAGCTCCCCAGTACTTGAGCGAACTCTTAACGCATTATACTCCATCACGTCTATTGCGGTCTCAAAACTCTGGCCAGTTGATAATACCTAGAATATCAAAATCAACTGCAGGCGGTCGATCCTTTCTCTGGGACAGTCTTCCTAGCATTGTTCAGGAAGCAGACACACTCTGTCAGTTTAAATCTAGATTAAAAACGCATCTCTTTACTATGGCTTACACATAGAACATTATCAATCTCTATTATTCAAATCAGTAAATGATTGTTAGGCTGCATTAACTAGGTCAGCCGGAACCGGGAACACTTCCCATAACACCTGATGTACTCTTTACATCATAAGAAGAATGACATCTACGCTAATGTTAGTCTCTCTGTTTATCCCGAGGTTTACTGCAGTCAGCCGGATCTGGGCCGTATCGAGATCAGATGGTGGACCTGCGCCTGGACATGACCAACACATCCCTGAAATGTCTGCAGAGAGCGTGTCAATTAAACTCCCCCTGTAAAGGCCGCATTGACATGACATCCTCATTAATCCCGTCTCCGGCATGATGACTCCAATCTTTCGAACAATCTTACGAATATCTATTTATCTAATATGAATTAAGACCTGCAATGTTGCCAGAATTATAATCATACACTGTTTGTTCGTCGGCCAGAGGAGAACTGGCACCCCGACTGAGCCTGGTTTCTCCCAAGGTTTTTTTTCTCCATTCTGACTCTGAAGGAGTTTTGGTTCCTTGCCACCGTTGCCTCTGGCTTTTGGCTTGCTCAGTTGGGGACACCTAAATTTCATCTATATTACCGATCTGCCCGCATTGACACTATATGATAATTGAACTGAGCCGGATAACATCACCGTTTTCACCAGAGCAGCTGTACAGCCGAATCAAATTCTGTTGCATTATTTTCCTGTTAACACTGTGAACACTGCTTTGAAACAATTGGACTTGTAAAAAGCGCTATATAAATAAAGGTGATTTGATTTGATTTGAGAGTTTCCCATCTCAGGGAAAGTCAACTCAGAGTTCAAGTTTAAACTCAGAGTTGGTTGAACCTCCTTATTGAAACAGGCCCCTGGGGCCCATTTCAGAAGGGAGGTTAAGTGAAAACGTCTCGGTTATGTATGGTAACCCTCGTTCCCTGAAGGAGGGAATGGAGACGTACGTCGGACGTCACCGACAAATTGGGATCACTTCTGGGAGCCCCTATCAGACGGATGCAGTGCACATTTGTTTTTCACTATGGAGCCAAACTAGTGACTCGGCCGCACAGTGATGGTACAGCAAGTGTGGCGACGGGACATACGTCTCCATTCCCTCCTTCAGGAAATGAGGGTTACCATACGTAACCGAGACGTTCCCTTTCAGTCAGTCACGTTCGATGTAAGTCGGATGTCACCGACGAATTGGGATCCCTTTGGAAAATGCCACAGTTACTACCACTTCCGGCGCCCAGCGAAAGCCCCTCAGACCCCGTCTATTTCGGGTGGGAAATTCACCCCGGGAGAGTAGCTGCTGCTGTTCCCTAAGACCCACTCAGCAGAGTATTGGATAATGCTGGGAAAGTGTGCCCTGGGGCCCACTGCGGAAGCCACATCCAGCGAAGCCAACACAAGAACTGGCACTTTGGTGTTACCACACAGGAAGGTACCAGCACTACATGGAGGCTATAGAACCTAGCGAACATGCCCGCAGCTCTACATATATCTGTCAGCGTGGCGCCACAAGCCAATGCCCAGGAAGAAGCCACACCCCTGCCCGAGCGGGCAGGGTACGCCTTGGGTTTCATACGCCAAGACGATGGCATCCACTATCCAGTGGGCCAGCCTCTGCTTGGAGACAGCCTTTCCCTTCTGCTGGCCTCCGTAACAGATGAAGAGCTGCTCTGAGGTCCTGAAGCTTTGCGTTCTGTCCACGTAAGTCTGCAGGGCACGAACGGGGCAGAAAAAAGCTAGGGCTGGGTCTGCCTTTTCCGAAAGCAGTGCTAGCAGGTTCACCACCTGGTCCCGGAAAGGGAGTGGTGGGAACCTTGGGCACATCCAGGCCGGGGTCTCAGGATTACATGAGAGGTACCGCTGTCCTGCGTTTGAACGAATTCAAGCAGTTCAACTGGATGCACTCCTCTGTGAGTCGCGCTGTCAGGTCGACTGAGTCCGGCTCCATACTGAGAAAAGAGATCCTCTGCACGGGGCAGAGTTTGCTCTTTTCCCAGTTGACCCGAAGTCCCAACCGGCTGAGGTGACTGAGCACCATGTCCCTGTATTCGCACAACTGCTTCCACGACTGCACAAGGATCAGCCAGTCGTCGAGATAGTTGAGGATGCGAACTTTCGTGGATAGTTGAGGATGCGAACTCCTCTGTGACTTTCGTGAAGACACGGGGCAACAGGGACAGCCCGAAGGGTAGGACTCTGTACTGATATGCCCATCCCTTGAATGCAAAGTGTATGAACAGTCTGTGTCAAGGGAGAATCGAGACATGAAAGTACGCGTCCTTCAGGTCAATCACTGCAAATAAATTTTGGGATGGATGCACCTGAAGATGCGGTTCTGCATTAGCATTCTGAACAGCAGCCTATGAAGGGACCGATTCACGAACCGCAGATCCAAGACTGGCCGTAACCCGCCACCTTTCTTGGGTACAATGAAGTAAGGGCTGTAGAAGCCTGTTTTCATATTGGCTGGAGGGACCGGCTCTATCGCGTCCTTCGCCAGTAGGACTGCGATCTCCGCCTGTAACACGGGGGCATTCTCCTTCGACACGGAGGTGAAGTGAACGCCCCTGAGTTTGGGGCCTACCGGTCGAACTGAATAGCCTGATAGTACCAGCAGGACAGGCTGGGAAGCGCTAGCCAGGCTCCCAGCGACCGAACCAGCAGGACCAATGGCACAACAGACGTACCCGCAGCAGGGCAATGCAGCAGCATGCAGTGACCCGACTCGGACAGCGGCATGGTGGCCCGAAGTGGGGTCTGAGTGTGCAGTGCAACACTTACCTGCTTCTGCTGGGCAACTAAAGGAGGGGCGGAGCGTGACAAGGCTTTGTGGCATCACACACGGCCTGCCTCACCTCCTTCCTCAGTGGGGAACAAGAGCGGCGAGGCATAGCGTCGCACACTGTCATCCTCGCACCGCTGAGAAGAGGGGAATGAGAGTGGCGAGGCTCCCCGGCGTCACACACTGCCATTCTCGCCTTCTTGTGGGGAGGGGAACGAGAGTGGCGAGGCTTCATAGCGTCACACGCTGCCATTCCTGAGCTCCCAAAACCCAGAGGTATTGGAACTGCTCTTAAGAATTTGGGTACCACTGGCTGTTTTTAACACTAGAGGCAGAACAGAATTTACCAATGATTCTCCACCCGGCTCTCCTCCGGGGAAGAGCAGCTCCTGACCAAATCCGGGTCATCATGGGACCGATGCCCATGGCAACAAGCAGACAATGGTGTTTCTGGACCAGGATGGACATCGTCTGGCCGAGGGACAGCGCTGTGACTTTAAATATAAATCAGTCACTGTGCACAGCTCAACCTTGGCTCAGAACTACCCTCGTGCACTAAGAGTGCTGGGCAGAGGTGGCCTGCCACTGACACTGCCAACCCACCGATGAGGGTAGTGAGAGAGGGGAACTTACTCCGTGAACCTAACCTGGTCGGGAGCAGGTTTTCTTTGGTAAACCCAGAGTTTCTTTCGGTCTCCTCCCCCTTTTTAAAGCGTCAGTGGTGTTTAAATACTTAATTTGTTCATTCACACTGCATATTTTTGTCCTATTTCAAGTACTAATATAAAAAAATAAATAAATAATTGGAATTAAATATAAATCTAAAATCTAAAGTAAGCTCATTTTACTTAAAACAAGTAACATTATCAGTGGGATAAGAAAAATAATCCTAATGCAAACGGAAACAAGATTATTTTTCTTACCCCACAGATAATTTGCAAAATAAGAAAAATGCACTTAAATTTCGTTTTTATTCCCAGGAAACAAGACTAAATACCTTATGTCCTTTTCTTATCTAGAAAATGCATCTTGATTTAAGAATCTTTAGATATTTTGACTGGAAACAACCAGACAAAATTACAAAGTAAGAAAAGCATTCTTTGCAGTGCAGGTACATTCATTCATTGCGCATATTTCATCATGAGGACACGTCAAAATGACAAAAATGGCATGTCCTTTTATACAGGATCCTGACTGTCACTTGATAAACCTCTAGAAGTAACCTAATAATTAGAATTTCCTTTAGGATTTCCAGTGGTTGGATGCACTGATGACACGCATATATGGGTAGTCCGAGATATACCGTAACCACCACCACATCTGTTAAATAAACACACATTATTCACAATTTATATGGTCATCTTTATTTCCTACAAATACTTTTACTATTTTTCCTGTTGGATTTTATTATTCTTCCTCCATCTCCTCCTCATCTGTCAGTGCTGGTGGTTTGCCAGCCTCTCTCTTCTTGCTGTTGGCCTGAGTAGAAGTCAAATGTTAATTTCATTACCCTAATTAATAAATGAAACAGGTTGGATCAGAGAACTTTTAATTATGTGAAAAGAGCATTAGACGATGTGGGAAAAGCTGCTGCACTTTGAAATAGACACTGAATGATGTTTATTTAATATGTCAAATGTTTGTAAAGTCATGTAGCCTACACCCATAAACCTTTCATGCTTAAAGCTTTACCTGATTGAATTACTTCATTTTTAGCTGCTGCCACATTCTTTTCTTGCCTGTGGGATACTATGAAAATTAAACTTAATTAAACTAATTAAGAATTAAACGTACATATTGACCCGGAAGTATGCAGATGTCTTTTGTTGAGTGCTGTTGCCATGGTGAATCATAATTTCAAAGCTCCATTGATGATGGCTTTTCATAGTTGTGGTTCACGTGCTTAACTCAGAGGCTGAATCCGAAATCTCCCCCTATACCCTAAAAAAGGCCATTATTTGAGAGAACATAAATTTGTAGTGGTTGGTTATTGAGTGCGCTCATTCAATCCCACAATGCACCACAATAACGAGAATTACTGAATTACTCTGAGAATTACTCACAAGAACACTGCTAAGAATTGACTTAAGAATAAAAAAGATTCTTGGCTCAAAGCTGTGCTTAAAAGTTATTTTTTAAGCATCTCAGTCATAATTTAAGTGGAGTGTAGGACTAAATCTTAAGTGCCAGTCTTAGAGATTCACGACACTTGCCACAAACAGGATTTTAGATGATGACATGGACCTTCGACATGGACATGACATGGCATGGACCAATCACTGAATAGATTAGACTTCCTCATTTAAGAATATTCTCAGATACATTCACAATCACATTGAATGGTGAAATTCCTGAAATAATGTTCAAGAGAATACATTATGATATACACAATGGAAATTAAAGATAAACACGTTTTCCAGCCACCATGTCTTAATTACAAATTTTAAACCTGTGTGCTGTTAACTGTGATTAACTGCTGTTAATCTTTTAACTGATTGGCATTAGATATTTTAGGTACTGGAACAATCTTTGTTTTTATTCCCATGAATTTGGTACCATCTTACAATTTAACAAAAGCAGGAACAATCGGGTAAGTACACCAGTTAGTCTTGTAACGCAATCCTTCAGCCTGTCTGGGCCAGGTGCTTTATTTGGCTTATGCTAGCAAGACTGGTTGCTATTTCATACTCCTTAAGCTTAATAGGTTCATATGCCGGAATATTAAGACATATTCTCTCACATTCAGTAGTACATTCCCCCCCATCAAACCTAGTAAAGAAAACATTAAAATCTTCTACAGAAAGTGCACCTTGTAAAGAACACACCTGTTTCCTCTTCTCTCTTCCCATAATACTATATCATCCTTCTTCGCATTGCCTGCATATAACCTATTTTCAATCTTATCCTTATATGATACTTTAGCTTTCTTTATTTGACTCCTGAATTCCTTCCTTTTATCTCTAACCAGTTCCCTATCACGTTTAAAAATTCAGCTTTTTCCCATTTAAACGCATAGTAAACCATAACCTATTATTCGAATACATTTGAATTGTTTTAGTCTTAACACAATTGCTTTCACAAAAAATGCATGTCAGTTATGTCAGTGTTATGGTGTCAGTAATCTCATGTACATCTTCACATGCATCAAAGAACAGTTGCCACTCTGTGTCCTCAAAGCAGTCTCTGAGTTCTTCTTTGCTCTGATCTGTCCACAGTTGTATCTCTTTAGTCACTGGTTTCTCGTTTAAACTTAGCTCAAAATTTGGATAGCAAATGTATAATATTATGATCTGACATCCCTAAAGGAGGACGACACACAGGAGTTCCATCTACTATGTTGCCAAAACATTTATCTAATAGGCTATGCGTGTTGATCGAGTGGGGCAGTCCGCATACTGATGGAGAGTGGCAAATAGCTTGATAAATCACATAAGTTCATATCTCAATGAATTAAAATTAAAATTGGTTGATCAGATGAGCGAGTCAAGGCATCATTATAACTGTCTGTTATTTTGTTTGCGGCTTCCCTATTATTCGGGCCCGTAACATGTTAAAATGTCCAAATTCCCGGGGTAAATAAAAAGGTCTAAAAGACACTGACAGGAGTTCAGAGTCTGTAGTAGATACTTGTTCGTTAATCCAAAAATGTGTTGCCCATTTGTTGTGTACAAAAAAGCACAAACCTCCTCCCACAGACTTACGAGATGCAACATTGTCTCTGTCAGCTCTAATCATTGCATAGCCATTTAGAGCAATGTCCTGTATGTCTTCTCTTAACCAAGTCTCTGTAAAACATAACAGATGACTTTGCCTAAAGTCTCTGTCATAGTTGATTTTAGCTACCAATTCAACCCTCTTATTCCTCAGGGAACATACATTTGATAAGGTGATTACCGGTAGAGGAGGTTTAAAACTTCTTCTTTTAAGCCTCCTCCGGACCCCTCCTCTTGATCCTTGTTTCTTTGGAAAGCGCCTTAAAAGCAAGTTCGTAGCAATCTTCTGGTAAATCCATGTGTGAATTGCAGAAACGAGACCGGGATAAGAATAATAAAAGTTCCTCCCACATATTGCTGAGGACACCAGTCACCACGCTTGCTCTCGAGCCGGCCGCGATCACAATCACGGCTAGGCACACCGCCAACCAAGCCAGAAACCAGCGAGTATTCATGTTTAAAAAACAATCATATTTTTTAAAAAGCAATAAAAACAACATAAAACAGCTGCGAACGAGACAAAAGAAATATAGTAACAACACGTGAAGCACTGGGTCTGCAGCAGAGCTGCGCCCCGGAAATATGTGTAAGTAAGAGTGTTTAATTTAACACTGGGATTTTTGCTGTAAGTAACTTTGAAAACATTTCAACTAACTCTCATTAGAGTATTACTAGACTGTTATAGTAGTTTGTTAGGTTATGGTTAGAGTAAGTTGGTGTAGTTGCAAAGTTACTTATAATTAGTAGACTGCCTTTTGTGACCATCAAAATAAAGTGTTAGCAGATATTAAGCAGACAGTCTACTAATGTCTAATGTCTAATGAGAGTTAGTAGACATGCAACATTACTTATGGAATGTGTAAAAGGGACCATCAAAAATGAAACCAAATTTTGTGTTTGACTCTTTTAAGTGCTGCATAACAGGAACGGTCCATCCAATGTCTAAATGAACCTTTAACCTCAGCCATTTGACGACTGATGTCTTCTGTGGGGTGTGACGCTGCTCGTGACATGTTACGAATGGGTTCTTCTCTGTTAACAAAAGCACAATCATTTGCAGTACAGAGATGCTCTGGCGTATCATGTGTAACGTCTTGCTCTGGTGACAGCAGTGCTCTCTCTCACTGTGTGGATCTTGAGGTTGGTGCCCTTTAGATTGCCATCTGCTCTGATGGGCTGTCATCTCGGATGGTGCACAGCCATCTGTTTATTCTCTGCCAAGTCAGGCTGTCTCCTTGGGTGGAGGAGGAGGGGGAAACAGGATTGGTAATGACCTCTAAGGTTTGGAGTTTGGAAGGAACACTGCTAGAATCTAGCACCCTCTAAACGATAAAAAAAAAAAAAAAAAGAAAATACAGCAGCCGTGGGGATAATAATAATAAGAGGCTGAGGAATTAGCGTGACTGTTTCCCAGGGGCATAGTTCAATTCGTTAAGGCACTGGAGCGAGTTAACTGTGATAAAACAGTCATACATCACTTGCTTTTAAGGCACAATGACCCTCTCCGTCTTTAAACAAGGGTTGTAAAAATTACAGCTTTGCAGTTACCCATGATGAAACTGGCTGAAATGCCTCATATATTTTGCAACAAAATAAAAAAGTGGGTGAATATCTAATGAACTAATCGAAATGAAGTTATTTGATGCTCTTCGAGAAACACAATTTTCCCTGAGAGTTATTTAATACGAAACAATCGGCACTGAACGTCAGCTTATATTAGAAGACCACAGGTGTAAGGTTAAAAGAGAAAACCTTGTATTTCATGCAGATAGAGTGATAAAGACAGCAAACTGATTCAATTGTTACATGCTGAAACATCCTATTAATTTTTGTGTGTTAATATGGGGTCTTTAGGCTTTGCAAACTGATTGAATATGAACTGAATTATTGAAATCAGTCACACTTTAGATTAAGGTCCAATTCTCACTATTAACTATAACTGTTGCCTCAATAAATTCCTAATTACTGCTTGGTAATAGTTAGTAAGCTAGTTGTTAAGTTTAGGTATTGGGTAGGATTAAGGGATGTAGAATATGGTCATGAAGAATAAGGCATATCCTGCTAAAGACAGGATATAAGTGCTATGTAAAGATATGTGCTTTATAAGATATGTGCTTTATAAGTACTAATAAACATCCAATATCCTAGTAATATGCATGTTAATAAGCAAAGTTAATAGTGAGAATTGGACCATAAACTAAAGTGTTACCTTGAAAATTGCTTGATGAAGGTGAATTATTTAAAGAACTTTCCATCATAACTAGTGCCAATATTCTACAATGCTGTTAGAACAACCCTGCTGTTTTTAACCATATAAAGCCCACTGTATCCGATTTGACCCTAACCCTAACCCTAACCTGTAATGCAAACGTTTTTTGAGGGAACGCAAAATTTCTTGGTGAAACACAAAACATTTGTGAGAGAACACTTAGGAGTAATTGGATCGATATTTGCGTCATTTGTTGAGGCATATCCCAGCGGTTTTGAAATGAGGATCCCCTCCACAGGTTTGTTCAGTTGCCTCCACTAACTCTTGAATTGAGTAAAATCGGGGAGGTTTGATTTAGTTTCAATTACCATTATGGCGAAGCAGGATAAGCCTTTCAGTTTGGGTATTACTTCTGACTATAAAAATTCAGGTCTTTTAGGCTAGTGCTCTGGTCTCTGTTTCAAGAACAAAGTTTGTTTCGGCTGTACAGCACATCGAGGGAACCGTGCTGTTCTGGTGCATGTTGTGGAGACTGGTGTGTAACAGTGAGGAATGGATATTGCATTTGTTTAAGCTCACTTTCCCAGTTGATCCAGGCAGCCTGAAGGTTTAACGATAGATCTGGGTCATCCCAGTTTCTCTTTTTAGCCCACAACCATTGGATGATCACATTTCTGGTGGTGAATGGAAGTATGGGTCATATTGGGATGCCAACACCAGGAAGGCAGCTCTCATAGTCAGTACTGCATGCACAGTAAGCCAATAACAATTCCACCTGAGACCTAGTGTGGATTCCATAATTCCGTCAATGTGGTTGTGCACTAAACACTGCTCTGTGGTCGACGCTCAGACTTTCATCAGAAGATGTGTTACCACCGCTGAATGACTGCTATCCCACTGTCTGAGGTTGAAACATCCTTCTGCTAGGAGTTCTGCTAGGTTTGCTTGGCTGCAGGGACAGTAGGGAAGCTTGTCAGGCAGCTATCCACGTAGAAACATTGGTGTACTATCTGTCTTAGACTTAGATATTTGGCTTCAGAATTGCAAGCATGGTGCTGCAGAGCAAAAATGGCACAGCATGGACTGTTTGTTGTACCGAATGGCAGAACCTGCAACTCGTATACGTCTGGAGGGATTTCACTCTGCCGATCTCTCCAAATGAAAAGGAGAAAGGGCCTGTCCTTTGGCAGTAGATGGACCTGATGGAACATGCCCTTAATATTTGTGTTTACTGCCATAGGATGCTGTCTGAATTTCAGGAGGTACCATGCCTCCTCTGTATGTGTTGCTTCCATTTGATTGAGCTTGACTACATAGCCTGCCTCAACAATCTCTCCTGAATATATTGATGCCTTTTCAGGGTCCTTCTGGAGGCTCCTTTCAGTACTCCTCAGATTTGCAAGGATGGATTGTATGGAGCCCTTAAGTTCAGGCTCACCTAGATTACAGATCACAGAAGAGGGGTGGCGTAACGTCACTTTCAGAAAGACTCTGCCTGATGCAATGGATGGTAAGAGGTATATACGGCTCTCAGAGGTAGCTGATGATGTGTCGGTTGCATGACTTTGAGCCACACCATGAAGCACTTGAAGGTGAATACCTGAATACCACCACAGTCTTTGATGCTTAAGTCTCTGTGGGTGCTGCACCATGGTACAAGGCTGTACTTTGGCTTTTTGGTTTAGCAGCACTCTTCTCCTTTGAACCGCTGGGAGCTCTTTCATACTGGTAGCATTGCACTAACCTACTAGACAGTCTCTGTTGCTGAGCCTTGCCTTGGAGCCACCCTGTGAAGTCTTGTAGGTTGTACGGGTTATGAGAGAGTTGAGTTTCCCATGTACCTGGAGAAACTCTATGAAGCTATCTCGTAAGTATTTGGGCTGCTTACTAAGCAAAGCAAATACATGTAGAGCAACAGTTTAACTCCATCCCTCTGGGTTCTCCAAAGATAACAGCATGGTCACTAAGAGGTGGACAAGGAGAGCGAAACTCTGAAAGCTGTGAACATCATTTGGTTTCACCTCTGGGGCTGTAAGAATAACTCTTATCTTGCGCTGCACCAACTGATGGGGCTGGCCATACTGTAATTGAGGAGCTTGCATTGCTGGAGAGTATGGGTATGGATGATGGCGGCAGGACTGACCAATCATCTGGGCTTGAGGTAATTTGAGGTGTTCATCAAGATGTGATGCTTATATTTCTCATCTAGCTCTGCATGAGGTTCAAGGAGGTTGTCAAATTTTTGGCTGGGGGGTAGCATGCAAAGGACGGTATTCTTGGTGTAGAGTATGAGGCACTGACGCTGCTGGAGGCATTGGAGTATAGTGAAGAACTGAATAACTTGATGCAGATGGTGACAAGTTGTCAGAGAAGGTGCCACTGTTGTATAGCCTTACATCTGTACAACAGTGGCACCTTCTCTGACAACTTGGGATGCAGGTAGGTGGGTGTGCAGGTGTACTAGCTGTGGCTGCACCTGAGGCTGAAAAGCATTTTCCAGCATTGTCATAAGGGCAAAACTGGTAATTAAGTAGTAGTGGGACAGTTTGTAGCATGTTGGTGTTGGGGCAGTGGAGTGAAGTGACTGGCTGTTGGCGTTGGGGCAGTGGAGTGGAGTGAAGTGACTGGCTGTATTGGTACAAAACCAGGGTTAAAGTGCTCTGCCTCTGCATTAGGTGTGCTTACATTTAGTTATGTGGCACTCACATTGTAGGATAAACACCTTGTCTCTTGGTATGTAACTCAACGTCAGGTGACGGTGATGAATAGGAAGAATAACTTGATGAAGGGGTCAGATGCGGTGAGTTTTCTGGAGGTGATCTCATCGGTGGTGAGGCAGAGTTTACACTTTGCGTCTCCTCCTCATCCCCTTCTTCCTTCAGGAATGATGTGATATGTTCCATCAGCTCCTGATGCAAACGCTGTTGTATTTAATACCGTTTGAGTTTGCTCTGATGCGCAGCCATATCAGCAGCCTCATCCCTTTCTTTCTCAGACATAGACTTCAATAATTCCCTCAATCCCTCAGTACTCAATAAGTCTGTTGAGCTTGTGGCTGGATGTTCACCCAGGCTGGAGACTGAATGTGATTGACTAGTTATGCCCACTGCGATTGCGGCTGCGGCTCCTCACTGCTCTTCTTGCACCTCTGCCATAGGCTGGAAGGAAAGAGCCGGTTGGTGATGGCTGTAGTCAAGGAGATATTCCTCCAGATGCTAGGGTGTGTGACGATGCCATGAGGGTCATGAGGATGCCGATTGCTCTTCTGATGACGTCACTGCAGTAGTCAATGAATCCGGTTCGAAGGACCACTTTTGGGGATTGCCCCACTGAATGCTGGTGATTATGTTTTTGACTGCTGCAGAACTCTGGTCAGGGAGTCAGAGTCATCAGATAGTTTGGCCATTTATTGCACAAGAGTGACCATATACACATAGTAGTGTACTTGAGGTAGTTTCTGAAATAAATAGAACAACGTAAATAAACACTCAGTCTGAATATGATCACAAACTTCAGATCACAACAGTTTACGAAGTCAATAACAACTTTGTAAATTGCACAAATATATAAAATATGAACCAAGAAATATCAATCTCAATTATCAAGCTGTAGTAGTTTAACAATTGGGCCAATCAAACACAAACTGATCAAACCCATCACCCAGGCAAACTCTGTGATGTCTGGTTGCCCCACTGTGAATTATCACCCTTTTGCTCCACTCATATACTTCAAAGACATTTGGGAGAGTGATTGTTCTCATTGAGAGAACAGTATTGGCTACAACAAACAGACATGCAGGCCCAAAGAAATGGAATTCTCTCCACTAATTAATTGACAATCTGTCTAATGAATAAACAGGCATTTCCCCAGTACATTTTGTGTGTATTATTACTGTTTGTATATTGTCTGTTTATATTGTATAGTGTTATGCATGCCTGATGATATAATTACTAGTTAATGTAGCCAATCTTTCATTTGAAAGCCATGTTTCTAACATCTGTAAAACTGCATTCTACCATCTTAAAAATATATCTAAATTACGGCACATCCTTTCGATGCAAAATGCTGAACAGTTAATTAATGCGTTCATGACCTCAAGGCTAGATTACTGTAATGCTTTACTGGGTGGTTGCCCTGCTCGCTTAATAAACAAACTCCAGCTGGTCCAAAACGCAGCAGCTCGAGCTCTTACTAGAACAAGGAAGTATGACCATATTAGCCCGGTTCTGTCAACACTGCACTGGCTCCCTATTAAACATTGTATACATTTTTAAATCTTGCTTATTACTTACAAAGCACTAAATGGTTTAGCTCCCCAGTACTTGAGCGAACTCTTAACGCATTATACTCCATCCCGTCTATTGCGGTCTCAAAACTCTGGCCAGTTGATAATACCTAGAATATCAAAATCAACTGCAGGCGGTCGATCCTTTTCCTATTTAGCGCCTAAACTCTGGAACAGTCTTCCTAGCATTGTTCAGGAAGCAGACACACTCTGTCAGTTTAAATCTAGACTAAAAACGCATCTCTTTACTATGGCTTACACATAAAACATTATCAATTTCTATTATTTAAATCAATAAATGATTGTCAGGCTGCATTAACTAGGTCAGCCGGAACCGGGAACACTTCCCATAACACCTGATGTACTCATTACATCATAAGAAGAATGGCATCTACGCTAATGTTAGTCTCTCTGTTTATCCCGAGGTTTACGGCAGTCAGCCGGATCCGGGCCGTATTCAGATCAGATGGTCGACCTGCGCCTGGACATGACCAATGCATCCCTGAAATGTCTGCAGAGAGCATGTCAAATAAACTCCCCCCCGTAAATGCTGCATCGACACGACATCCTCATTAAACCCGTCTTCGGCGTGACGACTCCAATCTTTCGAATAATCTTACGAATATCTATTTACCTAATATGAATTAATATGACCTGCTATGTTGCCAGAATTATAATCATACACTGTTTGTTCGTCGGCCAGAGGAGAACTGGCACCCCGACTGAGCCTGGTTTCTCCCAAGGTTTTTTTCTCCATTCTGACCCTGAAGGAGTTTTGGTTCCTTGCCACCGTTGCCTCTGGCTTTTGGCTTGCTCAGTTTGGGACACCTAAATTTCATCTATATTACCGATCTGCCCACACTGACACTATATGATACTTGAAATTAGCTGGATAACATCACCGTTTCACCAGAACGGCTGTACAAATTCTGTTGCATTATTTTCCTGTTAACAATGTAAAGCTGCTTTGAAACAATTGGACTTGTTAAAAGCGCTATATAAATAAAGGTGATTTGATTTGATTTGATTTGATTTAATGTAGCCCCATCTAGGTGATGTCGCCCATCAAAAGACTCATCATTTAATGACTCACACTGTGATGGACATCACTTTTTCATAGTATGCAGTGTGTGTCCATTATATTTATCAGAATATAAAGGGGCACAAACCACAGCTTACTTTAATCATGCAAATAAATCAGCTTTTCAAACAAAGGAACTTTCCCGCTTTAGAATTGCACCCATGTCATTGGTCAAGCCAAAACTCAAAGTTCCCTCCATGTAGTGTTTGCTGGCTGGCTTCTGTTCCCTGATTGCTGTTCACGTGAGACCTCATCCGGTGTCGCTGGCGCAGGTGCGCCGGCCAACCCCACACACTTCAAGCCATGTGTACCGTCTTTGACCATAAGTGAGTCAACCAATACTGAGAGTTTACCATCGCTTCTTCATTCAATTCGGAAAAAATCAATTGCAAATTCAGCACCATCGGACCAAACGATCAAAACTTTCTACTGCGACTGTATACCTGGATGCTCTTCAACCGCTAAACCAAATGCAAGTAACGTACGATATACTAAATCACTGTGTAGTTACTTAAAGCTGTAAACTTCTTTGTTAAAGGAGCTTGTAGTAAGAAACTAATGGTTCTTCCAGGTGTTAGACTCTTATCATAGCTTCATTCCTCTGTTCTGTTTCCAGTCACTTTCACTATCCTACCCATGTATGCGTGTATGTGTTTGTGTTTAGATTAGTTATGTGTTCATGTTTTAGTTAAATAAACTTGTGTGCACATTCGTACATGTTGATTCTGGTCTGCTTATAAATCAATGTCAATTTAACAATAAGATCACAGCTACATGGTAAGAAAGAGTTATTTTTCTGTGGCTACTTAAAATAAATAAATTAATAATTGATAGACTATCAATACTGAGTATTCGCTGAATGAACAGATTCATTGATCATAATATTAATTCAGTAACATGAAGTTAATTTGATTAACTGAACCAAATATTTATAATTAATTATAATAAGTTATGATTAATTATTAATATTTCCCTTTTGAGCTAATTTGCTACAGTAGTAACAAGCTGCATAGTGCAATGAAATGTACCATTAATATAGACAGTAGAAATGGCGGTCATTGCAAGGTATTATCACACAGAAATGTGACACTTTAATGTAATAGACTTGTAAACATTATCAGTACGAGCAGCGATGCTAACAGGGTGAATCTGCTGTTTAACAGATGCAATCATACTCAAAGAGATCGCTAAATATCAACATCACATAATTCACCCTTCGCCGGGAGTTTGTTTGACAGGCAATCTGACCAATCATAATCCACCATCCGCTGAATCCACCATTTTTGTCCGACAAAGCAGTCAAGATTGTTTGTAGATTAACGTTGGTGGACTTGAGCTTAAACGTGAAAAACGGTGTGTACTGACGTTTCTGCGGTTGAAACAACATTCCTTCTGAAGTTCAATCATGTTTATTTGATACTATAAATTAATTAGAAGGAAGAGATGATCAGTTCACAAGCAGCTTTAACTGAGGTGCTACAGCGACCTGTCACGACACATTAAAGAGCCACAAAACGTCAGAGGTGGGAGTAAGTCACACATGTGCAAGTCACAAGCAAGTCTCAAGTCTTAACCTTTAAGTCTCAAGCAAGTCCAAGTATTTTTTTGTGAGAATCAAGTCAAGTCAAGTCAAGTCAAGTCAAGTCAAGTCAAGTCAAGTCAAGTCACTGCTTTATGTCAAGTCAAGTCACTGCTTTATGTCAAGTCAAGTCAAGTCAAGTCAAGTCAAGTCAAGTCAAGTCAAGTCACTGCTTTATGGCGTCAAGTCAAGTCAAGTCAAGTCAAGTCAAGTCAAGTCAAGTCAAGTCAAGTCACTGCTTTATGTCAAGTCAAGTCACTGCTTTATGTCAGGTCAAGTCACTGCTTTATGTCAAGTCAAGTCAAGTCAAGTCACTGCTTTATGTCAAGTCAAGTCACTGCTTTATGTCAGGTCAAGTCACTGCTTTATGTCAAGTCAAGTCACTGCTTTATGTCAAGTCAAGTCAAGTCAAGTCAAGGCACTGCTTTATGTCAGGTTAAGTCACTGCTTTATGTCAAGTCAAGTCAAGTCACTGCTTTATATCAAGTCAAGTCAAGTCAAGTCACTGCTTTGTCAAGTCAAGTCAAGTCACTGCTTTATGTCAAGTCAAGTCAAGTCACTGCATTATGTCAAGTCAAGTCAAGTCAAGTTACTGCTTTATGTCAAGTCGTCAAGTCACTGCTTTATGTCAAGTCAAGTCAAGTCACTGCTTTATGTCAAGTCAAGTCAAGTCAAGTCACTGCTTTATGTCAAGTCAAGTCAAGTCACCGCTTGGCGTCAAGTCAAGTCAAGTCAAGTCACTGCCGGCGTCAAGTCAAGTCAAGTCAAGTCACCGCTTTATGTCAAGTCAAGTCAAGTCACTGCTTGGCGTCAAGTCAAGTCAAGTCAAGTCACTGCTTTATGTCAAGTCAAGTCAAGTCAAGTCACTGCTTTAAGTCAAGTCAAGTCACTGCTTTATGTCAAGTCAAGTCAAGTCAAGTCACTGCTTTATGTCAAGTCAAGTCAAGTCAAGTCACTGCTTTATGTCAAGTCAAGTCAAGTCAAGTCACGTCACTGCTTTATGTCAAGTCAAGTCAAGTCACTTCTTTTTGTCAAGCAAGTCAACTCAAGTCATAGCTTTGGTCAAGCAAGTCACTGGCAAGTCATACAAATGTTTGAAGATTGAACTGAATTTATATATTAAATAATGGACTATGGGAGTTTTATTTGCAACAAAAAATGAAATATGCAATTCTACTCGAAAGGTGTCCACATACAGACAAGATGTTAATACAATACAATTAAAAAAATTAAAACTACATAGCCTAAAATGTAAATGTAACTGAAATTAGGCCAATATATTGGGTGAGATAAGTTCTCTTTGTACTATTTGAGTTTTCTCTCTCCTGCTAGTCCTGTACAGCGTCACCATGTGATTGTTATATGACTAATGAACTTAAGAGAACTCAGATTGTGTTTGTTGCTCACACCCTGACGAAGGCTCATTAGCTAGCACACGTAGGTGTGCAGTACTTGTCACTTTTTTTGTCACAGTACTTGTTTTTAAAATATTAAAGCCATGATGAAATAAAGGCTTTTGTATTTCTTCAATAAGTGTTATACCCATTTTTTCTGACCTGTGTCTAATTGATGGTTGTATTATATATATATATATATATATATATATATATATATATATATATATATATATATATATATATATATACATACACACATTTTTTTTTTTTTTTTTTTGCTTAATTGCCTTAAAATGCTATTTATGTAAGCTATCTGGGTCTTTTTGACCCCAAATGAAGAAAAAAAATAAAAATAGACAAAAAGTAATATTACTCACTTTAATCATGTTTTACTAAAATGTTTTACATTTGTGCAGTGTTAGGGGATTTAAGCAATTTTTATTTATATAATTTCAGTCAATGGGAGTCTATAAGAATTACTTTTTGTTACATAATTTGTCAAAAATCCGCTCCATTGCAGAACACGCACAGAAATGGTGGTGACTTTTACCCAGCATTCCAATCACAAATACAACACCGATGAACCGCCAGTAGCCTACAATGTCAACAGCTGACAACAAGCACAAACGGAGCAAAATGATTGAAAACAAGAGCCAGAGCAAATACTTTACATTGTGTCAACATTTTTATATAGAAAGAATACAGAAACAAACAATCTGTGAACTGAGATACTAGTAACACTCCACGGACACACACACACACACACACACACACACGTTGTGTTTTCATGTTTTATGGGGACATTCCATAGGCGTAATGGTTTTTATACTGTACAAACCGTATTTTCTATCCCCCTACACTGCCCCTACCCCCAAACCTACCCATCACAGGAAACATTCTGCATTTTTACATTTTCAAAAAACATCTCTTAGTATGATTTATAAGATGTTTTCCTCATGGGGACCAAAACATTTCCCCACAAGGACAATGATTTCGGATATTGCCATCTTTGTGGGGACATTTTGTCCCTATTAGGTAGGGTTTGCCAGGCCGTACATACACACACACACACACACACACACACACACACGATGCTATGCACGCTCACAGTAGGCGTCTTCAGCAAAACTGGTTAATTATTCAACAAGAAAAATATAATACAGTTATCCATCATTGTGCAGCAAGTTGGATACCACATTTCAACTTAGAGTGCTTGACGGTTTTGTAGTGAAGAGGGTTTTTTTGTTCAAATTTTGAACTCATCATCGCGATCTCTTCATATTAAAATGATGACACAGCGCGGCCCGGAACCCACCCAATCTGGCAACACTGAACGCGGGTGCGAGCATGGGCGTCCCATGATCCGTGAGTAACTGATTACCATGGAAACTTGGCCTAGCGCCTTCAATGTTCATTCCGGTTCATTCACGTCTGTCTCTTATGTTAGCTCTCTCTGCTTGCCTGCTGTGTCACATGGTTAAGTTGCGGTGCGTTCAAAAACAGATATCTCCATCCATCCATTATCTTCCGCTTATCCGGGGCCGGGTCGCTGGGGCAACAGTCTAAGCAGAGACGCCCAGACTTCCCTCTCCCTAGCCACTTCCTCCAGCTCTTCCAGGGGAACCCCGAGGCGTTCCCAGGCCAGCCGGGAGAGATAATCCCTCCAGCGTGTCCTAGGTCTTCCCCGGGGCCTCCTCCCGGTGGGACATGCCCAGAACACCTCCCCGGGAAGGCATCCAGGAGGCATCCGAAATAGATGTCCGAGCCACCTCAACTGGCTCCTCTCGATGTGGAGGAGCAACGGCTCTACTCTGAGCTCCTCCCGAGTAACTGAGCGTCTCACCCTATCTCTAAGGGAGCGCCCAGCAACCCTGCGGAGAAAGCTCATTTCGGCCGCCTGTATCCAGGATCTTGTCCTTTCGGTCATGACCCACAGCTCATGACCATAGGTGAGAGTAGGAACGTAGATTGACCGGTAAATCGAGAGCTTCGCCTTACAGCTCAGCTCCTTCTTTACCACGGCAGACCGGTACATCAACCGCATTACTGCAGAAGCTGCACCAATCCGTCTGTCAATCTCCCGTTCCATCCTTCCCTCACTCATGAACAAGACTCCAAGATACCTGAACTCCTCCACCTGAGGCAGAAACTCTCCACCAACCTGAAGTGGGCAAGCCACCCTTATTCGACTGAGATCCATGGCCTCGGATTTGGAGGTGCTGATTCTCATCCCGGCCGCTTCACACTCGGCTACAAACCGCCCCAGTGCACGCTGAAGGTCCTGGTCTGAGGAGGCCAACATGACAACGTCATCCGCAAAAAGCAGCGACGAAATCATGTGGTTCCCAAACCGGACACTCTCCGGCCCTTGGCTGTGCTTAGAAATTCTGTCCATAAAAATTATGAACAGAACCGGTGACAAAGGGCAGCCCTGCTGGAGTCCAACATGCACTGAGAACAAGTCCGACTTGCTGCCGGCAATGTGGACCAAGCTCCTCCTCCGGTCGTACAGGGACCAAACAGCCCTAAGCAAGGGGCCCCGGACCCCGCACTCCCAGAGCACCCTCCACAGGACGCCACGAGGGACACAGTCGAATGC
This sequence comes from Paracanthobrama guichenoti, assembly GCA_018749465.1. NCBI lineage: Eukaryota > Metazoa > Chordata > Actinopteri > Cypriniformes > Gobionidae > Paracanthobrama > Paracanthobrama guichenoti. The sequence goes on along the minus strand of CM031956.1, from coordinate 7,039,687 downwards.
CTTCTCCAAATCCACAAAGCACATGTGGATTGGTTGGGCAAACTCCCATGAACCCTCCAGCACCCTGGAAAGGGTATAGAGCTGGTCCAGTGTTCCACGACCGAGACGAAAACCACACTGTTCCTCCTGAATCCGAGGTTCCACTATCGGCTGAATTCTTCTCTCCAGTACCCTGGCATAGACTTTCCCGGGGAGGCTGAGAAGTGTGATCCCCCTGTAGTTGGAACACACTCTCCGGTCCCCTTTCTTGAAAAGAGGCACTGTCCCGAACCGCCACGCGATGTTGCAGAGGCGTGTCAGCCAAGACAGCCCCACAACATCCAGAGACTTGAGGTACTCAGGGCGGATCTCATCGACCCCCGGTGCCTTGCCACTGAGGAGCTTTTTAACTACCTCGATGACTTCAGCCCGGGTGATGGATGAATCCACCTCTGAGCCCTCAGCCACTGCTTCCTCAATGGAAGATGTGTTGGTGGGATTGAGGAGATTCTCAAAGTATTCCTTCCACCGTCCGACGATATCCCCAGTTGAGGTCAACAGCTGCCCATCTCCACTGTAAACAGTGTTGGTAGGGCACTGCTTCCCCCTCCTGAGGCTGCGAACGGTTTGCCAGAATCTCTTCGAGGCAAACCGATAGTCTTTCTCCATGGCCTCACCGAACTCCTCCCAGGCCTGATTTTTTGCCTGTACCCGTCAGCTGCCTCAGGAGTCCCACAAGCCAACCAGGCCCGATAGGACTCCTTCAGCTTGACGGCATCCCTTACTTCCGGTGTCCACCACCGGGTTCGGAGATTTCCGCTTCGACAGGCACCGGAGGCCTTACGGCCACAGCTCCGAGCAGCCGCGTCGACAAGGGAGGTGGAGAACATGGTCCACTCGGACTCAATATCTCCAGACTCCCTCAGGATCCGGTTGAAGCGCTGTCGGAGGTGGGAGTTGAAGATCTCTCTGACAGGGGGCTCAGCCAAACGTTCCCAACAGACCCTCACAGTATCCTTGGGTCTCCCGAGTCTGTCTAGCTTCCTCCCCCGCCATCGGATCCAACTCACCACCAGGTGGTGATCAGTTGACAGCTCCGATCCTCTCTTCACCCGAGTGTCCAATACATACGGGCGGAGGTCAGATGAGACGACCACAAAGTCGATCATCGACCTCCGATCTAGGGTGTCCTGGTGCCACGTGCACTGATGGACACCCTTATGCTTGAACATGGTGTTTGTTATGGATAAGCCGTGATATCCAATAACAGAACACCGCTCGGGTTCAGATCAGGGGGAACCACACTTCTAAACAGATATCTATTAAACAAAAACAAGTTATTTAGAGTCATTAAACTCAGGTCTGAGTCAAGTCTCAAGTCATGAATATCAAGTCAAAGTCAAGTCTTTTATTAATATTTGTCAAGCAAGTCTCAAGTCCTAAAAGTGAGACTTAAGTCTGACTCGAGTCAAGTCATGTGACTCGAGTCCCCCACCTCTGCAAAGCGCTATTTATTGTTTACATTTCTTAAAAATTTTTTTAGAGTTGAGACTTTGTTTCATATTAAAAGTAACCTGCTCTGTCCTGTCTTTTAGTGCGTTGTCAGTATAGAGACAGAGCGACACGCGTCATAATCTGAAGACCACGCCCACTGGGGGGAAAACAAACCAACCGTCTCCAGTGACTTTGTATTACATGAAGCGGTCGCCTTGTCATTTCTGACTTATAACAAAAAAACAGAACAATGTCTAAAAGCCGATATGTGACAAGGTGTACAGCAAACAAGCTAAAAAACACAGAACCAAAAAAACTCAGAATTTGTTATAACCTGCTGACCCAAAGAACAAGCGTTTAAGGATACAAAAGTGGATACAGGCAATTGAGAAAGAGCGTGAATATAATGTGTTCTATTACACTGAGAACTACACCCACTGGAGGGGAACGGAATCAGAGACAGGAAATATAATATTTAAAACTGACATTTGGATATTTGGCAAAATGTTTACTCCACACGTAGGCATACTAAGTGTCAGGATCCCAAAATTTACCCATTCTTCCTGCTCAAGCTTCACGTCTTATTGCCTGTATCCACTTTTGTCTCCTTAAACGCTCGTTTTTTAGGGTCGACAGCTTATAAAAACTAAGCTATGTCTGTACTTGCTGGTTATTTGCGTACAACGGAATGTCACACACATATAAAAATAAATAAAAAAAAACTTATGCTTAAAGGGGGAGTGTTCACAACACTATGAGTATGAGCTTCATATTCACCTAAATAATACTGTATATGAGCCATAAAATCACAAATGCAAACTTTTTCTAATATATATTTTTTTCTAAAGGTTCAATAAACTACTATTTTTTTTTTTTTTTACTATTATTTCATACAGTATGTAAGGGTAATGCAGGTGATCTGTCATTTATATTGTACTGCCTACCATCTTGGACTTGCAGCAACCGTAATTGTTTCTGAGGAAGAACTAATTTACGGAATTTTAGAAAGTTTGTAAAGTTCATGACATTAAACAATATCCACAAGCAGAGCTATTTTCAGAGTTTGTCTGTGGAATAATTCATAATTATTATGACTTATTAAGACAAAGTCAAAGTCCGGACCTACCCAACCTTTTTTTTTTTTTTTTTTTTTTTACAGTAGCCTAGAGTCTAAATACATCTGCTAGACAAAAATGTTCTTGGCTATTTACCTAAAAGAATGACATGCAATGCAATCATGTCATATCACAGTACTTACAAATCCTTCATTATCTTCATGTAGCAAGTTAGTCTTCATCAAGTCCCACTCCACTATAATGACCTATAAGCAAAGAGAATTTGGACAAAGCACCCACAGATCAAGGAAGTGAAGGGTTGTTTATTACTCAGCTGCACATGAAAATGGGCCTGGAGACTTTGGGTGACTGGGTCTCACTTTGCCCTCTTGAGGGGGTTTAATTGCTGGCTAATTAGCTCTTCTTCTCAGTGGATGTTATTGACCCACAGTGGCTTTTCTGGCAAATATAATTGCCAATGGTGAGATGGGACCTTTCCTTTTCTGCACTTAGGACCTTTTTTTTCTTTCTGTCCTTAATATTTCATGAATCTGTCCAGCACTTTTTTAATCTTGTTAAGCACAGAGAAGGAATAGCCCTGTTGAAACTGGACAAACAAAAAGAGCTTTACTGCCAGTAGTAGTTGAGTTAGTGCTTTTTGTCATTTTATATTAGCTATACGTTATGAATATGGCACACACTTAAAAAAATAAAAAAAAAATAGAAAAAATATATTCTTGCAGTGTGTATGTATACTGTACAGCCACGCAAATGTTCTATATGCATGGAAAACCTTTTCCAGGTTTGGACTTCCATTTCCAGTCATGTGAATTTTTTTTTTTATGAATTATTTGATTGCAGAGACAAAATTGGGATTCTAATGAAAATCATTTACTATTATTCAGATATTTTAAATTGTAATAATATATCATAACATGACTGCTTTTACTGTATTTTCAATAACTGAATGCAGCCTTGTTTAGGCATCTGAGCTTCTTTCAAAAACATTAAAACACACACACACACACACACACACACACACACACACACACACACACACACACACACACACACACACACACACACACACACACACACAGTTGTGTTGGTGAGAATCTGTGATAAATTGGTCTATATAAATATAAAAATAAATGAATAAATAAATGAATGAATAGATGATAGATAAATAAATAAATAAATAAATAAATAAATAAATAAATAAACATAATAGCTACACATGCTTTAACTCCCATTTAGTACATATTGCAAATGTCCTCACATTCCGCATAGTTTTAAAACCCAAATCAATAGCTAAAAAAAGTTATGTAAATTATATATTTTTAAAACAAGTAAATCATCACAGTAGGTGATCATAAAATAAGTATGTGCTTTTGCATTTGATTGATCCTAGAATATCTCAATTTCAGGCAGTTTGGCATGTCATGTTAATGCCCTTGCTGAGATCAAAGGAAACCATGCTAATTGTAATCATAATATATTTTGGATGGTTGACGTGCAGGACTTGTTATTAATAACCAAAATAAATCAACCTTAAAAATTCCTTGAGGGCTCATATTCGCTGGATGAGTGAGTTCTGACAAGATTTGGACCAGGAAAAGATGTGTGAAATGGAAATATGATATGTTAAAAAAAATAATTGTCAGTGTTTACAGTAATTCATTTCAGTGATATATAACCTCCCGAAACCCTTTAAGTTTCCATTCTCCATACGACTGCATTGTGCAAGGATTATTTCTCATATTTTTTTAAAGGGGTAATTGCTTTGACGTTTTGAGGTTGTGGTTTACCAAGATGTTGGAACAGCTTTGTATTGCCTGTTTTGGATTCGAATGTTATGTGATTGCTGGATGGGTTTAATGGAAAATGTTTCCTTAAGTGATCACTCCAGCCTTGAGGTCTGGAAGACAAGAGGTTTGCTGGGGTGAAGCTTTGTTATTGCACACAGTCACTTTCTTTGTAATCTATTAGGCTGATGGTTTGAACCCGCACTGTGGCTCGTTGACTGAAACAGCACATTGGAACTCCAAAATAGCAAATTACAACCATATAACACTCTTTCTTTCTTTCTTTCTTTCTTTCTTTCTTTCTTTCTTTCTTTCTTTCTTTCTTTCTTTCTTTCTTTCTTTCTTTCTTTCTTTCTTTCTTTCTTTCTTTCTTTCTTTCTAGGCCCAATCCCATTTCTACCCATTCCCTTTCCCCTACCCCTTCGTTAGTGGTGTCCCATTTCTTAGGGGAATATTTTCACCCCTACACTTTTCCACTCTGTCAATTGTTCAATTGTTGGATTAGTTCACTTCAAAATGAACATTTCCTGATATTTGACTCATGCCAGTCTCATCCAAGATGTTCATGTCTTTCTTTCTTCAGTCGAAAAGAAATTGAGTTTTTTGAGGAAAACATTCCAGAATTTTTCTCCACACCATTGACTTCCATGACAACCAAAATGATAAAGGTCCAAATCAATGCAGTTTCAAAGCGCTTCCAAGGGCTTCAGAGGCTCTGCACGACCTTAGACACGGAATAGGGTCTTATCTAGCCAAACCCATCCATCCATCCATCCATTATCTTCCGCTTATCCGGGACCGGGTCGCGGGGGCAACAGTCTAAGCAGAGACGGCCAGACTTCCCTCTCCCTAGCCACTTCCTCCAGCTCTTCCGGGGGAACCCCGAGGCGTTCCCAGGCCAGCCGGGAGACATAATCCCTCCAGCGTGTCCTAGGTCTTCCCCGGGGCCTCCTCCCGGTGGCACATGCCTGAAACACCTCCCCGGGAAGGCGTCCAGGAGGCATCCGAAATAGATGCCCGAGCCACCTCAACTGGCTCCTCTCGATGTGGAGGAGCAACGGCTCTACTCTGAGCTCCTCCCGAGTAACTGAGCTTCTCACCCTATCTCTAAGGGAGCGCCCAGCAACCCTGCGGAGAAAGCTCATTTCGGCCGCCTGTATCCGGGATCTTGTCCTTTCGGTCATGACCCACAGCTCATGACCATAGGTGAGAGTAGGAACGTAGATTGACCGGTAAATCGAGAGCTTCGCCTTACAGCTCAGCTCCTTCTTCACCACGACAGACCGGTACATCGACCGCATTACTGCAGAAGCTGCACCGATCCGTCTGTCAATCTCGTTCCATCCTCCATCCTTCCTCACTCGTGAACAAGACCCCAAGATACCTGAACTCCTCCACCTGAGGCAAATACTCTCCACCAACCTGAAGTGGGCAAGCCACCCTTTTCCGACTGAGAACCATGGCCTCGGATTTGGAGGTGCTGATTCTCATCCCGGCCGCTTCACACGCGGCTGCAAACCGCCCCAGTGCACGCTGAAGGTCCTGGTCTGAGGAGGCCAACATGACAACGTCATCCGCAAAAAGCAGCGACGAAATCATGTGGTTCCCAAACTGGACACCCTCCGGCCCTTGGCTGTGCCTAGAAATTCTGTCCATAAAAATTATGAACAGAACCGGTGACAAAGGGCAGCCCTGCTGGAGTCCAACATGCACCGGGAACAAGTCCGACTTGCTGCTGGCAATGCGGACCAAGCTCCTGCTCTGGTCGTACAGGGACCAAACAGCCCTAAGCAAGGGGCCCCGGACCCCATACTCCCAGAGCACCCTCCACAGGACACCACGAGGGACACAGTCGAATGCCTTCTCCAAATCCACAAAACACATGTGGATTGGTTGGGCAAACTCCCATGAACCCTCCAGCACCCTGGAAAGGGTATAGAGCTGGTCCAGTGTTCCACGACTGGGACGAAAACCACACTGTTCCTCCTGAATCCGAGGTTCCACTATCGGCCGAATTCTCCTCTCCAGTACCCAGTACCAAACCATTGGCTATTTTTATAAAAAAAAAAAAGGTCACGCTAGTCATTGGCAGAAGTACCGCCCCTGTGTTTACAAAGCACACATGCGAAGACTAATACAAACATCCTTTAGCAAAAAATGTAAAACAACGATGTCGGACGATTTTGAAGTTGAAGATGGAGTGTTTTTTGGTAAAGGGCATTTGTACTCGTCCTCGCATGTTCGCTTGGGGCGGTACTTCCGCACGTCTATTGTGACGTTTTCGATGCAATTGTGCAATCCGTGGCACGTTTCAGAGCAGCGCAAGATGAGCAATTTAGGTTAAAAAGTATATTCATTTTAAAAAAATGTTTTTTAAATAACTGATAATTTTGCTAGAGAAGACCTTATTCCTCGGCTGGGATTGCGCAGAGCCTCTGAAGCCTTTGAAACGGCATTGAATTAAACAATCAGCATTGTAAAAAGCGCTATATAAATAAAGGTGACGATTTGGACCTTCAACATTTTGGTTGTCATGGAAGTCAATGGTGTGGAGAAAAATCCTGGAATGTTTTCCTCAAAAAAACTTAATTTCTTTTCGACTGAAGAAAGAAAGACATGAACATCTTGGATGAGATGGGGGTGAGTCAAATATCAGGACATTTTCATTTTGAAGTGAACTAATCCTTTAAGGGCCAAGGATAGGTATAGGGGTAGAGGTAGGCGAAGGGGTATAAAATAGGATTGGGATTGAGCCTAAATATTCAACAATTGCTGATCTGACTGTACCGATGCTGCTGTATGAGAACTGAACTGAGCTGGACGATAATATCATTTTTATTATTTTTTTCTCTGCAGAACTGCTTTATAGATAGAATGAAATGAACAATTTTAATAAGTAATACATCTTTACAGTTGAACTGAATCAACACTGAACTGACAACAGCCGAAATGCATAATTTTCCTGTTATCACTTTGAAACTATCTGTATTGTATAAAGTGCTATATAAATAAAGGTGACGACTTGACTAGAGGTCAATCACAAGTCATATGGTGTGAACAATGGACTGTCTCTAAGAAGTTACCTGTAATTGGTCAGATGTGATTATGGCACTAAAGATATATTGTAAAGTAATTAAAAGTCAGAAATAAAATAGCAGGAAAGTTTGATCTACATAATGATTTCCTCTTTTGACCTTTTCTTGGTGTATTTTTGGTAATGATTTATGATTCATTCATCTAATTAATCATTCATATGTTTGAATTAGAATTAAATGTAATATAATTAATAAACACATGATTTAATTATATTTCATTATTACAACATTTTCATGCGCATAACATTAAAATGCCCCTGCTATGCCTTTTCGAATATTAGGGTACAACGGGGCTAAAGGCACATGCACACCTTAAGAAAAATTTGCTTTTCACTACTCCCATAGTGTATGAATGCAGAAAAAAAAAAAAAACACAAACAAAACAAACAAACAAACAAACAAATAAATAAATAAATAAATAAACAAATAAATAAATAAATAAATAAAAGTGGTTCATTTTGTTTAAAAACCTTAAATGTACTAGGTGGTGAGGGGGGCCTTTTACCCCACAAAACCAGCACTGGGCAAAAGGCACACAGTATTGATATACTTCAGCTAAAATAATATGTTTTTAATAATGTCCATGTTAATACTTGTTCAAAACAATCACTTTAGCACTATTTGCTGTTTATTTTGATAAATAATTTTTATGTTTTTAAACATTTTTGTTCAATAAATATACTATCATTAAAATATGTCAAATCAAATCACCTTTATTTATATAGTGCTTTTTACAAGTCTGATTGTTTCAAAGCAGCTTCACAATGTTAACAGGAAAATAATGCAACAGAATTTGATTCGGCTGTACAGCCGTTCTGGTGAAACGGTGATGTTATCCAGCTAATTTCAAGTATCATATAGTGTCAGTGTGGGCAGATCGGTAATATAGAAGAAATTTAGGTGTCCTAAACTGAGCAAGCCAAAAGCCAGAGGCAACGGTGGCAAGGAACCAAAACTCCTTCAGGGTCAGAATGGAGAAAAAAACCTTGGGAGAAACCAGGCTCAGTCGGGGTGCCAGTTCTCCTCTGGCCGACGAACAAACAGTGTATGATTATAATTCTGGCAACATTGCAGGTCTTAATTCATATTAGGCAAATAGATATTTGTTAGATTATTCGAGAGATTGGAGTCGTCATGCCGAAGACGGGTTTAATGAGGATGTCGTGTCGATGTGGCATTTACGGGGGGAGTTTATTTGACACGCTCTCTGCAGACATTTCAGGGATGCGTTGGTCATGTCCAGGCGCTGGTCCACCATCTGATCTGAATACGGCCCGGATCCGGCTGACTGCAGTAAACCTCGGGATAAACAGAGAGACTAACATTAGCGTAGATGCCTAAAAATATAAAAATGTAACATAAAAATATAATTGTAAAAATTCAGAAACAAAATGATTTATCTTAAGTAAAGATTCTGAAAGCACTGAAGGAGATCCCATAATAATATAGATCTACAGTAGTAACAATACATTATATTTTATAATGAGCTATGATTAATTTCATTTATTTATTTTTTTATGTGATTGTTTCATTATAAATATGGATATTATCTCTAAGGTGGACACACAACTTAATATATGCTATTTACCAAGTGAATCTAACCATGTCATGTCAACAAATGGAAAAGCCAGCCGACAGTTTATTATCATGTTTATTATTGTCGACTCGCTACCGCTGACCGTCAGAAGTTAGTTATTTTAGTCTATGTTTAAAATATAGATATTTTTCACAAACGCGCCACTTCACTTCAGAAGGCCTTTATTAACTCCCCGGAGGTGTGTGTAGCAGTTATATGATGGATAGATGCACTTTTATGGACTTCATAAATTACATAACCATTCACTGCCATTATAAAGCTTTGAAGAGCCAAGACATTTTTAATATAACTTTTATTTGTCTGAAAGAAGAATGTCATATACACATAATTTTAATTTTTGGGTGAACTGACACCTGAACTGAAGCTTTAAGCTAGTTGAGCGGTTTTAACTGAAAGCAACTTGCACTGACATATCTTAAAATATGTCAGTGCCATTGTTTTATTTCAAGATGCACACCAGTAATGTATTTTTCTAAGGAACATTTATAAAAGCTACTTAAATGCCCTGATTGAACTAAGGCCCAATCCTGGCTTAATCTAAACTCCTGTCAGTGAAACCGAGCCATCAAATTAGCGCAGAATCAATGTGTCATGGATCAGCCAAATTTCCACCTGCAATTTTGAAAAGCGACTTGAAATTTGAAAATAAAATCAAAGGCGCATTTTACCCCACGGCGCCTTTAGCCCCGTTGTACCCTACCTTTCATGTGTGTAATATAGCTGTTAGTGAATGTAAAAGGTCTGCAACGTTTTAAAGATCAAAGTGCAGATATATGGAGTTATTGTCTCAGGAAAAAAAAATAGAAATCAGAACTGCCCAAAATGAGTCGTCAGTAATTCCAGTCTTACTAGTTTTCTAACAAATTTGCATAATTCCAGCCTATGGTCTTTATTGTCTGCCCGCGAACAACGTCTACTTAACCTTCAAACACTGTAGTTGCTATCCCAGTAAAAGACTGAATGAACCGTTTCAGACACTGAGAAAAGAGCTGATGCTGCATGGTATATTATGAGAAAATTAAGTTCTTTTTTTGACCTTGGATGCATGTTTTCTCCCCTGATAATTAAGTAGATGAAGAATACAAGCACACATATACTAAAGCTAGTTGTAAAAAAATCCCATCAGCATCTGTCTCAGGACAAAGTGGTTATACACTGAAGAGTAAAGTAAAGGACTCGAGAAGCCTGAACCTTCTCAGAAGATTATGGATGTTTCTAAATATACAGCCAAATGGGACCACTCCATCTCACATGAAAGGAGCAGAGAGCTGTTTCATGCCGAAGAAGAAGGACACTTTGAGATCAATAAATTCAGAACAATCTCACCTCTCAGCATGAAAAGCGAGATCTTCTCAGTAATAGCTCAAAGAATGACCTCATGACTGAGAATGGGTATACACCTCTTTTCAGAGAGGGGACATACCACAATACATGGACCGCACCACCGTTCTTAGCCAGATGATCTAGAAGGTCAAGATAAATAACCATGACCTAGCTGTGGGTCAGTCAATCTGGCAGATGGCTCAATCCCACATGACCTAATATTTGTAGCAAAGGAATACAACTGTCATCCCTTCCAGGGAACAATCATTTTTTTGGACAGTTTCTCTTAGCATGCATATAGCTCAAACAGTAAAGCATGCCACAAGCATTGCCTAAATCTGATAAAATATTTATGCAATGCAATGTAAGTTGCTTTGGATAAAAATGTCTACCCAATGCATTAAATTGCAAATGTAATGAACTCAAATGGCAAATTTAGAACTTCTCCACTTGTTTTTACTATGGGAATAAAACTTCTCAGTAGGTACAGCATTAGAAAAGGAAAACTTTAAGTCATCCAATAAATTCAAATGCCTTGGGAAGTGCTTTACCACTTCTCTTACTTACAAACACAACATCTTCAGCCATGCCATGCAAATGCATACAGTAAGTGGCTGTATACCGAAAAAGTCAAGACTAACATGTACACTCACTGAAATACAATACAATAGCTTTTTTATTTTACTCTTTTTTATTTTTTATTTTTTTAGGTAAGGTAAGTTGTAATCTTTAATCAAATCAACAATTTTAACCTTACCTCTCCCTCTATCTGACGGTTGTTCTCTTCATGACGCATGTCTCGGTGGAGGGTGAGACTATAGGCTATGTCCTTCACAACTGACTGCAAACTGGCATTCAGATCTACCGTCATTTGGTTAACAACACTCTAGTTAGCAACTTCCTATGATCCAATCAATTCCCAAAGGATAAAATTAAATCCTGCCCTACATTTTCCCACTCCGTTTCAAGAGTTTTAATGCCGACTTTAAAGACACAATATGTAAAATTTTTGGATTAAAATATCCAAAAACCACTAGAACAACATTATATATTTTGTTGACTTGTGTACTTACATTATCCCGAATGTTACCAAGAATGTTTAAATCCAGAGAAATAAGCAATTTTAACCTATCAATGACATCATGCCTGTAAGAGTTCATTGTGTTTGGACTTGATTTTCTGTTTTCACCATCACCCTACCTGAGTTAGCTTGTTTATTTGTCGCCATGGTTTCTGATTTGATTAGTAATTGTTTTCAGCTGTTGCCTAATTGGCTCTCTTTGTTTTCTTCCAGTATCTGCCTGTGTTTCAGTCTTCTGTTGTCAGTTCTCGTTAATGTTAGTTCTGAGTTTGGTTTAGGTTTTCTTTGTATTAATAAAGTTTGTTTGAATTGATTTTCTTCATCTTGCCTTCTGACTGTACCACGTGACAGAAAATGTGACAGAAGAACCAACCACATGAAATGGATTATGTAGTAATGTTTACTGTCTTAGCCTGGGAAGGAAATTCTTTGCTGGAGTATGCCATTTGTTTTTTTGCACACTGGCCTAATAGACTGCTTTCTCTAAACTTATTATTCTGGATTGGGGCTAATTATTTCCAGCCATGTGATTTACCAGACATGATGGAGGGAACATGGAGGAATGTCATTCTCCACTGTCTGGAAGGTGTGCATCCCCAATCCACAACCTCATCCACATCTGCAACCCCAGAACCCAGCCCAGCACCACCCTGTGACACGGAGCGATCAGCCGGAGTCCCCGACAGACAGAATGCCAGTGTCTACCACGATGGAGCTGCCAATGCAAGGAGAAGCGTACGTGCACACCATCGCACCAGAGCCTGAGCCCTTGCCATCAGATCTGGCGTGCGAGCCTTTGACAGAGGAGATATTAGTGGATTTTGAGGGAATAGAGGAGTTCCCTATCCACAACCTCGCCACAGTGTGTGAGTGCATACTGGACTGGGAGATAGATACATTGGTCCCACCCTTCCTCCCTCTTCTACCACCACTTCTAGTTCCACCCTTGTCTTCGTTGTCTACTGTCTGCTGTTTTTCACCCTTCACCTCCTCACTGTGTTGGGGATTCACCTGGGGCTTCCAATGAGCCATCCTTGACTGGGCTGGGGAATTCCCTGGCTCCACCTCCAACCGCTGTCCCCACCACACCTCCTCTGCCCTAATAAAGGTCTTCTGAAGCGAATCGATGAGTTTGTGTAAGAAAAATATCCATATTTAAAACTTGATAAAGTTCTGGCCGATCCGATTCCGGCAGATTTAAATTTTTGGGTTAACTAACCCTTGATGTCTTCCATTGTAACCCGTGGTGGTTAAGTGTTTTTCAGTCACAAGATGGCGCCAGACAGTCAACGAGAGTGGAGTGACACGCATATAAGTAGTACTGGTCAAGATAAATCATAGCACCCGGATGAGCGGTGTATTATTCACTTTGGCGGTTGTTATCTGGGAATAACATACCACTGGAATGCCCGATTGACCAATCAGAATCAAGTATTCCACAGAGCCGTGTAATATATATGGTAACATTTTAGTATGGGGAACACATATTCACTATTAACTACGACTTTTGCCTCAAACTCCTAATTTAATGCTTATTAATAATTCGTATTTTTGTAGCATTTAAGTTTAGGTATTGGGTAGGATTAAGCTATGTAGAATATGGTCATGCAGAATAAGGCATTAATATGTGCTTTATAAGTACTAATAAACAGCCAATATCCTAGTAGTATGCATTGAACACTAAAAGTATCATAAAAGTATCATAGTATCGTAAAAGTTTCATAAAAAAGCAACACTTTGAGCAAAAAGCTGAGAATCGCATTAAGCAGTTTTGATTTATATGCTGTTAAAATGTTGATGATTGCGTTATTTTATATATGCATATGATTACATATATCGCTTGTATCTGCTTCTTCGCATGTGTTTTAATCCGTAGATTCTGTACTCTTCCTGTATAACAGTGAAAACACTGATTGTCTTTGTTACACTGTAATTATGCATTTAATTACTGAGTAACATGTACTTACTATAGAGTTAGGATTAGGGTTTTGTTTGGGTTAGTTGCATGCAATTGTGCAGAATTTATAGTTATTACTATAGTAACTACATGTAACGTGTAACAATGACACTGTAAAATAAAGTGTTACCACGTTTTCTCACAAATTACGCTAATGGCGGGGAAAGAGTTAAGAGTTATACTGTAAGAATTTAAACAGACCTAGTTGGAAATAATGCAGAATACCCATACATGAGGGCAAATGAGGGCTGACCGGAGGAAAACACTGCATTTCCATGGATTGCCCACACAAGCCCGAGGCCATGTGCAGTTATCTGGTCTGAAGAGTCAAAATAAGGTCATCCTGGCTGACCTGACAGTCTCATGGGTGGAGGGGTTTAAGACGAGAACCGTCAAATACCAACCCTGACACAGGACTGTAGGGAAAAGAGAGGGCAGACTTGAGTTTTACTGGTTGAGTTGGCTGCAGGGGTTTTCTGGCACAGTCAATGCAGAGGATACTGGCAGGGAAATAGACTTGCAGGTAGTAGAGCCATCTATAGGAAAGCAGGAGTCCAGGTCCAGCTGTGTGTAAGTGTCAGGGTCCTGCCCTGACAGTCTTGTCTGTCTTGTGTCTGTTCAATGTTTCTTTGTTTGTCTTGTGTCTGACCACGTGGCTGTCTTTGTGTTGGCCATGTGTTCCTCTAGTCCCACCTCGTTTCCCTTTACTACGCCCCCTTGTTTAGGCCTTATCTAGTCCTCATTTCACTAATTGTGCTCACCTGATCCTCATGCGCTGATTCCTTTTATACTGAGCTCCTTTCCCTCTTGTCTTTGCTGGTTTGTTGTATGTATTTTCTATTGTTTTGTTTTTTTTGTTGGTTTTTTTTTTTTCAGTTTTTCTTTGTTCCTGATTTTTTTAGTCAAGTTCAGTCTTTATTTTGCTCTAGTTTTCCCAAGCTTTATTTATTTTTTTATTTCTCTTGTTTTACTTTTGTTAACTACACTTTTATTTTCTTTGTTTGCTAGTTCCAGTCATTAATTATAGAATGTATTTATTTTTCCATTTGCTAGTTCCAGTTACATTTAGTTTCTTATTTGATTTTGTTAGCTCATGTCTCGTCTTGTTTGTTCTCGTGTGTCTGTTCCTGCCTTTCTCTGTTTCCGGAGTTCCCTGGCCACGGACTCTCACTGCCTGGCAGAAAGTCTGATGCAGCTGTCTAACAAGCCTCTGGTTCGGTGAGTTTTTACCTGGCAGCATGACTGGGGCCACATCGGAGATCTACTACCAGCATTGGGTCCTGTGTGCTCCTGCTTGGTGCTGCCCTCCAAGGGTCTCCGTGGTCATCCTTCCTGTCAGTTCTTGTGTCATCTGCCCTACTGTTTGATCTGTTTCACGCGTCACTCTCCTGCTGTCTCTAGTCTTCAGTCTTGTTATTAAAAAACCCTTATTGCTCATTTGCATCTGGGTCCTCTCTCTTGAAGAGTCCTGACAGTAAGTTACCGTTTAGTTGCGACGTAAAAGTGCACTAAGGTACAACTTGCACACTACTAAATACTTTTTCGTTGCACCATTAAACTTGTCAATGAAACATAACTCTTGGGAATAACTCTTGGGAATAAAGGAATAACTATTGGAATAAGAAAGCAGATAGACTGAATGATATAAATAAGCTCTTAAAACAGTTAACATTATGTAAATGACTTGTGGCTATTCAACACAAACCCGATCTAAATAGCGTACACCTGTGTTGTGCATGTCAAATAAAATCAGTCATAAATAAATGTAATTTTCTTTTTCCATCAGTATTTATTCATCACTCCTTATTAATTTCAAATACAGTTTCATTTACATATAAATATACTTATGTTATTTAATGTTTTTGTATTGTGTTTCAATGGAAACTTATGATAACACTTTAGTTTAGGGTCCACTATTAACTAGTGTCTTATTAGCATGCATATGGATATTGACTGTTTATTAGTACTTATAAAGCACATATTAATGCCTTATTCTGCATAACCATATTCTACATACCTTAATCCACCTAATACCTAAACTTAACTACCTTACTATTATTAAAAAGTACTTAATAGTTAGTTAATAGCAATAATTGGACCCTAACCTAAAGGGTGACCAAACTTATTTTACCATTACATATGAGGCAAAATAAGTTAGAATCAACCATAACAGGATAAACTGAAATTCACAGCATTTCAACAACTTCTGCTCACGAATTTGAAGGCTGATATTGGACCACTGAAGGTAAACGTCATTTTATGCAACTATGAATTACTTTACGGAGAGCTTATGTCCTAATAGCCACATTCTGCCTTAAGGACAAATGTGCTACAGAGGGAAAGTCGAAAGTTAACTTGCGTGTGCATCACGCCTATGATTTTTGACCTATGATTTTTGTTCCACGCATGCATAGTAGTGTGCTCTTCAATTGGAGAACATTTCAAGGTCATATGGGTACATGGATATACCTGGAACAAAAGCACTTCTTGTCTTTATGATAGGAAGTATTTATAGGTATTATTGATCGCAATTTCATTAGTAGACAAACAAATATTGTGATTTTTTATTCTTATTTTTTTTGTTATGGTGCTGTAAAAAGCAAAAGGTATTCCAACTGTACTCAGTCTACCCCACTGACTGCAGCCAGTGAGACAGATACACAGCGCTCCTGCCATGAGCTCTTGTTCTGGGGAACAGAACTGGTGTTGAGTTGACTTTTTCATTAGTGCTGAGTTGAATGAGCATAATAATGACAGGCCCCAGGGCTCTGCCTGCCCGCAAGCCTAATCACTCAACTGCCACCAGCCACACTGTTTCCCTCCGTGTAATTAAAACAGAGTCAGAACAGAACCGTAAAGCAACACTATAGCCTTCCTCTCCCTAATGAGACACTCATCTGCCTGGTGTGTGCATTAAACATTCACTGTCTGGGGGAAAAAACACATCTTCAATTGCTTTCTCAAGAAGACGAGAAATGAGAAAATGTGAGAGTGAGAGTGACTATTTCTAAGGCAGGATAAAGTATCTATCTATCTATCTATCTATCTATCTATCTATCTATCTATCTATCTATCTATCTATCTATCTATCTATCTATCTATCTATCTATCTATCTATCTATCTATCTATCTATCTATCTATCTATCTATCTATCTATCTATCTATCTATCTATCTATATCTATCTGTCTATCTATCTATCTATCTATCTATCTATCTATCTATCTATCTATCTATCTATCTATCTATCTATCTATCTATCTATCTATCTATCTATCTATCTATCTATCTATCTATCTATCTATCTATCTCTATCTATCTATCTCTATCTATCTATCTATCTATCTATCTATCTATCTATCTATCTATCTATCTATCTATCTATCTATCTATCTATCTATCTATCTATCTATCTATCTATCTATCTATCTATCTGTCTGTCTGTCTGTCTGTCTGTCTGTCTGTCTGTCTGTCTGTCTGTCTGTCTGTCTGTCTGTCATCTATCTGTCTATTTATCCGTCTGTCCGTCCCCTCACTCATCCATCCATCCATGGCCATTAGAGTTGTCATCTTCAGTCATTATTACAGTGAAAGGGGGTTATTACAGTAATACTTTATTTTATTTATTTAATGCTGATAATTTGTAATGAAACAAAATGGCATTAATTAAAAAAGTGGTTTCAGTGGACCAATTAAACTATGCAGACTGAGAGTCATTTCCTTCCTTCCTTCCTTCCTTCCTTCCTTCCTTCCCTTCCTTCCTTCCTTCCTTCCTTCCTTCCTTCCTTCCTTCCTTCCCTTCCTTCCTTCCTTCCTTCCTTCCTTCCTTCCTTCCTTCCTTCCTTCCTTCCTTCCTTCCTTCCTTCCTTCCTTCCTTCCTTCCTTTCTTTCTTTCTTTCTTTCTTTACAAGGAAGCTGGCAAATCTGATAATAACTACAGACTGCGGGACATGTTCTGTGAAATAATTATAAGCTAGTATTTTATAACTTCATTTCCATTTCTAAAAGTGTCTGGTAAATGAAGGAAGCTATCAATCTAGCGCAACTGATAATGTAGCAGATAAGAGCGAGGTCTGGTTGCCTTTAGTTGAGGTTGTGAATACTGACTTCAGCTTCAGTTTTACTGGACTAGAGAACAAGAGATTGTCTGTGTTGCCATAGAAACACAACAGAAAGCTTTCTTCTTTTACTAAAAGTACACAGCCTTGTTTTTATTGTTCTGAGGTGGAGGAGGCCAATTAACAGCATGTAATTTAAAACAGTATGCCTTCTGCACACCTGATTGGTGTTCTAACCTTAATTGACTTTGAGGACTCCTAAGGTGTCTTTAATCACTGTATTTATCAGTTCACCATAATTCCTGAAGAAGAAAAAATAAATAAAATCACTGTTGTGAGCAGTTTTCATTTAAAAAGACTCTGGAATTCAGCATTTGTCAAGCACTTTAAAAGTTCAGATTTAATGACATGCTTGTCTGGAGCTTGTAATAATGTCTTAAAGCTGTTGAACTTAAAGCATTGAGGGGTGTGTATATAATAGAAACAAAAGATATTGAACGTATGGATGAATACACATAATGCATAGAAAGGGAATAAACATAAAAGAGCTGCTGACCTACATGAGTGCTACTGTTTGCATGCAGCTAATCATGAATGGCACGGCAATTTTGTCTCAGGCTGGATTGGCACTGATGATGTCGGCAGCTTGCCTAAGATTGATTAGACACATCAAGGGAGCCACTGTTCCAGAGGGAGCAAGACAGAGAGAAATATGGATTTGTCTCCATGCTTATACCTCTTCATTTGTTTCCATTACAGCCCCCTGTCTCTGAGCCTCATGAACAACAGTTGCCAGACATACTGAAGTTTCTGCTGCACATTTAACATTCGTTCCTTCTAAGGCTATTTAAATCAGCGTTAAATAGTTGATTAATGAATAGATTAAAGGCACAGTATGTAAGTTTTGCCACAAGAGATCGCTTACTCAAAACAAAGTCATAGCTTGATGACACCGTGAATGAGTGTGGAATCATGAGAGTCAAGGCAGCAACTCCTCACCTCCACAGGCGATGGAAAGGAATCATGTTCATAAAGGAGCCAACGTTTTAACGTTTTATTAACGTTACGGTGGCATGAAGCAGGACGCACTGAGAGCCCTCAGAGCGAATAGACCTACTAACCTGCGTGAAACACCATCTCTGAGCTTTTATTCTGCAGCCTTTTTTTCGTTGTGTATGTGGGGTTACTCAGCGCTGTTTAACATGGTTAAAACAATCATACTAAATACATTTGAGTGTGTTGAAAAAGTTGTTATAACTTTACGCTGTGTGTTCGCTCTGTGGATGGTATGAGACAAATGTTGCATCTAGATTGATATTAGACCTGGGGTGGCGAACTCCGGTCCTGGAAAGCTACAGTCCTGCAGAGTTTTGCTTCAACCCTAATCAAACACACCCGAACAAGTTAATCAAGGTCTGAAGGGTTACTAGGAAGCTACAGGCAGGTGAGTTTTATCAGGGTTGGAGCTGAACTCTGCAGGACTAAGGCTCTCCAGGACCGGAGTTCGCCACCCCTCTATTAGTCTATCATATTAATAAAAACAGGATGACTAAATGACATGCAATTAAAGCTACACTATGCATTTATTTTTTTTTGCTGCTAGGGGTCGTGTTACGGAAGCACACTCAGAGACAGAGAGATGCAGTGGAAAGGTGATTTATTGACAACAAGTTGGCAGAGCTTTGTTAATATCAGATGTAAGGAATGGATGTTCAGTCTAATCTTCGGAATCTTACAGACACCGGAGAGTGTGGATGGTGAGGAATCAGTCCGATGCGCACACACAGAAGGTCTGGAGAAGGAAAATTGCACACTGGCGGTACCATAGAAGATCATCTGGAGAGTAAGGCAAGTGTCACTTCACACAAACAAGACCAGATAAATGACTGAGGTGAGGTGTGTGCTTAAATACTGGAGTTGATGAGAGTGCAAACAAGGTGCAGGTGTGAGTGATTAATATTCAGGCGATGTAGTGCGTTGTGAGTGCCTGGTGCAGGAAACTGGCAGATCTGTCACTGGTTGCTAACACTTTCAAAGCAAAAAAGTGTGGATTGATGACGCAGTGAATGAGTGTGGAATCATGGAACTTGTCATCATACCGATAGGTCTAATAATGTTTATAGGGAAATAATATTTATGGATGAGTGAATGCATTCATGTTTTTAACATTTTGTTGATAGATAGATAGATAGATAGATAGATAGATAGATAGATAGATAGATAGATAGATAGATAGATAGATAGATAGATAGATAGATAGATAGATAGATAGATAGATAGATAGATAGATAGATAGATAGATAGATAGATAGATAGATAGATAGATAGATAGATAGATAGATAGATAGATACATTGGCGATTACATATAAGAGACACGCGAGTCCTGGGGGATATAAAGAAAAGAGGACATTTAATTCTACCAAACTACCTGCAAGTGCTGAATTATTACTCATACAGGTCAGTTTATTTGTGAAGTTAAAGAAAATTGTGAGGAAACTCAATGCTGTTTGACTTGGTCTACACTATCTAAACTGCATTTGAGTGTGTTGAAAGTTATAATGTTATTCTGTATGTTAGTTTGTTGGCTGTATGAGACTAGCAATAAGCTACATTAACATAGAACATCATAATGATGATATTCTAATATTTCATAGTGTTGAGCTACATAACATTGATTTGTTTTATGTACATTTGCTCACCTGTCTTATAAAGCACATGCAAGAAACACATCTCTGTCAAGTCGAAGTTTGTTGCAAAGCTCTTGCCATCTCTTTTGATTTTTAATTTTGTTCCAAAGTCTGCTTGCCATGGTCCATTAAATTTGAATGAAACTACAACAGTGTGCCGTTGGACATTACTCAGTTGTCCACGTCTGTTGCCATGGTTTCTATGACAGTAAAAGCCAAAACCGAAGGTAACGCGGATATGACGCCATTGACAGGTGACTCCCAGTTCATTGGTTAAAATCACAATTTTCTCACGATTTACAGATAGAAACATTTGGGATATTGTAAGTACTCAAATTAACTAAATTTATAACACTGGCCTAGTGGTTTTTGGATATTTTACTGCAAAAATCTATCCTTCGTTAGTATTACTACTTAAGTTCTTCCCTTTACACTTTACACTCAGTCTTTGTCCGGTCACTGTTATGTTAGATGTGTTGTGCTATTGCCTGTCTGCCCTCTTTGAGATTACTTGTAATTAAACTAAGTTTTGAATTTGATTCATCTGTATTCGTCTTCCTGCCTACACACACCCATAACAGATGACTGGACCTGAAATGGATTATGTAGCAAGGTTTGCTGTTGTGGCTCAGGAGAGCCATGATTTTTTTTAGTTTTTCTGCATGTTTTTCCCGACTTGCCATCATTAGCCACAATGACAACGAGACCCTGAAGTCACTGTTCTGGATCGGGGCAAATTACCATCACCCCGCTGACCTCCCTGGTCTGAACTGGAAGGAAGCCCTCATCCGGTGTCTGAAAAGCGTCCGGTCCCGATCCAGGACACAGCCAGACCCAGAGCCTGAATCACCTCCTTCGACCACGGAGTACTCGTGCGAGCCCCCCACAGACGGGGAGCTACCACCCGCCGCAATGTGTCAGCCAGAGCCTGTGAGAAAGAACACAGAGCCGGCCATCACCCCGGAAGGGGAGCTCCATCAGAAGTCTGACCAGGGGTGTGAGCCCATGACATCAGTGGACGAGGGATGAATGACCATGGAAAATGAGGACTGGCTGATCAACATCAGCGAGGAACTACTCCCACCCGGTACCTTCACCATCACTGTTTCTAGACACCATGGGCAATGATTTTCTTTCATCAGTCTGCATGGACTGTGTTCAACTTACTGTGAGACTGTCAAGTATCCCGTTGCCACCATCATCGCAAAGCTCAGCCAGTCCTCCAGCCCCGCCACTGCCGGATGTCTACAGTTCTGCACCGTCGCTGGGGAGTCCCTGTTATGTTAGTCCCATCCATGAATTCATAAATATTTATATTCTATAAAGGAATCACAATCTTACAACATTGCAGGGTGTTCTGCATTAACACATTTTAATAAGTGAAGTGAACTTTAAGAAATATCCTGTGCTCAGAGAGTCAATTAGAATGCAGCTATGTATTACTGTAACTTGAAGTGTAAGTTTGAGAACATACAAGTTAATTTGAAAACCCTAGTTATTCACTGAAATTTTGGGATGTCACAAGCACAATTTATTTTTTTCATACCAACAAACAGTGCAATACAGTATGGTGCAGAATACAGTAAGAGCTCTTGAATTTGGTTGAAATCATACAGTGTGTGTAATCTATTATGGACTAATACAGAGTTTTTGCACTTTTGGCTTCTTGAAACATCAAAACAAACAGATTTGATTTGATTTGGGATAGTTTGCCCAAAAATGAAAATTCTGTCATCATTTACTCACTCTCAAGTTGTTCCAAACATGTATGAGTTTTTCTTCTGCTGAACACAAAAGAAGATATTTTGAAGAATAAGGATAACCAAAGAGTTGATGGTCCCCATTGACTTACATACAGTGGTTTGTCAGAATTATTGGCACCCCTGGTAAATATGATCAAAGATTGCTGTAAAAATACATCTGCATTGTTTTTCCTTTTGATCTATCATTCAAAAAAATGTGCCTTTCATTGAAGTAAAATAATTAAAAATGGGGGGTAAATCACATTATGAAATACATTTTTTTCTCCAAAACACATTGGCACCCTTTTATTCAATACTTTTTGCAACCCCCTTTTCCCAAGATAACAGCTCTGAGTCTTCTTCTATAATGCCTGATGAGTTTGGAGAACACCTGACAGAGATCAGAGACCATTCCTCCATACAGAATCTCTCCAGATCCTTCAGATTCACAGATCCATGTTGGAGCTTCTTCTCTTCAGTTTTCTATAGGGTTCAGGTCAGGGGACTGGGACGGCCGTGGCAGAAGCTTCATTCTGTGCTCAGTGACACATGTTTGTGTGTTGATTTTGATGTTTGTTTTGGATCATTGTCCTGATGGAAGATCCAACCACGGCCCATTATAAGATCTCTAACAGAGGCCACCAGGTTCTGATTTATCTGTTGGTATTTGCTAGAATCCATGATGCCATGTATCTGAACAAGATGTGCAAGACCTCCAGCAAAAAATAGGCAGACAACAGAAAGATCCAGCTGTATTTTTAACCGTGGGCATGAGATACTTTTTATCCATTTGCACCAAATCCATCTGGTGGGTTTGCTGGCAAAAAGCTCTTTTTATAGTTTCATCTGACCACAGAACCAGGTCCCGTCTGAAGTTCCAGTCGTGTCTGAACTGAATATGCCGGAGTTTGTTTCTGAATGAGCAAGAATGATTTTCCTTGAAACCCTCCCAAACAACATGTAGTGATGTATGGGTTGTTTGATTTTATTTTTTGGTTTTCTGACCCCAAGACTAATCTCTGCGATTCTCCATCTGTGACCCTTGGAGACTCTTTGTCCACTCAAACTCTCCTCCTCACGGTGCTTTAGGACGATACAGACACACGTCCTCTTCCAGGCAGATTCGTAACACCTTTAGTTGATTGGAACTTCTTCATTATTGCCCTGATGGTGGAAATGGGGATTTCCAATGCTTTGGCTGTTTTATAACAGAGACTTTCTATTTTGTGAAGCTCAACAATCTTTTGCTGCTCATCAGAACTATATTCTTTGGTTTTACTCATTGTGATGAATGATTAAGGGGATTTGGGCTTTGTGTTTCCCCATATACTGTCATGGCTTGACAATTTCATGTTCCTAGTCACCTGTGTGTGTGTATATATATATATATATATATATATATATATATATATATATATATATATATATATATATATATATATATATATATATATATATATATATATATATATATATATATATATATATATATATATATTAATGGGAATATACTTCAGAGATATTTTACTCATAAAAATTCTAGGGGTACCAATAATTGTGGGCAACGTGTTTTGGAGAAAAACATTTATTTCATAATGTGATTTTACCTGACTTTCCAATCGTTTACTTCAATGAAAGGTTTGATTTTTGCGAATTTTGTGAATGATAGATCAAAAGGATAACTTTTTTTTTTTTTTTTTTTTACAGCCATCTTTGATAATATTTACCAGGGTGCCAATAATTCTGACCACCACTGTATATTGTTTTCCATGAAAGTCAATGTTTGGGTACCCATATTCTTCAAAATATCTTCTTTTGTGTTCAACAGAAGAAAGAAATTCATACAGGTTTGGAACAACTTGAGAGTGAGTAAGTGATGACAGAATTTTCATTGTCGGGTGAACTTACCCTTTAACTCTTTTACCGCCAACATAAAAAAAACCTAAAAAAGATGCCAGACACCGGCAGTGTTTTTGATCATTTTCACATAAATTTAATGGCCCCCAGAATATTTTGTTGTATGAATATCAAAAGATAGAACAGATCCTCTGCTTTTAAATAAAAATTCAGTTTTATTCTATCTTCATGCATTCTTTTTTTTATCAACACTTGAATGTGGGTGTTTCTTAAAAAAAGTAACATTTTGAGCAAAAAGTTCATCTACCGTATAACAGTTAAAACACAGAAACCCGGAAAATTCTGTCAGTGGCGGGGAAAGAGTTAACAGTTGGTTGAATCCAAATGCACCCATTTTTTACATTAAGGGCCCTATCATACACCTGGTGCAATGCGACACGAGGCAAGTGTTTTTTGCTAGTTTCAGCCCGGTGAAACGTCATTTTCACGTCCAGTGCCAGATTGTTTAAACAGCAAATGCACTCATGCCCATCTGTTCACCCATGGGTGTGCTGGTCTGAAAACCAGGTGCATTCAGGTGCATTGTTGGGGTGTTGCTATTTTGAGGCAACTGAAGTAATTTGTTGGTCATTGACCAACAAAAACCTGGTCTAAAGTCAATAGTGCACTCTGCTTATTACACACACAGTGATGCACAGCAGCACACAAACCTTTTTAAATATTACAAATAAAAGGATTCCTCTCTGCAGAAGCGTTTAGTCTTTCTGCTTGCAAATTCCTCCATGTAAATAGCAAATCTGCCATGGTGCAAGTGCAACTGGCTTTTAAAGGGAATGGGAGATGAGACTGATTGGTTTATTACACGTTATGCCCAAAACACACCCATGACTCATTAAAGGTACAGTGTGTAGTATTTATGAGGATCTATTGATAGAAATGCTATATAATATACATAACTATGTTTTCAGTGGTGTATAAAGACCTTACATAATGAACCATTATGTTTTTATTAAATTAGAATTAGTAATTTCTATCTACATACACTGTGGGTCCCCTTACAGTGAAGTCACCATTTTGCACCGCCATGTTTCTACAGTAGCTCTAAACAGACAAACTTCTGTACAGAGCGCTAGTCACTCTCTGCTCTCTCCGATGATAACATTTTTGTCCTGTGTCAGCCCCCGTAGCTTCTCTGTGCTTCGAAAGGCAGGGGTGAGCAGTGGGTGATTGCAATTCACAACCTCACCACTAGATGCCACTAATACTCACACACTGCACCTTTAAGAGACTACGTTTTGGACCATGCGCTGGGTGCCCAAACAGTTTTTTTTTTCCCATTGTTAAACTAGCAAAAGTGTATTCGGACATGCCCTAAGTGCACCTGTGCCATGCGCTTCAGACCATGTGCTCAGATTGTAAAAATATAATAGGGCCCTAAGTGTTGGGTTAGGTTCTAAAAAGGGGTTAAAAATAATCAATCATTATTAAAAGAACAATTTTTCCCAGTGAAGAACAATTTAATAATGTTAAAGGTTAAGTGTGAGTTTAGCTTTCAGAACATATGACCCGTGTATATGTGCTGTATTCCAGCACTGGTTCAGCATGAGTAGAAAGGGTTTTGATTCAGTAATGAATGACTGGTATTAGTTCAGTCACACATTTGGTCCATTATGTGCTTCAGAATGCAGGCATATCCTCACTGTTCACAAATTTGACTGCGTGAGCCATCAAACTGAGCGATGTTAAATGCCCTGTCTTTGTGTGGATAACATCCCATTGAGTTGCTTTGATCCTGCTGCATGTGAATTACAGTAATCGCAAATCAAAACCGCACTCTTCACCAGCCAAATATTGACTGTGCTGCTCTCAGTTGTGAAGGACGGGATATAATTCTGTCAGACTTGCTAGTGAGTCTCAACAAGGGATGGGGTGAGTGACAGCTTAATACAGCCAACACTCCCATTGTCATCAGACAAGTGTTTGGAAGACCGATACAAAGCTGAGGCGGGACAGGTTATTCACCGCGGGACACTTACATCACAATGGAATTTACTGTCCCCTGACAAATATCGACACTGATTCAAAGCTGTTCTTGCAGGCCAGAAGAAATTATTTGAAAAAGTAACGTGATATTCAGAGACTTTGCATATTAGGAGGTCTCTTAATAAGGCTTCAATCAAATGCAGTGAATTTATACGCAAATCACATTCATGAACTAACAATATCCATTATAGGTTTTTTTCCTGTCAATGAAAGTGAAAAGAGCTCCAGTGCTTCGAATCCAGAAGACCTGATGGTATCTCTATCTTCCATTTAGTTTCTTTGCCAAACATGATGATATCCATAACTTGTATTTTGCATTCCAAGTTGTATGGTAATTGTTCACTGTTTCTGTTAACTTTGACAGGCCTCAAATCCAAGTTTTCCATCCAGGAAAAACAGATTTGTTATCTCAAAACTTTTAGACAGAAAAGTAGATTTTGTTGCTATGGCTACCTGCCGCACACAGCACAAACTCTCCAGGGATTCGCACCGTAAGAGATTGTCGGTAAGAACAATGGCTTGAACATTTGGTAGTAATTGCTTCACGCTCTGCTCTCAGGAGGTGTTAAGGTGAAATCCTTCAGTATCATCTCTGAGCTTCTTTGCTAGAGTCCCAGGCAATGACCTTCGTTTTGTATTTACCAGCAGTACAAACAAGACCTTGAGCTTCACACTCTTTCAACAAATTAAAGGAAAAAAATGCAGTTTGCTTCTGATGTGAGCTACAGTTACTCCAGGGTCACATTTGATCGTAGTACTCGCATTCACCAAAGAAAAATATTGAGTTTGGCTGCAAGCGCAACAGTCGTTTTGTTTGTGTTTTTAGTGCAAAGCCAATATTTCATCCAAGAGTCTAGCTGGAACGCCTGAACCTATTTATATTGGTTGTACATGAAGCCCCCTGCTTTTATCACACCAACAGCAAATGCCTTGATGTCTATGCGCTTGTGTTCAGATACTTGTTCCGCTGGACACGGTCTTTTGAAAGTCCTTTGAAATGTCCTCGTTGCCTATTACTAGCATCAGAGACGTTTCGGTAACAATTTAGTATGGGGAATACATATTCACTATTAACTATGACTTTTACCTCAATAAACTCCTAATTTATTGCTTAGTAAGGTACTTTTGTAGTGTTTAAGTTTAGGTTTATTAAAGGATGTAGAATAAAGTCACGCAGAATAAGGCATATATGTGCTTTATTAGAACAGCCAATATCCTAGTAATATGCATGCTAATAAGCAACTAGTTAAGGTTGCAGGGTTTTATAATGAGCTAGTTAGGGGGGTTCGGGGGCATCGGACCTCGAGAACATTTTGAGTTCTCTGATCTACATATGTGCATTTTAAGACGTTTGAAGGCCAAAAAAAAGAATAATAAAAGCTTTCAAAACCATGTCAGTGGGCAGTAGATTATTTTTCAATTCCTGCTCTCTCCTCATTTCCATCACTCTTTCTTTTTCTCTCATTCTCCTTATCTTGCGCTGTCTCTTCCCCTCCTAAAGCCGAGCTCTGACTGATAGTCTGATACTCATTTTCATCTGTGTCAGTGAAGGAAGTTAACATAGGGTCAACTGATATTTAACCTATATGTTTAAAAAAAAATGTCTGTTAATTTACTGAAAAGACATACGCTAGGTAAATAAGTTTATTAAATTAATTCCCAATATGTACACATTCATTGTTATGCTTAAATCTGATGAAACTGGCTTTGTTAATGTTTCTTGTCCCCTCACATTGAGAGTTACTATATTATTACATTACATGAATCACACAAATTATAAGCCTATTTTTAATTTAAAATGGTGAAATTAGACAATTTTATTTGTTTGCCTGATTATTTTTGTCAGTCGTTTAACATTTCTATACTAAAACAGCTGTCAAATATCAAATGTTTAGTTTAGCTACTTACATCTTATCTCACACTTTTTGAAGCGCCGCAGCCGTGCTGGAATTCATGCTCAGCAGATTCTGTGAACATAAAGCCTGCCTACTTTGATTTGATTGGTCATCTCAAATACTTTGACATTGATGAGTACATGGTGACAGACCAATGAGGCAGCTCAGATGAGAATATCTTGGTGCTGTGTAATATCATTGGAACACTATAGTGTTAATACCATTTATTTCACAACATTTCACACCTCAGAAAAATGCAGAGGTCTGGACCTCGAGCTGGCTATGGCCATGTATACAGGTTCACAATTAATGTGAATAATGCATAATGTATAAGTGAAGGTGATGGTATCACACTAGTAATGACTCAAGTGTTATCAAATTATTTGGATCAGTATTCTAAAGTGAAAAACATGAAAACTCTTCAGTAATGACTGAAGTCATTGTAAGCTTTTGGATAGTAATTCCTTCAGACAGATTTGGCAACACTTGAGTCATTATTAGTGGGTCACCATACATTAGGCATTATTCATGTTAATTCTGAATCTGTATATAGTAGTTCTTCGTAGTGTTCTGGGAGATATGAAAAAAAAAAAAAAAGTTACTGATTAGCCACAAAAGAGTTCTGAGTATTTCTACCTTGAGCAGCCACAACGGTCAAATTGGCCGTATGCGTTGCAGACAGTGTATCATTTCAGCGCTTACTAATTTCTCCCGCCGTTGAAGATGCCTAGCATCTTGACAATTCATCTGACACTTACTCTGAGAGTGATTCAGAGATAATTCCCATTTTGTAAAAAAATAAAAATAAATTTGGATGGACACCTCCAATTCGACAACTGCAGTCATTCCATCTGCTACTGTTCCAGGTA
Organism: Paracanthobrama guichenoti; assembly: GCA_018749465.1. NCBI lineage: Eukaryota > Metazoa > Chordata > Actinopteri > Cypriniformes > Gobionidae > Paracanthobrama > Paracanthobrama guichenoti. The sequence goes on along the minus strand of CM031956.1, from coordinate 7,011,150 downwards.
TGATCCTAGGAAGACTATAGCCTGGCTGTTATCAGTAATAGCCGACTTCAATGCTATGACGAATCCGCCTGAATTATTATTATTATCATTATGGTAGTGTAATGCTAGCTAATGCATTCATTAGAATTTCACTTTCGTGTCCTGATGTTTATTACTGACAGATTTATTATCTATCCTAACACAACAAATCCATTTATTCATGGATTTTGATTCCAGTGGTGGCTGCGTAGGCTGTTTCTGATTCATTTGATCCAAACATTTCCAATAAATCCAGAGCGTTGTAAAGTCCAAAAGCCAAAAAGTATTGAAAAAAGCAAAATTTTTATAGATCAAATTTATATCTACTGAAAATTTCTGTAACTCTGAACTTTGCTGTCATGTATGTATGTATATGTGTGTATAGATATGTATACGTGTGTCCATCCATCCATCCATCCATCCATCCATCCATCCATCCATCCATCCATCCATCCATCCATCCATCCATCCATCCACCCATTTAAATGGGTGTGAATGGCTCTCTTGTTGGGGTAGGGAGGGTGTTTCTTCTCTCTCTTTCTTTTTTTCATGAAAATCCTATAATTGTAAAAAGATGTTCACAAAATAAAGTTTGCTCTTCCGCTTGCCGGACACACTGTGAGGCACGCACCTTCTGGGGTGGTCTAGTAGCTCTCACACAATTATATATTACAAAAAAAGATTGTATTATGTAGGCCTTTTTGTGTTTGTTTGAGACTTGGTGCTCCATTTAAACCATATTTTTCTATTTGATTCAAATTGAGGATTTTGACATTTTAGGGTGATGACGTCATAAAATATGACGACACACATTCAAAGCTTCAAATGTAAATATGACATGACAAGAATGACATTTGGTACAGAATGGTCAGAATGATCGCTATGGCCAATCTAGTTGTAGAATTCTGGTAGTTCTAGTGTTAATCAGAGTTTGTTATTAGTTAATAGTACAAACCCGACTCCAAAAAAGTTGGGACACTAGAAATTGTGAATAAAAAAAGGAATGCAATAATGTACAAATCTCATAAACTTATATTTTATTCACAATAGAATATAGATAACATATCAAATGTTGAAAGTGAGACATTTTGAAATGTCATGCCAAATATTGGCTCATTTTGGATTTCATGAGAGCTACACATTCCAAAAAAGTTGGGACAGGGAGCAATAAGAGGCCGGAAAAGTTAAATGTACATATAAGGAACAGCTGGAGGACCAATTTGCAACTTATTAGGTCAATTGGCAACATGACTGGGTATAAAAAGAGCCTCTCAGAGTGGCAGTGTCTCTCAGAAGTCAAGATGGGCAGAGGATCACCAATTCCCCCAATGCTGCGGCCAAAAATAGTGGAGCAATATCAGAAAGGAGTTTCTCAGAGAAAAACTGCAAAGAGTTTGAAGTTATCATCATCTACAGTGCATAATATCATCCAAAGATTCAGAGAATCTGGAACAATCTCTGTGCGTAAGGGTCAAGGCCAGAAAACCATACTGGATGCCTGTGATCTTCGGCCCTTAGACGGCACTGCATCACATACAGGAATGCTACTGTAATGGAAATCACAACATGGGCTCAGGAATACTTCCAGAAAACATTGTCGGTGAACACAATCCACCGTGCCATTCGCTGTTGCCGGCTAAAACTCTATAGGTCAAAAAAGAAGCCATATCTAAACATGATCCAGAAGCGCAGCCATTTTCTCTGGGCAAAGGCTCATTTAAAATGGACTGTGGCAAAGTGGAAAACTGATAGAAAACATTTGGTGCATCATAAAGAGGAAGATGCGACAAAGCAGATCTAAGACAGTTGAGCAACTAGAAGCCTGTATTAGACAAGAATGGGACAACATTCCTATTCCTAAACTTGAGCAACTTGTCTCCTCAGTCCCCAGACGTTTGCAGACTGTTATAAAAAGAAGAGGGGATGCCACACAGTGGGAAACATGGCCTTGTCCCAACTTTTTTGAGATGTGTTGATGCCATGAAATTTAAAATTAACTTATTTTTCCCTCAAAATGATAAATTTTCTCAGTTTAAACATTTGATATGTCATCTATGTTGTATTCTGAATAAAATATTGAAATTTGAAACTTCCACATCATTGCATTCTGTTTTTATTCACAATTTGTACAGTGTCCCAACTTTTTTGGAATCAGGTTTGTAGATATTAGAGTGTTAATATTGCGCTGCTCATTTGTTCCTGTGTAGTTATTCATTAATGATGGTGTGGCTACAGTACAGTACAGTACAGAGCAGTATTCTAAAGTGTTACCCAACGCAAATTACATTCAAATGCTCATGGCTGCATATGCAGTGGCAGTTTGAAACATAATTGTCTTTATTATGATGATCTAGAATTTAAAATAAATGAAAAGCAGATATTTAAATAAGTAAACTTATCATGATTAATTTGTTAATAAAAAGTTACAACATAACATCACATTGCTTTTAATGTCACAGCTCAGCATCTTCAGTGACATCATCAGTGAGTAGAGCTGATGTCATGGTCTGCTCAATCACACACATTTGAGATCATAAAGTGAGCAGTAGGGGCAGTATTACAATTACAGACAACTCACACTTCCTTTTCTCAACTATTAGCATATTTATCCGACAGCAAACATGTATCTAATCAAATGCTTTTCAATGAATGAATCTATTAATCACTGAATCAACCAACCAACCAACCAATCAATCAATAAACCACCCACCCACCCAATAAATCAACCAACCAACCAACCAACAGCCAACCAACCAACCAACCAACCAACCAATATATATATAGTATATATATATATATATATATATATATATATATATATATATATATATATATATATATATATATATATATATACTAATTATTACTAATTAGTCATTTATCTTAAAGTTATAAAAAAATTGTAATGTATCGTCTCTTAAGTGTTGTTGTAAAAGCAGGTGATTAATAAATCAGACAATTAATTAGTTTTATTTTCTAAAGATTCTATGCTTAAATGTAATAAGGTTCATATATACAAAATGTATATTCACAATACAGCATGGCATTGGGTGCATTATTCCTTTCATAAAACATTTCTACATAATAAAAATATTACATTTGAATTAAGACATCCAGTGTCCTACCAGAATATTGTTATGGAACAAAAATGATGCTGCGCTGTGCGTACTTCGTAGTGAAAGATCAGTGAACAGGTGTTTCGAGTCATAGATCTTCCTTTATTGTGGAATGTATTACTTTACAGCATGACTGGAATGCTGTATTGACCAATCAGAAGCCAGGACTGAAACTATTTATAGACTATTTATAAAGAACTAAATAGAAAAAAATGTATCTTATAGTTTATCTTTTATCATTTTATATATCATTATTGTTTATGACTAATTATACAATCAAAAATCAATCATTGTGTAGTTGTTTGGTTAAGGATATGTGTGTAGGAACATCTATTATCTCTTTTTGCCTCTTTTTCTTGCTTGTTCAGCCCATTACGTTTAAAAGCTGTTTATTATTTTGGCTTTCATGTTGCTGAATCGTATCGATCATTATTTCACTGACTGGGCGCTGCTCATCACAGTGCTGTGTTCATCAGACATTCAAAGTATAACGGAGACATATGATCATTTCATTACTGGCATGCTCTTCTTGTCTGTTCCTGGAGTCAGAGACAGAAGCACTCAAAGAATGAAGAATGCAGACTGCTTACTTAGAATTGCAAAACGATTAGACCAAATCCAGAACAGACTGAGCCGAACAGAATCTGCAGCACACACTCAGAGTGATCTGTGTGTTTCTGCTTCAGAGAGCCGCAGACATCAGTCTCCTTAGCCCTCAGGCTGGAGTTTGTTCCTCAGACTAGCCGTCTCTTCCTGCCCCATCAGCACAAAGCAACGCTGCTGCTGGCACCAGAGGTCACTGGAGACCCCAGCAGGGAGGACCCTAATGTCCTGCCCAGATATGCTGACTGGGACAATGCCGACGCGGAGGTGCAGTAATATAACTACGTTAGATGAATGCAAAGCTTCACAGAATCACAGTGTGGCTCATTGTGCTCAAATACAGTGTGAAATAACAGAATAGTTCTATCTTATACAACTTATACAATAGAAGTTTGTGCATATGAATGTGTTTTTGGATCTCGTCAGCTCTCTGTTAGTGTTTCATAGAAGATGCTTGTGTGTGTGTGTGTGTGTGTGTGTGTGTGTGTGTACCGGGTGTATACACTCAACTAAAAGATTATTAGGAACACCATACTAATACTGTTTTTGACCCCCTTTCGCCTTCAGAACTGCCTTAATTCTACGTGGCATTGATTCAACAAGGTGCTGAAAGCATTCTTTAGAAATGTTGGCCCATACTGATAGGATAGCATCTTGCAGTTGATGGGAGATTTGTGGGATGCACATCCAGGGCACGAAGCTCCCGTTCCATCACATCCCAAAGATGCTCTATTGGGTTAAGATCTGGTGACTGTGGGGGCCATTTTAGTACAGTGAACTCATTGTCATGTTCAAGAAACCAATTTGAAAGGATTCAAGCTTTGTGACATGGTGCATTATCCTGCTGGAAGTAGCCATCAGAGAATGGGTACATGGTGGTCATAAAGGGATGGACATGGTCAGAAACAATGCTCAGGTAGGCCGTGGCATTTAAACGATGCCCAATTGGCACTAAGGGGCCTAAAGTGTGCCAAGAAAACATCCCCCACACCATTACACCACCACCACCAGCCTGCACAGTGGTAACAAGGCATGATGGATCCATGTTCTCATTCCGTTTACGCCAAATTCTGACTCTACCATCTGAATGTCTCAACAGAAATCGAGACTCATCAGACCAGGCAACATTTTTCCAGTCTTCAACTGTCCAGATTTGGTGAGCTTGTGCAAATTGTAGCCTCTTTTTCCTATTTGTAGTGGAGATGAGTGGTACCCGGTGGGGTCTTCTGCTGTTGTAGTCCATCCGCCTCAAGGTTGTGCATGTTGTGGCTTCACAAATGCTTTTCTGCATACCTCGGTTGTAACGAGTGGTTATTTCAGTCAAAGTTGCTCTTGTATCAGCTTGAATCAGTCGGCCCATTCTCCTCTGACCTCTAGCATCAACAAGGCATTTTCACCCACAGGACTGCCGCATACTGGATGTTTTTCCCTTTTCACACCATTCTTTGTAAACCCTAGAAATGGTTGTGCGTGAAAATCCCAGTAACTGAGCAGATTGTGAAATACTCAGACCGGCTCGTCTGGCACCAACAACCATGCCACGCTCAAAATTGCTTAAATCACCTTTCTTTCCCATTCTGACATTCAGTTTGGAGTTCAGGAGATTGTCTTGACCAGGACCACACCCCTAAATGCATTGAAGCAACTGCTATGTGATTGGTTGATTAGATAATTGCATAGTACTGCATATACTGAGAAATATATACTGGAATAAAACATGACAACTAGCCCCAGCCTCCAATATGTCCTATATGGTTTGAAGCTGTGCATGCAATTCCGTATGGGATGTTTATATGTGTGTGCGCATGCATGTGTCCTGACCAACCGGCACCTCTGTTTTCACTATAGGGTCAAAGTAGAGGTGTCAATGTGCGTGTGTTTGTGTGTGTGTGTGTGTGTATCTTTACTAGCAGCAGTGCTCCGCTCCGGCTGGGGTCACAGCAGAGGTTGTTTGGAAGGTTTGATTTGTCAGTAGATAAATGATAGCCCCACATCTGGGAGAGTTTGGCAAATAAATAACACGCGATGGCTCATACATCATCGGCTTCCCTCCAATCTGCCAACAGAGGGAGGGAGAGAATAAATTCTTATTATAACCTTGGGGAAGCACAACACATATTGTGGCCGTGAATTCCAGGGGAGAATGCTGTTCTTTGTCAAGTGCAGTGCGTAATAAAAACCAGACGATAGGCGCGTCCTTAAGTCAGGCTGCCTGCTTGATGTATGGCAGAGGCCGTTTGTATTGTGACAGACATGCTGTCACTGGAGCGTGTTCAACTGCTTCCTCTTAACACACAGGGAAGATTCCCCCAACCTCACTAAAATGTGTCAATAGAACAAGGATTTACTCCCTGGAAGCAATTGGTTGGAAACAATCCATCAAAACTGAAATTGCACGTTTGTTTATAATTGTTTGTATTTTCATTCCAGTGTATTACTGCAGGATATTTTTTGTATTACTAATGTATATTCTGATGTGGATTAACACTACATAATGGGACACTTTATTCATTATATTAGAGCAGCCTGTTATAGGATAGATGTATCATGCTCTCCTGAAACTGCTCTTAAATTTTCCAGGCTTTTTGGTCCATGACAGACTGTCAAGAGGAACCTGGACCATAATGTCAGACAGCAGGAAAGAGAACAGACCTTTTACAGGAGCTTATTTCTGGAGAAACCTGTCTAAAGGAACCAACATCTAATCTATTAGAACCATAGAAATTGATTGAATGATTTTTTTTTTTTTTTTTTTTAATGAACTAGCTTAATACCATTTTACTTGTACCATTGTAAAACATTTTATGTTAATCGCAACATTTACTAATACATTTACATAAAAAATTGTAATATTACCCAATGCACTAACCAACATTATTTCGACTGGGACAGAGCATCCCCAAAACTTTCTTGTGGGGTGTTCCCGGTCTGCAGTGGTCACGGCGGCCAAGGCTCATTGATGCACGTGGGGAGCGAAGGCTGGCCCGTGTGGTCCGATCAAAAGATGTCTGTACACCATGTACACCCTTTCATGGAAACGGTATTCCCTGGTGGATGTGCCCTCTTTCAGCAGGATAATGCGCCCTGCCACAAAGCAAAAATGGTTCAGGAATGGTTTGAGGAGCACAACATCGAGTTTGAGGTGTTGACTTGGCCTCCATATTCCCCAGATCTCAGTCCAATCGAGCATCTGTGGGATGTACTGAACCAACATTTCCGATCCATGGAGGCCCCACCTCGCAACTTACAGGACCTAAAGGATCTGCTGCTAACATCTTAGTGCCAGATACCACAGCACACCTTCAGGTGTCTAATGGAGTCCATGCCTCAACGGGTCAGGGCTGTTTTGGCGGCAAAAGGGGGACCAACACAATATTAGGTCATAATATTAAGTCATAATGTTATGCCTGATCGGTGTATATTGATCATTGTTAGTTCATTAACTAATGTTAACAAATGAGACCTTATTTTAAAGTGATAACTATACAACTGTTCAAAGCAGTAAACATTATATTCTGTAGATTAATGCAACCCTTTTTAGCGCAAACATTAGTGTCTTTATGTGCATCCATGTTCACACTATCTTCAGGTGGAATAGGTGGGAAATGGATGCCGTAAACTCTACCAACACGTTCCACACACACACAAAAAAGAGATTTATTTTGGTCCAATTCATAAAGAATATCACATGTACACTCTGCCTAATTGCTCAGCTAAGAGATGCAAGTGAAATCTAATAAATTGTGCCCTCCGCACATCACAATCTGAGGGAACGTAACAAGAAGCCAATTATAAAGCAGTGAAATGTGATGTGCTGTTCTCACCAGGCTCTGGCTTTAATCAAGAATCATTTAATTAAGCAGCTAACGCACTTAAGTCAATACTGCTGAGCAGAAGAACGGCAAGAAGGAGAAAAAATCAGGAAGGAGAAAAAATTGTATAATTGCTTAATTGTAGATAGTATTTCTTAAAATGTCTAGTAAATAAGTTGACTGACAAATAAAGAGATAAAAAGTCTAATCATGTAGGAGTTCAGTGCTCAGGCAATTGTTATAATTGTTTCTTTTTTAATATACATTTTATAGTAACCCATTTATATCAGTAAAACTTTAAATAGAAAAACAAATAAAAAAGTAAACATTTCACAATGAGATATTGTTAATGTACATCTAATTTAAAATAAATGGTACTCACCAGCAGGCTGAATCTGTAGGAAACAGCAGATGTTTGTTCCCTACATAAGATGTAAAACAATGTGCTCATTCCTTTTAAACAGTATTTGTTTTTTGGGGTTTTTTTGGTTTGTTTTTTCCGCTCTAGATATAACACGTTTGAGAGGATGTCTGGAGGTGTTTGTGAGCTTACAGAAAAGCACAAAAACAGTCCATGAAGCTAGAATAATATATAGGATGTGATGTGATGTGATTCGAGTAGAGTAGAGTGGAATGGAATGGAATTGAGTCTGACGTAGAGTAGAGTAGAGTGGAATGGAATGGAGTCTGACGTAGAGTAGAGTGGAATGGAATGGAGTCTGATGTAGAGTAGAGTAGAGTGGAATGGAGTCTGACTTAGAGTAGAGTAGAGTGGAATGGAATGGAGTCTGATGTAGAGTAGAGTAGAGAAGAGTAGAGTAGAGTGGAATGGAATGGAGTCTGACTTAGAGTAGAGTAGAGTGGAATGGAATGGAGTCTGATGTAGAGTAGAGTAGAGTAGAGTAGAGTGGAATGGAGTCTGACTTAGAGTAGAGTAGTAGAGTGGAATGGAATGGAGTCTGATGTAGAGTAGAGTAGAGTAGAGTGGAATGGAGTCTGACGTAGAGTAGAGTGGAATGGAATGGAGTCTGACATAGAGTAGAGTAGAGTGGAATGGAATGGAGTCTGACGTAGAGAAAAGTAGAGTAGAGTGAGTGGAATGGAGTCTGACGTAGAGTAGAGTAGAGTGGAATGGAATGGAGTCTGACGTAGAGTAGAGTAGAGTAGAGTGGAATGGAGTCTGACGTAGAGAGTAGAGTAGAGAGAATAGGGTAGAGTAGAGTAGAGAGAGGAATGGAATGGAGTCTGACGTGAGAGAGTAGAGTAGAGTGGAATGGAATGGAGTCTGACGTAGAGTAGAGTGGAATGGAGTCTGACTTAGAGTAGTAGTAGTAGAGTGGAATGGAATGGAGTCTGATGTAGAGAGTAGAGTAGAGTAGAGTGGAATGGAGTCTGACGTAGAGTAGAGTGGAATGGAATGGAGTCTGACCTAGAGTAGAGTAGAGTAGAGTGGAATGGAATGGAGTCTGACGTAGAGAAAAGTAGAGTAGAGTGGAATGGAGTCTGACGAGAGTAGAGTAGAGAGTGGAATGGAATGGAGTCTGACGTAGAGTAGAGTAGAGTAGAGTAGAGTGGAATGGAGTCTGACGTAGAGTAGAGTAGAGTAGAGTAGATTAGAATGGAATGGAGTCTGACTTAGAGTAGAGTAGAGTGGAATGGAATCGAGTCTGATGTAGAGTAGAGTAGAGTAGAGTAGAGTGGAATGGAATGGAATTGAGTCTGACGTAGAGTAGAGTGGAATGGAGTCTGATGTAGAGTAGAGAAGAGTAGAGTAGAGTAGAGTAGAGTGGAATGGAGTCTGACTTAGAGTAGAGTAGAGTGGAATAGAATGGAGTCTGATGTAGAGAGTAGAGTAGAGTGGAATGGAGTTTGACGTAGAGTAGAGTAGAGTGGAATGGAATGGAGTGTGACGTAGAGAAAAGTAGAGTAGAGTAGAGTAGAGTGGAATGGAGTCTGACGTAGAGTAGAGTAGAGTGGAATGGAATGGAGTTTGACGTAGAGTAGAGTAGAGTGGAATGGAATGGAGTGTGACGTAGAGAGAAAAGTAGAGTAGAGTAGAGTAGAGTGGAATGGAGTCTGATGTAGAGTAGAGTAGAGTGGAATGGAATGGAGTCTGAGAGTAGAGTAGAGTAGAAGTAGAGTAGAGTAGAGTAGAGTAGAGTAGAGTAGAGTGGAATGGAATGGAGTCTGACGTAGAGTAGACTAGAGTGGAATGGAATGGAGTCTGATGTAGAGTAGAGTAGAGTGGAGTCTGATGTAGAGTAGAGAGTAGAGTACAGTACAGTACAGTAGAGTAGAGTAGAGTAGAGAGAGTGGAATGGAATGGAGTCTGACATAGAGTAGAGTAGAATAGAGCAGAGAGTAGAGTGGAATGGAGTCTGATGTAGAGTAGAGTACAGTAGAGTGGAATAGAATGGAGTCTGACGTAGAGTAGAGTAGAATAGAGTAGAGTGGAATGGAGTCTGATGTAGAGTAGTGTAGAGTAGAGTATGGAATGGAATGGAGTCTGACGAGAGTAGAGTGAAATTGAATGGAGTCTGACGTAGAGAGTAGAGTGGAATGGAATGGAGTCTGATGTAGAGTAGAGTAGAGTAGAGCAGAGTAGAGTGGAATGGAGTCTGATGTAGAGTAGAGTAGAGTGGAATGGAATGGAGTCTGATGTAGAGTAGAGTAGAGTAAAGTGGAATGGAGTCTGATGTAGAGTAGAGTAGAGTAGAGTAGAGTATGGAATGGAATGGAGTCTGACGTAGAGTAGAGTGAAATTGAATGGAGTCTGACGTAGAGTAGAGTGGAATGGAATGGAGTCTGATGTAGAGTAGAGTAGAGTAGAGTGGAATGGAGTCTGATGTAGAGTAGAGTAGAGTAGAGTAGAGTATGGAATGGAATGGAGTCTGACGTAGAGTAGAGTGAAATTGAATGGAGTCTGACGAGAGTAGAGTGGAATGGAATGGAGTCTGATGTAGAGTAGAGTAGAGTAGAGTGGAATGGAGTCTGATGTAGAGTAGAGTAGAGTGGAATGGAATGGAGTCTGATGTAGAGTAGAGTAGAGTAAAGTGGAATGGAGTCTGATGTAGAGTAGAGTAGAGTGGAATGGAATGGAGTCTGATGTAGAGTAGAGTAGAGTAAAGTGGAATGGAGTCTGATGTAGAGAGTAGAGTAGAGTAGAGTAGAGTAGAGTAGAGTAGAGTAGAGTAGAGTAGAGTAGAGTAGAGTAGAGTGGAATGGAATGGAATCTGACGTTGAGTAGAGTAGAGTAGAGCAGAGTAGAGTGGAGTGGAGTGGAGTGGAGTGGAATGGAGTCTGACATAGAGCAGTGTTGACTGCGATGAGACCAGATGGTGAACGGTGAATATAAAGGTGTGTAGATGAGGAGGTGAAGCGTGTCAGTATTCTGGTGATTGTGAACGAGTGGGCGGATCCTGGTGATTATGTAATGATTGGTGCTGTGACGGTGTGGCTGACTGACAAATAGAGCATTAAAAATATATTTTGAGCCGCTAATCCTACTCCTACACTTAAACCTACCCATAACCATTTCTACATACTACATAGAGTTATGAAGAAAAACATAACAGAAAGACAAATGTAATCACAATTATTCATTTATTGTGAAAATGTCAAAATTGGTACCAAAAGTCATTCAAATGACGATGTGTTGCTGTCGCAATCCTCTCTGGCGGTATATAATATTTTTGTATAAGGTAGAGAGCACAATTTAAGTTATTAATCCATGAAAATGTTAATCCATCTTAATTCTGTGACCGGCAGTCATTTCCTAATTTCAAATGTACATCGACCTAAACACGGCATGTCGTAATCTATGACGAAGCAGGCGAGAGCCAATGAGTGTTTGATATCACTGCCGTAAAACATGTTGTAACTATGGAAGCTTGTTTCTGACACAGACTAAAATATAAAAAAGGTAATTGCGACTTTTTCAATTCAGAATTGCGAGATATAAAGTCACATATTATAAAGTCGACACAACATTATGACCTAATATTGTGCTGGTCCCCCTTTTGCTGCCAAAACAGCCCTGACCCGTTGAGGCATGGACTCCCTGACGGTGTGCTGTGGTATCTGGCACCAAGATGTTAGCAGCAGATCCTTTAAGTCCTGTAAGTTGTGAGGTGGGGCTTCCATGGATCAGAGTTGTTTGTTCAGCACATCCCACAGATGCTCGATTGGATTGAGATCTTGGAAATTTGGAGGCCAAGTCAACACCTCAAACTTGATATTGTGCTCCTCAAACCATTCCTGAACCATTTGTGCTTTGTGGCAGGACACACTATCCTGCTGAAAGAGTCACAGCCACCAGGGAATACGGTTTCCATGAAAGGGTTTACATGGTCTGCAACAATGCTTATGGCAGGACCCAAGGTTTCCCAGCAGAACATTGCCCAAAGCATCACACTGCCTCCGCCGGCTTGCCTTCTTCCCATAGTGCGTCCTGGTGCCATGTGTTCTCCAGGTTAGTGATGCACACACACCCGGCCATCCGCGTGATGTAAAAGAAAACGTGATTCATCAGAACAGGCCACCTTCTTCCATTGCTGTATTGTCCAGTTCTGATGCTCACGTGGTGCTCACGTTGGTGCTTTCGGCGGTGGACAGGACATGGGCACCCTGACTGATCTGCGGCTATGCAGCCCCAAATGCAACAAACTGTGATGCACTGTGTATTCTGACACCTTTCTATCAGAACCAGCATTAATTTGAGCTACAGTAGCTCATCTGTTTGATCGGAACACACGGGCAAGCCTTCTGCCCCACGTGCATCAATGAGCCTTGGCTGCCCATGACCATCATCACTTTTGATAGATACTGACCACTGCAGACTGGGAAAACCCCACAAGAGCTGCAGTTTTGGAGATGCTCTGATCCGTCTACACTTTAAAAAATGCTGGGTTAAAAACGGTTGAAAATGGACTAACCCAGCGACTGGGTTGTTTTAACCCAGCAATTGGGTTGTTTTAAGCAAACATTTAATCCAACCGCTGGGTTAAAACAACCCAATTGCTGGGTTAGTCCATTTTCAACCCAACTTGGGCTGTTTTTAACCCAACATTTTTTTAGAGTGCAGCCATCACAATTGTGCCCTTGTCAAACTCGCTCAAATCCTTACACTTGCCCATTTTTCCTGCTAACACATCAACTTTGAGGACAAAATGTTCACTTGCTGCCTAATATATCCCACCCACTAACAGGAGCCGTGATGAAGAGATAATCAGTGTTATTCACTTCACCTGTCAGTGGTCATAATGTTATGTCTGATTGATGTACATTTCAGTGGGTATGAAATTGTTAATAAATGTACATGTGGTACAACTACAGTTTACCTAAAAATACACACATATTCTCATGAGATCACTTTGGTAACGTGTAACAAGGACACTATAAAATAAAGTGTCACCAGCAGCTTTTATAAGATTAAGTCATAGGGAACAGCTCGTGTCTTAGCCTGCATTGTAATATTCACATATGGTTGACTCTCATATGATAAATTGCTGGTAATGTTCCTCAGTTGTCACTTTGGCTAACATATGCTGAATGATTAAATGTAATATTGAAATCTAATAATGCTTTTATGGTGTCCTTGAAGAAGCTGGTCCCCATCCACTGTCATTTTATGGAAGAGAGCAGCTCAGACTATCTTCTAAACATCTCTTTTTGTGTTCCACAGAATAAAGACATACAAGTTAGGAACAACATGAGGATGAGGAAATTATGACAGAATTAACCAAATATAATAATAAAGGTAGAAGTTTTAAAAATGATTGATTTTCTTTTAGTTTTAATGGATTGCAAGAGCTCAAAAATGAACATATAATAACTAGCACATTTCTGAATCCCAAAGAGAAACATAATCAGTTTTTGGTCATGTTATAAATCTGCTTTGGCACTGAAACTGTCAATTAGCAAATGCCCAGTTCAGGAAACAATCACTCATGAAACTATTACACTTTTCACTGTTAAAACTGTCCCCTGGTAATGAGGGACTCATGACTTATAAATTTGCACCTGTAACCTGAAGACATGTAGCCGTAGTGTCTGAAAAATTACCTTGATTGTGCACAGCGCCATGGAAATTTATCTTTGCAATGATTTTATTGCATGGTTACCTTAGGCAATTAAATCAATAAATCTTAACTGTCAAGGAGGTAGTTCAGTGCCAGGAAGAAATGAAAAGCTCATATTCAGTAAATAAAAGTCTTTTTGACACATCATTTGGAGCATTATTTAATGGGAGGAACCCATGGCTAAAATATGAGAAAGGTGTGCTATATTTTATTAGGCACATTATTATATCAAAGGTATATTATTTTATGGCTTAAATTACAGAATTCTAGTGCTTATACCTGCACACAAAGAGGCTCATAAATTAATAAGACATGTCTGAGCATGCAAATTTCCCAGTGATGAATAAATAAGAGGGCATTATGTTCAAGAGGAATGCTCCATTATGAGGCCCAGTAACCACAATCTAATTTAAATTAAAATATGTCATGTATGTGATCACTGGATTTTAGTGTATTATGGAAATACATGGAATAAATTCAAACATTCTCCTCCTACATTTGGCAAACGACTATTTTTCAGTTCACAGAGTCTGTCCTGGGACACACATTTATATTTACTAGGGTGCTTTAAGGTTAATGTGGTCAGTTGTCATATACACAATAAAAAGTTGCTTCTTTAAATATTTAAGTACAATCAACTTGGACGTTTAAGTCATTTAAACTTAAATGCCATAAAACTGACTGAAAAATGAGTTGAATCTTCACCATGAACCCAAATAAGTTGGCAAAACTCAAAAAAATTGAGGCAGTCAGTAGCTGGTCCCTCCTGTGTCTTCTGTCTACCCTTCATCTACTCCTCGTCCTCTACCTGAGCCCCCTCACTGCAAAGTCTACTTCAATTATTTTATTCCACTTTATCCTTATTTGTTACCTTTTTTTTCTCTTGACTTGATTATTTATAATTCTACAGATATAGACATATATATATATATATATATAGACAGTACTTTTTTTTATATCCTATTTCTATTATAATTTCTTCCTTGTGTTTTTAACTGTGAATTTGCACTGTCCATGGAGCGGACCTGTTTACATTTCACTGCCGGTTGTATATTCTGTATATAACTGTGTATGTGACAAATAAAACTCTTGAATCTTGAATCTTGAATCTTGAATCCTCCCTCCCTCCGCAGTTGGTCCATTTACGGCGCAAGGACGCGCCTTCCGGGGAGGGGTGTAATGTCACATGCCTTTCAGTTTGTGTTGTTGTTCTGTTTCCTTGTCACATGTTCCCTTGTTCCAGTTTCCCGCCACTCGTCTGTCTCCATGGTCACCGTCATTATGAGTTCATCTGTGTCAGCTGTGTGTATTCATCTCGTTTGTGTTCCCTATTTAAGTTCTCCTGTTTCCTTCAGTCTCTGTCCGGTCTTGTCTATGCATAGAGTGTGTTGCTAACCTGCCTGTATGACTCCTTTATCATTAAACTTCGTTTGAGAATTGTATCAGCTCGTCTTCATTTTCCTGCCTGCACACACACCCATGACATAAATGAACATAACATAACATTAAAGACTACTAAATCTCCCAATTAACATAAATCTTACACAAAAAAAAAAAAAAAAAAAATATAATAATAAAACATATTACACCCAGTTTTGGTTAAAATTAAGTTAGTCTAAATTAAAAGAAAGTTCATAAGACTCAAAACAATGGAACAATTCAGATTACTTACAATGTGTCAGTTTGGAGAACTCAAAAGAAAAAGAAAGTTCTAAATACTCAAAGTCCATTTGTTTTATCTAATTTCTTTAATTTGAGTTGGCTCTACTCAAATCCAATTAATTATTTTGAGCGTTTGGGTTTACAGTCTTGTATAACTTATAAAAGAATGTTGAAAATTGCTTTTGATGAGTTAAAGCAATGTAAAAGCATATGTTGTCATAACTTATTTATCATATAATTTTTGGGTAACACTTTATAATAACTGCACGCTATGAAAGCATTAGTAAATAGTCAATTCATCCATTATAAAGCATTAATAGACATTAATAAACAGTTTATAAATACAGCTGCAAATGCTTTGTTCTTGATTTATAAGAATATGTATAATATGTTCCATAATTGTTTATTCACAGTTTATTAATGATCAATTTATGATTTCTAAATTAAGTATGACATTATTTACAAAACAGTTATTTAGGAGTTATCAGTGGTTCATAAGATCTTTTAGAAAGTGTACACTCTAAAAATGCTGGTTAAAAACAACCCAAGTTGGGTTGAAAATGGACTAACCCAGCAATTGGGTTGTTTTAACCCAGTGGTTGGGTTAAATGTTTGCTTAAAACAGCCCAATCGCTGGGTTAAAGTTGATGAATGATTAATAAACTATTTAAATGTACATATTATTTAGACCTATTGTAATAGTTACTCAGTGTTTGAATACATTATTTATTAAAATGTATTCCTACTGTAATTCATGATTAATTCAGGTAGTTATGAAACATTTAGTAGTTGTCAGTGAACTATTTTTGTGAGCTTGTCTAAAGTGAGGAATATTTATGCCTCATAAAGCTTTTACTGAGGAGATTTAAAGGCTCGGTTCTCTTCTAAACAGAAAAAGGAAACAAACACAACGCAGAGGAATACACAGAGATGCAAAAAAATGAAACTGTACACTTGATATAACATGAAAAATAAACCTCTTCACCTTTTTATTTCTATTCACTTTCTTGCTTATTTTGTTCCTTGTTTTGTTGACGTATATTCATTGTGTTGCTTATTTTTCATTTATATTCACTTGCTTTCTTATTTTCTTCTTTCTGTTCATTTCGTTTGCTTGTTTAGTTCCTTTTTATTTTTATATGATACTGCAGAGGTTTAGTTTTCATGTTATATTAAGTGTACAGTTGTAGTTTCATTTTTGCATCTTGAAATAAATATGTCTATGTTCTGTATTCCTCTGCGTTGTGTTTGTTTCCTTTTTCTGTTTTCTTTAAATCTCCTCTGTAAAAGCTTTATGAGGTATGAATATTCCTCACTTTAGACAAGCTCACAAAAATAGTTCACTGACATCTACTAATACTTATACTACAACTACCTGAATTAATCATGTCAATAATGCATTTATTAACACACTGAGTAACTATTACAATAGGTCTAAATAATATGCATAAATGTACATTTAAATAGTTTACTAATCATTTACTTACACTTTCTAAATGATCTTATGAACCACTGACAACTGGTTTGTAAATAATGATATACTTAATTTAGAATCATAAATCAAGAAAGCATTTGCAGCTGTATTTATAAACTGCTTACTAATGTCTATTAATGCAAGGACAATGCTTTATAAATGATGAATTAACTATTTACTAATGCTTAGTGAGTTATTATAAAGTGTTAGAATTTGTTTTTTTACAGTGCCTCATACAAGATGACGTTCAGTTTCACCATTCAGGATGCAGAATTAATTTCCATCAGAGTTATGTGTTCCTTTCATGGCTTGTTTATTCAGAAGTTGAAGACGCTGTAGGTTTTTCTGAAATGTATGACCTTTTAAGAGATGGAAAACTCAAATTCAGTCTTGTTTGGTCAGAAATTCTTTGAAACTTTTTTTCTTTTTTTCAATTGGGCTCATACCATTTTTATTCATCATTTTTATACAGACATTAAACATTTAAAAACAACATAACTACATCTCAGTTTTGTTCATTACGTTTTGACAGTTTTATTATAAAATAAACATACAATAGCCAAAAAAAAAAAAAAAAAAAAAAAAAAGAAGAATAAAAAAATCGCTGGACTTGTGCAACACATTGGAAATACAAAGCTAACCAGGCAGAAAGGTTTTTGATACATAACGCATTTTAAAATGAATTCGTACAACTATACAATGTATAAATTCAAAGCACTGCAGGTTACCTGCTCTGTACAAAAAAAGGAACAAAACAAAAACCTAAATTCTACAGCATGCCAGAACATTTAAATCTTCTGTCATTGCAAGTAATGTGTACAACTTTGCCAACAGCCAATACCTTTGTAAGATAATGGCCTTTTACTTGAAGTAGAAATCCTGCTCTTTTGTGACGTCAAACCAACATCCTTTTAGGCAATAGGTAGCATTGAGGCATTTCTATAAAGCGCAAGTTTCACAGAACTGCTTTCTGATAGGTTTAAATATGTCTACAACATATAACAATACTGACGTCTTTGAAATCGAGTGTTAATTAAACGCAACTTTGATTATGACAGTTACTTGGTAGAAAGAGTCATGCTGCATTAAAACTCGTAAGAAACTTTCCAAGTTTTTTTTTTGTTTTCTCCACGTAAATTGGTTTGCATATTTTATCAAAATGAAATCTTGAAACGTTCCTTAAATAACAGTATGATGGCTGCATTTCTAAAACCACAAGGACAGGAAATGCTACCATTTCCCATAAGGCTCAATCGAGATTAACTGCTCTTTGGGACATTGCTCCAATTTCAGTTTTTTTTTTCTTCAGATTTTTGCCAGTATTGAACCCGAAAAGCTCTGGCATATACATCATTTCGAACACACTATGCCACCAATGTACTCAAATACATTGCCTTTCATTTGGTTATTTCAATGGCTTCTAACAATCCACCTTAAGTAAGTATTGCCTTGTTGTGTAAATACCTTTCTTGTGTAAGAAATCTATTGTACTATTTGTACACTCTGATTCATAAACCCAACAATAAGATTCTCCAGTTGGTGATTTAACTGAAAATGTTGATCTCAGCAGAAAGGCCGACTCATATGACATGGAAGCAATGAGAGATGTTGCATATCTTCATAGATTCAAAGCTGTGGATGGGTTTTAGGATCAAATGCAATTACAATCTCAAGAAGACAAATCATGGTGCACAACCTTATACTGTACAGAGAAAGACAAACGGACAGAACAAGACTGTAAATAACTGTTCTTTGATTCTCTACAGTTTACATCGGTTTGCAACAAGGTATTTAAACAAAGAAATCTCTGATGAAGTTAGAAACTGACTTTGTAACGTTCATTTGACAAGAACAATGACATTTTGATGATCCGTAGGCAATCAGCCGACTCGATAGTCATTTTCATCCGTTTTAATTGTATAACCAGAGAAGTGCTCACATTTCATACAAAATCAAGGCTTTTTGCTGTATTTTGTTCAAAAGTGCCAATGCCTTTTAAACGTACCATGGCACACGCCACGTGCTAATCAGTGTGGGAATTGGAAGATCTTTAATTGACACGATGTGGTGTTTTACGGTAACGAAGAGCTATTTACATGTTTAATGTGCAGAGCAAATAGAAAGCTTCCAGCTGAGCCTGCTTTAATTGGAGATTGTTCTTCCTGATAGGCTTTTTCATCGTTGTAGAGCTCATTCAGAAGCACAAAGAATCAAAGCGACCTTATGCTACCTCAGAAAGATGCTATTATGTTGTCCTTATTCATAAAGTAATCACCTTGTCAAAGCAGAGATCTGAATTGTACAACAGCAAATGATATGCTAAAAAAAAAAATGGTGGTCCTTATTAAATGATCAGTCAGCTTCAAATGTTTGTTTTAAATTAGTATGTTACAGTGAGGTTTTAAAATAAATTAAATCAAATCAAATCACCTTTATTTATATAGCGCTTTTAACAAGTCCAATTGTTTCAAAGCAGCTTCACATTGTTAAAAGTAAAATAATGCAACAGAATTTGTACAGCCGCTCTGGTGAAACGGTGATGTTATCCAGCTAATTTCAAGTATCATATAGCATCAATGCGGGCAGATCGGTAATATAGAAGAAATTTAGGTGTCCTAAACTGAGCAAGCCAAAAGCCAGAGGCAACGGTGGCAAGGAACCAAAACTCCTTCAGGGTCAGAATGGAGAAAAAAAACCTTGGGAGAAACCAGGCTCAGTTGGGGTGCCAGTTCTCCTCTGGCCGACGAACAAACAGTGTATGATTATAATTCTGGCAACATAGCAGGTCTTAATTCATATTAGGCAAATAGATATTTGTTAGATTATTCGAGAGATTGGAGTCGTCACGCCGAAGACGGGTTTAATGAGGATGTCGTGTCGATGCAGCATTTACGGGGGGAGTTTATTTGACATGTTCTCTGCAGACACTTCAGGGATGCGTTGGTCATGTCCAGGCGCTGGTCAACCATCTGATCTGGATGCGGCCTGGATCTGGCTGACTGCAGTAAACCTCGGTATAAACAGAGAGACTAACATTAGCGTAGATGCCATTCTTCTTATGATGTAACGAGTACATCAGGTGTTATGGGAAGTGTTCCCGGTTCCGGCTGACCTAGTTAATGCAGCCTGACAATCATTTACTGATTTGAGTAATAGAAATTGATAATGTTTTATGTGTAAGCCATAGTAAAAAGATGAGAAATCTTTTAGTCTAGATTTAAACTGACAGAGTGTGTCTGCTTCCCGAACAATGCTAGGAAGACTGTTCCAGAGTTTAGGCGCTAAATAGGAAAAGGATCGACCGCCTGCAGTTGATTTTGATATTCTAGGTATTATCAACTGGCCAGAGTTTTGAGACCGCAATAGACGTGATGGAGTATAATGCGTTAAGAGTTCGCTCAAATACTGGGGAGCTAAACCATTTAGTGCTTTGTAAGTAATAAGCAAGATTTTAAAATGTATTCGATGTTTAATAGGGAGCCAATGAAGTGTTGACAGAACCGGGCTAATATGGTCATACTTCCTTGTTCTAGTAAGAGCTCGAGCTGCTGCGCGTTTTGGACCAGCTGGAGTTTGTTTATTAAGTGAGCAGGGCAACCACCCAGTAAAGCATTACAGTAATCTAGCCTTGAGGTCATGAACGCATGAATTAACTGTTCAGCATTTTGCATCGAAAGGATGTGCCGTAATTTAGATATATTTTTAAGATGGTAGAATGCAGTTTTACAGATGTTAGAAACGTGGCTTTCAAATGAAAGATTGGTATCAAAGAGCACACCCAGGTTCCTAACTGACGACGAGGACTTGACAGAGCAGCCATCGAAAGTGTTAGACAGTATTCTAGGTTACTACTTGCAGAGTTTTTTTTGTCCAATAATTAAAAATTCATTTTTTCTGAATTAAGTTGCAGGAAATTACTAGACATCCAATGTTTTATATCAGCTATGCATTCCGTTAATCTTGTGAATTGGTAAGTTTCATCTTAAATATGTCCAAAGTCAATATAAGAAATTATTGAATCCATTGCAAAAGCATGTTATGTGTCCCAGTATTGGGATAAAAACACGTGATTTTTGTGGCACTTTTATGGACAACCTTGATGATTTAGGCTCTATACATTTAACTAATGAATGTGATTTCTTCTTGCAACGAAACTCTTTATGTCATTAAATGTAACACTTTTATTTTTTGTGGTATCGAGAATATATGATTCAAATAAATATTTATTTGCCCTGGTTTGGATAGTATTTGATCAATGACCCTTATTTAAAACCGAATTAAATATCCAGCTTTCTCTGAATACAAACAATCTATAAATGGACATTTCTATCATTGTAATTTAATATTCACCTGATAAGTGAATTATATCACTGTAAACTGTCTATTAATCAAACTGAAATCAAATATAAACTCTATATTCACTGCTGGTATCATATGTGGCGTTTTGCCACCTTATTACATTGTAATTACCAATTTGTAACAATGTAATAAACAAAAAAGTTATTTATTTTTGCACGATTAATAGTTTTTGGTAACCTTTTATCTTACAGTGTCCTTGTTACATATGTTACATGTACTTACCATAGTAATAACAGTAAATTATGCATAATTACATGCAGCAAACCCTAATCCTACCCTAACCCTATTGTATTCATTAATATTACTCTGTACTTAAACACTGTAACAATGACACACCGTAAAATAAAGTGTAACCTAGTTTTTAAAGCAATAGTGAACACGTACTAGTTTTTTCGGACCAAATGTATTTTTCCACTTGCTTTATTCCCAACTCAAAAACAGCATATAAAGCATGAAAACGGCTCCAGAAAGAACATAACTATTCTGTTTTTCATTGCAAGACAAACTGGGGGCATTAGAGGTGCATCTAATAGGCAGAGCAGGTTGTTTACTTCACTGCTAGAGTGAGTCAGTGCTGCTGGTTTCTGATGAACTGCCAGAGGGCCACGGATTTCTTTGCCAAACTGGCATAACTCAAACAAGCACAGCAACAGATGCCACAGAAACCACACAATTTTTAGATACCGACTCCATGGAAGTAAGAAAACAGCTGGTAGTGTTGTTCATAGGAAGGAGAATTTCACTATTTGCATAATGATACTTTTGCCTTGCATCAAAGGAAGTCCATGAAGTGAATAAAGGCTTCCAACAAAAAACGTGCTTTTGCTCTGTAATTAATTTGGAAAACAATTCTTTCTGATAGTTAGATGCTTTTAATATTGTATCCTGATGTATTGCTATTTATGTGCTACAGTGAGTATTGCACTATAAACCATTATTGGACAGTAAGCATTTCTCGCTACGTTATGTGAACGTTGCCCATGAAGGAGGTAATGAGAAACGTATGTGATGTATATTTAGCTGTACAATATGTAAAGATGCGCTCAAATGCACTTAGACGTCATTCACTTTTAAGTCATTTTCTATCATCATCAGAGCAGAAAACCCAAAATTGAAATGTACTTGAACATTAAAGCGAAAACAGGTACCACAACCGCCATTTTACAAAGAAAATAAATAAATAATCATGTTATGAAAACAGAAAAATTGGATATACCAATATGGTATGGAAAATCATTCAGATCCATTGTCATCCTTAAATATAGACTCTAATAAATTTCCATTGGATACGCAGGCACTTTTGAATAATCTTAGTGAAATGTCTTTTTCACACATACATCCGTCTCTCGCTCACATTCTGACATTCACGTGATAGACTGACAGATATATGAAGCTTTACAATACAATGAACCCTGCCAATGAAAATCTGCTCCAAACGCGCACACGCACACACACACACACACACACACACACACACACACACACACACACGCACATCTAACTGATAGGTTATCAACAATTTCGTATCATATTTAACATTAAATTCATCACTAAAGAGTTTATGCATGAGAAATTAACATTTGATTAAAAAAAAGATTTGTGATTTGATCACATGATGCAATTGTTTAGGCCTCAAAATTCGGACCTAGCATGTTTGGGAGTGTCTCTGGAGATAGAAAAATGTAATGTTCAAGTACAAGCATTAATAAACTCTCTATAGATAATAACTTAATGTTAAACATTATCAAGCCAGCCCTAAAGATGCTGGACACAACTGAAAAACTGGACGAAACACATAGATTCTTCATAGTGCTCATGAAATACGCTGATGTCTCTTTACTGTACCTCTACCTCTCTGCATTAACATGCAAGATTGAACAAACACCAAACAGTTAAAATAGCTGTCATATACAACACAGTCATTATGGTACATATTGGAGAAAAAAAGATCCTCTGATACCCCCCTCAGAGATATCAATCTGTCATATGTGCATATGTATAAGGTAATTGCACAGGGAAAACCTCCCATCAGCCTCCGACGCGGCGAACACAAGACGTGAAGTCTGTCTCAGAGAACGCAGCTTTGGAGCAAAGCCAACGAGCCTATCATACTGCTCACACTGACGCCAGCTGTCATAGTGCCACAGTAAAATAGAAAGACGGTGACGTTTGAGAGAATGCATGACTAGCGCACCCGTCCCTTACAGTCATTACAAAGGCCTTGACAGATAAGCACAATTTCAAATGAATACGGATGGGGGTGAATGCAGTGTTAACAGCTCATTTATCTGTACTCTAATTCCTGTGTATCTCAATCTTGCAGGGGTAAGGCCAGAAATGTACTCTACGCAAGTACATGAACGTCAGTTAGACAAACTGGATTTCATGTGTCATGTTCTAAAAGGTGTCAGAGCGCAATTCATAATGCAATGGCCAATGTGTGTATTCTGAGCAATGCCATAGCGGCTATTGACTCTTTCCCTCGTCATTTATGAGAAAATGCTTCCCTGCCATTGACAAGTTTTTATGGCTTTCTGTGTTATTACTCTTATATGCAAGGGGGCACTATAACATATCTCCTGAACGAGTACAGTATCTCCAGATCAAAACACAGGATAGAAGAAGCAGAAACGAGTGATCTCATATGTAAGCAGATGCATATGAAACATAATGTGATCACCAACATTAAACAACATGTAAATCAAAACTGCCTAATGTTACTGAATGAAATGTCGACCCAAGACGAGCTACAGGACTGTGAAGCTTTGGGGGTGTTGATCGATCTACTCCATCTGTGTTTTGACCATCAGTCTGAACCTGATCTGGATGTAGTCTTTGACAAAAACACGATTTTATCAGTATTCTGCTCAAAATGTTGCTTTTTTATGAAACATTAAGAAAAGAATGCATGAAGCTAGAATAAAATGGAAGATTTTTTTTTGCTGTTGTTGTTCAAAATCAGAGGCTCTGTTCTTTCTTTTGATATACTGGATGTTCAGATATTCATACAACACAATATTCTGGGGGCCATGAAATTTTTGTGAAGACGACCAAAAACACTGGCGGTGGCTGGCAACTTAAAAAAAAGAAAAGAAAATGCTGGCAGAGAAAAAGTTTAATGTTCAGCAGTATCGTGCACTTACAATATGTTGATCAAGCATTCCCGTCTGCCTTTGTGTACTTGCGTAAAGTGTGTTTCTGGCCTAACCTGCCTTACAAAGCAAATTCGATTTGCCACACAGAGGTCACTAGTTGAATTTCCATCCAACAATGTTAGTAAGTTGCTGTTATACCATCACAAATTCTGTTCTTATAACAGATGCATAAATTTGGCCTTCCATAGCGCTGTAATTTGATGCAGCGGCGCTCCGTCCTTCCAAGGTCTGCCTTTCACGACATTCCAAGACTTTCCTGATGCACTCTTACAGGAATCAAGCTGGAACGAGGACATGGCACCCCCCAAGGAGTAACTCACAGTTCTGAGGCTCGCTAGTGGTTAACTGCCGACTTCCCTCAGGGTTCTGGAGGGTTGTAGATGGCAAAGATGGTGGAGGTAGTGATGAACGGTGGGGTAAAGAGTGAGAGAGAGAAAGACAGAGAGAGGAAGAGCACAGTGGAAGTGCCAGCACTATAACAAATGGGCCTCCAGCCGAAGCCAGTGCAATCCTTGGCGTATGTAGCGCACTAGTTCTGTCATGCTGCTGTGCTGCGTCAACGGTTCCATTACTGAGTCCAGCTCCACAAAGAACTCTGGCAGAAGAGAGGGAGAGAGAGAGAGAGAGAGAGAGAGAGAGAGAGAGAGAGAGAGAGAGAGAGAGAGAAAGACATAGCATGATCGTCAACATGGGAAGTTTGTGACTTAAAATTATACTTATATATAACTTATATAATGACTTCTATATAAATTATATATAACAGGTGTTGATAACCCTTTTATGCTATTTTAATTGTGCCATCAACACCAAAAACCAACAATAAAACAGAAGCAACTTCTCTAGCAAGAAGCCGTAACTACAACATCTTGACCCAAAAAGCATGTGTCCACTGACGGCATTCAAAAGTAGTAATACATTCAGACATTTATTTTTTAATTTTTATAACATATATGCATATAAATAGCAAAAAAATCATGTTTTGCCAGTAACTGTTTTTATAGGGCTCTCAAAAGTGAAAAAATTGACTTCAAAAATCATTTTTTTCAATAGTTTTTTAATGTTGTTTCAAATATTAAACATTAAAACATAACACTTGTTTATATTACATATAATACATATTACTATTCCCATGGATATGCATGAGTGCTCTGAAGTGACAACAGTGATCAGTCATAATTATGCATGATGTGATTTTTTTGTTTTGTTTTGTTGCAAAATTAGAAATTAAAGGCGGGAATTAAAGATAGGCACAATAATATGATTATCCCGATAATTTGTGGGTAGTGGTGTTTTTCAGGTGAGTTAAAAAGCGAGTCTGCGTAAAAATCACCATACATCTAAGTCTTTTTTCTTCTTTAAAAAAATGATACGGACATATCTGAGAACTACTTAAAGATTTTTCAAGAATTACACTTAGTACATCCTAACACAATCTCATGGCAACTCATAACTATTTTACGTTTTGGTGGCTAATTTGCATGAATTCGTACACTGTCATTTGTACACTTCCGTACGGTCTGCTGATGGGTATGTTTAGGGGTGGGCCGCTTACTTTCTTCTAATAATCGTATGTTTTTGTGCGATTCACATCGGTGGTGGCTGCTAACTTTTTAAAAAAAGACTTGAGAAAATTATTTTTCCTTAAGAAGATATCTGTGTTTAATTCTGATATATGAAAATAAAGATGTAAATAAAAATAATAATATAAAAAAATTTTTTTCCTGGGCACTGAAAATCAAAGAGAAACATCAATGTGAATCTTCTTAAGTTTAGCCTGAAGATAACGTGAGTATCTGATGACATCACTGCCACCTACTAATGACTGCAGCAATTAGCACACAGATGACAACAACAGACTAAAGAGTCATGTACGCGCCCGAGGACCTGATACTGTCATAATTAGCCAATCCTGCTATCACTCTGACCAAAGCTCGTACCCACCAGCCTTTAACTGCATTCATTTCTAGGAAAGACAGTGAGGAGGGGAAGTTGAGAGAGAGTTTATTACGGCTGATTTCTGAGGCGGAGGAGACCTCGTACAACACGCAGGGTCTCAGAGCATTTTAATTAGTCTCCTCCAGAGGACAGAGAGAGAGAGAGAAAGAAAGAGAGGAAATGACAAGGCACATCAGATCTCAAATGCAATTAGCATAGTGGCTTTTTCATTTCTCTGGTGGTCCATATCAAATGTTGAGTCACTGATAACGCTGCAAGTGTGAGAGGTGAATTTCTTATATAACGCAGAGATACAGTTTATGACAGTGAAGACAAATGAGATTTATCCGCAAGGGAGAGATCTTGGGAAAATTTGGGCAAGTAATTCTTCACTTCAATGATTGTTTTATGCAAGATATAGAAGCCCTAAAAATGGCAGGCGAATAACAAATTTTGTCTCTCAGCTACATCTGTGCGATATAGCTAAAAATACACATTTTTGTCCTTTTTTTTTGTTAAATATTGTACACTTCTCTTAGTATTTTTCTGAAGCAGCTTAAAAGAATGGGTCTCATTCACTAATAATTGTATTCATTACTTCGCAGCTGTACAGGAGAACTTCTCGCAAAAAAACAATTTGTTCTTAACTTCGTTCTAATGTTAATGAATTTGGAGCGTTATAAATGAGCCTAAGGTTAGTCATTTGCATAAAACACACCCAAATCATCTCCATATAAGGGCTTTTTGCACAACATTTCCTGTATAGCCTCTGTATAGCTCTCTAAAGACGTGCTCTCATCTGAAAGGACACACAGCAAGATCCTCAAAATCAGTTCAAACCCAATAAACACCATTTACCAGAGCTCTCATTAGCCAGCTGCATGTGAATCAGCATTTGTATACAGAGAAACCTTACAGCTTGAGCTATAACACAGATAACTGTTTCACTGTATATGATGAAATATATTTAAAGCCCAGGACACACCAAGCCGACGTCAAATAATTAGCGGCGACAAAAGCTGATTGAGTTGTCGCCTCTCGTCGGCTGCATCTCGGCCAAAGAGCTGTGCTTGAACAGACCTAAAGGACTAAAGGTGACTGTTAACTAGCATGTGCGTTCAGCACATGCATGTAAATAAGTATTCACAGCCTTTGCCATGCCACTGCATCCCGGTGCATCCTGTTTCCACTGATCATCCTTGAGATGAACTTGATTGGAGTCCACCTGTGGTAAATTCAGTTGATTGGACATGATTTGGAAAGGCACACACCCGTCTATATAAGGTCCCACAGTTAACAGTCCATGTCAGAGCACAAACCAAGCCATGAAGTCCAAGGAACTGGCTGTAGACCTCCGAGACAGGATTGTATTGAGGCACAGATCTGGAGAAGGGTACAGAAAAATTTCTGCAGCATTGAAGGTCCCAATGAGGACAGTGGCCTCCATCATCTATAAATGGAAGATGTTTGGAACCACCAGGACTCTTCCTAGAGTTGGCCGCCTGGCCAAACTGAGTGATCAGGGGAGAAGGACCTTAGTCAGGGAGGTGACCAAGAACCTTATGGTCAGTCTTACAGAGCTCCAGCGTTTCTCTGTGGAGAGAGGAGAACCTTCCAGAAGAGCAACCATCTCTGCAGCACTCCACTAATCAGGCCTGTATGGTAGAGTGGCCAGACGGCACATGACAGCCTGTCTGGAGTTTGCCAAAGGGCACCTGAAGACACTCTCAGACAATGAGAAACAAAATTCTCTGGTCTGATGAAACAAATATTGATCTCTTTGGCCTGAATGGCAAGCATCATGTCTGGAGGAAACCAGGCACCACTCATCACCTGGCCAATACCATCTCTACAGTGAAGCATGGTGGTGGCAGCATCATGCTGTGTGGAGGTTTTTCAGCGGGAGGAACTGGGAGACTAGTCAGGATCGAGGGAAAGATGAATGCAGCAATGTACAGAGACATCCTTGATGAAAACCTGCTCCAGAGCACTCTGGACCTCAGACTGGGGCGAAGGTTCACCTTCCAACAGGACAACGACCCTAAGCACACAGCCAAGATAACAAAGGAGTGGCTATGGGACAACTCTGTGAATGTCCTTGAGTGGCTCAGCCAGAGCCCAGACTTGAACCCGACTGAACATCTCTGGAGAGATCTGAAAATAGCTGTGTACCGACATTCTCCATCCAACCTGATGGACCTTGAGAGATCTGTATAAAATCTGAACATGATTATAAGGCAACTCCAAATATTAGATTTTTGCAAATGTGAGGCTTCATTTGTTCTTACATCTTTTTTACTTTTTATGCATTTGGCAGATACTTTTATCCAAAGCGACTTACATTGTATTCAAGGTACTTTTTTTTTTTTGTTTGTCAGTTCTTGCTTTCCCTGGGAATCGAACCCATGACCTTGGCGTTGCTAGCGCCACGCTCTTATTGTTTGAGCTACAGGAAACTTTTAAAATTTAGAATACATTTTAGTACGAAAGTTATTGGATGAATCATGAACTTTCAAGCACAGATATCACACACAGATTAGTGAACGAGACCCAATGTTTTTTCAATAAGAGAAACCATTATTGCCAAGCACGCAATTTAATATGCTCAATTCAAAACTAACATACACTTAAAGTTAAACTGAAAATAATCAACGCATGTCTTCCAATACTGTATGTCACTTAATGAACATATAGAACAATATTTAATAATTTTCATTTCTATGCATCTAAACAATTCCATATCAAATCTATATGAACTATGCATTACTATATGAAAAATGCTGAGAGTTCCGTGATCCATTTTGGAGTGATAATGAATTAACTGAATCAGCAGAGTCTTTAGGAAACTTATGGCCAAATAAAAAGTGAATTAAAATCATTTTAATATTCACAGTGTTGCTTAAAGTTATATCCCAAAAAAATCACTGTAAATATATATTTGTATTTATCGCTCTGCTATACTGTCTACTTGCAGTCTAAAGAAAAAAAAAACTTTCTTTACAAGCTGTCTACTGAACAATAAAACCTGAAATATAACTCAAAAATCATCCTACCTTGACTTTCCTGGGCCAGCTTGTCAGCGGTTTCCCAGTGTTCATAGCTGCGCAGGATGTTGTTGGTGATGTTGACATGACTGGCTGCCATGTGGTGGATGCGTTGGGGAATGGCCACACTTCCAGAGGCAGAGGAAGAGCCCATCACTCCAGTGCCGCTGCTGACCGAACTGACAGGAGATGGACTCAGGGACATGGGAGACGGGGTACCTGTGCTCCTGTTAGGAGACAGATGAAACATTGACCAATGATAATTTTGGAAAATCCAAGCCGCTGTATAATTGCACTTTATTTACAATCAAATGACAATACATTATTACTTTTATATTAAATGCAATTAGTTGAACTTAAAGACTTTTTTTACCCTCTTAAGTAGGACTTAAGTACATATTTATAAGTTACAGTTGCAATCAAAATTATTCAACCCCTGGAGACTGTAATATTTTACAAATGTAGGCTTTTCTAAAGATACAGTTTTTTTGGGTTTTTTATAACAGTTTGAAAGTGCAATACAAATCTATACCAAATTAAAAGTGATAATGTCAATATATAATGTAATGTTATGAGTTATAGGATTTTTTTGTAATACAGCTATGTTACAATTATTCAAACCCTATTCAACGCTGTTGTTTTTAAGTCACTTATTTGTATGATATGGTACAAAATTGTGTTAAAACACAATTAAGCCTTGGAAACTCTATAACAAAACTGAATTAGCTTGTGCTGTAACATACATACATTTAGCTCATGTATGTCTAAAGTTGAGTTGCAAATATGGCTAAGTCAAAAGAGCTCTCACAAAAGCTATAGAGAACAAACTGTTTTATTACATTAGAAAGTCTATGGCTACAAGATTTCCAAAACACTAAAAAGTTCCTACAGACGTTGCTGGCAGTCTTAAAATTTGTTGTACCAGAAAACCATTGGGGAAAACCCACAATATCATTAAAGGGAATAAAATGTTTGATCAGAGCATCTGAGAAAAACCCTCAATTTACCGCCAAAGACTTGCAAAATGACCTGATGAAAGGAGGAAAAAAGCATTTAAATGCAGAATATAAGGGGAACACTAAACAGACATGGCCTTCATGTTGGGACATCTTGCAGAATGCCACTCTTGACCAAGAAGAAGAAAAAAGGGCAAACTTGAATATGCTCAAATTAATTTGGATAGATTTGTGGAGTTCTGGAAGAATGTTTTATGGAGTGATATGATCAAACTGGGACTTTTTGGACCCATGTCTGGTGCAAAAAAAATAAAAAAAAACATCTCCATGGTCAAACATGAAGGCGGTCCAGTCTTGTTATGGGGTTGCTTTGCTGTTGCAGGAAATGGAAATCTTGACTGTATGAAGGACATCATGAATTCTTTTAAGTATCAAGATATTTCAGCAAAGATAGTGATGGTGATGGACATTCCTGCAGGACAGGCATCCCAAAATAAACATCCAAATCTACTGAAGCTTGGTTCAGGGATCAGTCGTGAATGTTCTTGAGTGGCCTGTACAGTCTTCAGATTTAAATCTCATTCAAAGTATTTGGTGAAATTTGAAGAAAGCAATAGTGTGAAAATGAAAGATTATCATTGATCTGTAAGCTTTTTCAAGCAAGGAATGTGCCAAGATTGTGACAGAAGCTTCTAAGCACTTACAGGCAATGTTTATTGAAGGTTAAAAAGAATAAAAGATTCTGCACAAAATTCTACTTTTGGCAGTTGAATAATTTTGAACGCGAATGATTAGAGCCGATTCAATTTTTTTTCATTTCTCATCAACTTACAATCACTCAAAGGTGTATTAATAAACTCAATAATCATAATCATAATACTGATGCCTTCGTTAAATTGTTTTCATAAAGTTTTGATTATGATAAATACATTGAATACAATGATATGTACATAATATGTACTTTAAAGTAAAACTTTTAATGTGGTGTAATTACAAGTACACTTTTTAAGTTTGTTAGGAAACTTAAGAAACATAGTCAAAAAGTGTACTCTCTTAATTAATATTATTTTATCTGCAAGTACAGATTTTTAAAAAATATAAACTTTTAAGATTTGAAGTACACTACAAGTGCACTGCACATTAAATACAATTAGGCACACTTATTCACAAGGGTACCGCCACTACCAGCAGCCATGAGATTCTTTATATTTACCCAACAACCCTCAGTACATTACCAACAGTAACCTCCAAACAACTATTGGCACACATATTCATTGGTCTCTTTAGTGCTGCAACCCAAACAATCTGGTTCAGTGGCCTGTAATCCACTGAAAAATGGAAACACACTCAAGCCTCAGCCGGCTAAATTATGCGGCCTGTCAACAGCCAGGCCCATTCGCAACGGGTTTCAGGGCTCTGCTAAAATAAATAAACTCCCTCTGAGGCGAAAAGAAAGCCGAAAAAGATTCATGATGGTAAAGGATGAGGAGGAGGTTGAGGATGGATGTGTTGATCAGGTACGGCTGGCTCTTTATTGCTAATGTAGTGGCTGCAGGGGCCGGACCGGTGAGGCTAATTGCTTTTGACAGGCAGGTTGGCAGGCGAACAGCGGGCCTGGGTAGTGTCCAGCTAGAGGCCAGATCAGACACGCACACAAAGTCAAACACAGCGCCTCTCACACCAGCTCACCCCATTGGTACTCAGCTGCCATGAAGCTGACATGGAAGCGATGCTGCTCTCCCAGAGTTCATCTCTTCATGTCCTTTCATCGATGTCAAGAAACCATGACTAAGATTTCATATCTCACACTATAGTTTTTCCCTATTTGGCAGCGGGAGAAAGTTTCAGGAGGGCTGTTCTCAAGCAAGATGGAATCTTTTCATAAGCTGGCAGAAATACAAAAGGACAAGGAGAGGAAAAGGCACGTACTTTCCATTGGCTCCCCACGGTGAAGGTGCTTGGGAACTTTTTGCAGAATTCTGAGGGAACGAGAAAACGTAGGTTGAGAACATTATTTATAAACAGACAGCACATAATCGGCAAATGCAAACATGTCAGGTCTCGTGCAAATTAATGCTATTAATCAGAATTGGTTTATGGTTTAACAATGTACATGTAATAATGGCATGCAAAACTAATGAGAACATGCTATTCAAATAAACATGCGGTCAAGATCTCTAGCTGTATTTCTTATTCGCGAGAAACAAAGGCATGAGGTCTTACCTTGAAATACTCCATTAGTGAGCGTGAATACTTCATCGCGTGATCTTTCTTCAACTTGAACATTCGCAAGTACAGAAGTGACAAACATCGATTGCTGAAAAATAATCATATGTACTATTAAGATCCAGTCTAACGTATTCAGGGAATATTGAAAGATGCTGTTGAGAATACTAATGTAGCTTCATCAAGGCAATGCATGGGTGTTTCTTTAGCGTTGGGTTTAGCCTTGCTATGGCAACATTCTAAATGCCGTTATTAATTATTTATGCAATTTTTTTAAAAATGCTTTTACCTGTTTTTTTTTATAAATTGTTTTATTCTTGTCACAGACCTAGACTTTTTGCCTTAAAATATAAAAAAATCATCATATAAAAATGTTAAATTTGATTGCATTTCTAAAATCATTATAATCAAAAAAGTGACATGAACCTCAACTATTTCAATATTTATTATATATATATATATATATATATATATATATATATATATATATATATATATATATATATATATATATATATATATATAAATAATAACAATACAAAGCATAAATCATTATGAAAAGATTTTTCTGTATAATCATAAATAATAAAAAAAAAAAAATATGAAAACATTATTTAATTGTGTTTTCAGGATGCATAAAGTGCTAGCTATGAAACCCACTTTAGCAAGACAAAGGCTACGTTCACAGTAGCTATGTTTCCATCCATCTATTTTTAAGCACATTTTTGGATATCGCATAAAAAACATTGGATGATGACACCAAGATGTGCATAAATTCTAAAAATTATTAAAAAAAACCCTGTATGCACTCAGCTGAGTCAGATACATTTTTTTATCCGGTAAGAAATAAATTCCTCGATATGTGACTTTGCCATGGGACGGCATAACTGGACAAACCAGCGGACCGATCTCGTTGCATCTCACAGCATCTGAAATGCCTGAGCAAAGTCTGTCGTCAAAGTGACTCCCAGAACTGTCTTAGACGACTGCGTTCCCAAACAGCAAGCATCCGCCCCAGAAAGCAAGTTAACATGTTTATTGCATTTCATCTGTGCCCTCTGAGTAGTATTATATTATATATAGTATATAACGGGAGACCGGGGATAAAAGTAACACCTTTAGTTTGAGCATCGGTAACTCGGTGGTTGTTTGTGTTATATCTCTCAAAATTTGATACATGGCAGCCACATTTGTCTGCTATGAATATAACTCACTTGGACATGTACAACACAATCACAGATTATGTGAGTTAATGTCAAACATTTGTTAGAGTTTGTAACTAGCTGGATTTGGTAAATAAGATCACCACAATCTAAATCACTGCAAGAATGCTATTAAAGAACAAAGAATAATCAAGAATAAACAATCATTTCATGTCACTTTTTATATAATCTGGACTGAAGTAAAACATAC
Source organism: Paracanthobrama guichenoti (assembly GCA_018749465.1). NCBI lineage: Eukaryota > Metazoa > Chordata > Actinopteri > Cypriniformes > Gobionidae > Paracanthobrama > Paracanthobrama guichenoti. The sequence goes on along the minus strand of CM031956.1, from coordinate 6,977,297 downwards.
CCAAAGGAATTTTTGAATTGATGTAGTTTGGATTTTATGAGTTGTAACTCCCAGTTCACATTGCCTGTTTAGGGTATAAAATAAGGATCATCCACAGTATTGACAATGAATGGTGTTTCAAGGTAAACTGTGCTCCCTGTACTGGTCATTGCATTATTGCAAATTCCGGTGTGACGAGTGAGGGGCCGGTTGTGGGTGGTGAGAGGACCAGTAGAAACCTAGTTCAAGGACCGGGGCCAGAAAATGCAATGCAGAGAATGCAAAGATGTAGTCAACAAAAAGTAATAATATCAGTTCTGTCAGGGCCACTATCGTCAAAGATGATTGATTGACTATTAGCATATAGTTTGGATTGGCGGTATGGTTTTGTTCTGGGCAAGAACTCCCTGCACATCCAGGCAGCCTAGCATGGATAAGAGCAGGGCGAGCAGCGATAAACCCACCTATGGTAAACAGAACAGAACCAACATGATGTATTGCAGATATCATTAATGTTGATATTAAATGTAGTCTGATTCAAGGGGAATTAGAATACCAAATCCTGACTGACAAGAGGAGGAGCTGGGGATGGAGGTGTAAATGAGCTCTGGAGAAACACCACAATATGCACATATATATATATATATATATATATATATATATATATATATATATATATATATATATATATATATATATATATATATATATATATATATATATATATATATATATGTGTATGCAGTGATAGACATCATATCCCTATAGGTAGACTAATAGTTCCTATAGTTTGATTAACGTGACCTGGCAGAACTGATGCTATGCACTTGATTTTTACATGATTATTAACATTTGCACATTTTCTTTAACTCAAACTATATAGATTGAGAAGGGGGACTGTGTACAGTGGGCCCAGAGGTCTGGAGGGCCTATAAGGGTCTTCCCTAAGGGCCCCAGTCCTGGAACGGTGTTTTCGTTTTAAACACCATTCATTGTCAATACTGTGGATGATCCTTTTGTTATACCCTAAACAGGCAACGTGAACTGGGAGTTACATACTTTTCAAAATGCGGTAAATAGCATGAGCAACATATAACTTAATTTTCTTTTTCAACATCTTAAGACAATGTTAATATTCGCAGTTGTTTTGCATTGTTTTCTGAAAAAAGTAAGACGAATATATATTTACTTCAGATCACAAAATCTGAATGTCCTGCACCAATGGTGCCCATGTTGGATTTAGGTCAGGCTGACTAATTGATCACAGAAAACTCGAAACAAATCATGTGACCAGCATACTCAAGACAGACCAGGCTATGATAAATGATAAAAAAAATAAAATTAAAAAAAAGCCCCAAACAAGACACTAAAGAGTATGTAACGTTGCCTGCTTTAGGGTTAAGGACTGAGTCCGCGTGTGTTTGTGTGAGTGATAGTGTGAGACCTTTTTTTTTATGTGCTCAATTGAGGTGTTTTTATTCGATAAGATGACGTGCATAAACTATTCTGATAACATATTTACCACATAAATCCCTTAATGCGCAAGAAAAAACTCTTGTGACTGATAACTGGAATCATCATACGGGGTTGGATATAAAATTTTTAATGAACTTTTACAACTATCCCCACCCCAAATAGCCATAACTTAGCCATAACCTGTTTTAGCATGTGGGTTTGAAGTTAGCATGGATGCAAAGCTAAAGTAGCTATTCTAGATTATTTAAGTCAAATAACTGTATCTACAATACAATGATTGCCAAGCAAAAAAATTATAATAATCTTGATAAAATGTTTTACTTTTCTTCCTGAAAATCAGTTTTGTGCTCACAGTAACATACCACTTCTCCCGTGAGCTCAAAAAGGAGATGCGAGTGTATGATATTAATGACATCACCATAGCTCTTTTCTGACTTGTCAAACTGACAGTGTTACAACACTCCCCGTTCTCCCCCTATGTACATTATTATATATAGTGGCTTCTCCTACTGCATCAACTTTCCATTTTTCTCAGTGACTATTTTGTTCTCTTTGACTGACTGGATGGAAACAATATTCCAATTTTGCGCATAAGTTCCATCCAACTTTGGATGGAAACATAGCTAGTGACCAAAGTAATATCAAAGATTGTGACGTCCATAAAATGATCACTTTTGACATGTTAAGAGTCCAATCGAGCTGTGAGTTCATCCGTTAAATCTTCACGAAATGACAGGAGCTATTATATCTGCAGAGCTGAGCATTTGAGACAAAACTGACGGCAGCAGTGATCTAAAACCTTCAGATGACACACAGCTCACATCTGTCGCTGTAAATTAACGAAAGCAAAACCACACACAAAAACCCACACACGGCAGACACGTGCGGCTCTGACGCACTGCATGACAGTTCTGTTCACACAGCGCAGGCTGTCCGAGAATGTGGTTGTGAGTCCTGAAAATGTATGGGTGTGAGTTTGGGTATAGAATGTGGTTGTCACTCCCATAAATAATTGAACGTATGTGAACATAAACAGGAACCGTATTTTCCTGCTGTGTGAACGTGGCTGTTTTATTCCAAAAATGTAACCCTCATCCTTCCTGCTGGGAATTTAAAGGGGTGATGAATTGAGAAATCAACTTTCCCTTGAGCCTTTGATATATACAAGTTCATTGTGGTGTAAGAATATCCTGTAAGTTTCGGCGCTGAAAACTTCCTTGTTAGCCTTGTTAGTCAAAAAAAAAAAGATTTTATTGACACCCAGAAAACGGGAGCTCTCAAATATATATTGATCAATGACGTAATAGAACGGTGAAACGCCGCCTCAACAGATAAACATGTACACCTGCTTCTGTAGCCCCGTCCACCGATTCATGGAGCTAAACGGATCACGCTACCAAGCAATAAGCATGCCGAAGATAGCAAGATATTGCACTGTGCCTGGTTGCGGAAGAACACAGTCCCTGCATAAGCTTCCTTCGGATTCTAATATTAGGAATGAGTGGACGTTTGTTTGCTTCATTTCACTGTGGAATCGTTTTTAAATAAAACACAGGTTGAGACTGGATTTGCAGACATATTGAGATTAAAACACAATGCTGTGCCTTCTATATTGGATCCGACAGGAATGGTGCAACACACTTATGTTTTTTTATATGTGATAGTATTGCATTGTTACAGATCGTTTTGATTATGTGTACGTGTCTAATAGAACATACCTTAGCATGCTGTCACAGGCTGGAGAATCCTTTATTTGTTGGTTCATTGCGATTCGGGATCAGACTCGGACTTATAACGTTATGGGCCAGGGCTCGCAAAGCCCAACGTCCCAGGGCTATGTGTTTTCCAGACGGGCTACCAAAACGTAAGCCTGTCAGCAGGCCGGTGAATCTTAAATAGTGAAATAATATTCCTTTCTTGATCTGCGTTGTTTACACTCTTGACTTGACCTGATATTTGAAGGGCGCGCGCGGATGTGTGTGCACGGTTCGCGCTTATATCCACCGATTGGGCGGGCCAAGTAATAAAAAAATTATATTCCAATCAGTCAACGTCATTAGTTGACCTCAGACAACAGTATAAAAAAAATTAAAAAGCCATTTAATGATCTACAAACGTCTGAGTGCTGCCGTCTTAAGGTTGAGCGGTGGCTACTGCAGTTGAATTTTTCTATTGGATGTTGTTTGCCACTTCAGGTGAAGGGAGAGAAAGGTCCTCTACTTCGAATGACCACTTTTTTACTGATGTCACTCCAGTCATTCTCCATCTTTGCGAGTCTGACAGCTGTCAATCAATCCATCACTGCGGGTCTCAGGTGCACGCCCCCCGCTCAGCCCCTCTGTGTCCGCTGGGCTCTGTCCACTTTTCTAGCATTTTTCAAATATTGCCAGTGGGTGGAGTTAGGCTGTGAACAGGGGTTTAGTTACCCTTTAAAAAATTGAGTGTCCATCGGAGTGGTCCAAGACCCTATAGGACTTTTGTCATACTTGAACCATGAATATGGAAAAAATAATAATACTGGATTTGAGGAGTTTTGTGGTTGAAATTTAAAAAAGTAACAAATCCTTCCCTCCCGAGTTAATTTGACCCCCTTAGGAATTAATGGAATGTGAGGAATAATTCAGTACACATAATACAAATGCTAAAACTTCACCAAAAAAAATATTTATAATGTGTATGTGAATGTATACTGAAGAGAAACTGACTTTAGGACCCAGCGGAACGGCTCATTTCTCTATATAGAGCTGTAAGGACATCTAGTGGCAAGAGTCATGAAATTTCATGATATATTATTATTTTTCCACAAGAGGTCGGCAGAGACATCCGATGTAAGATATTTTGAGGTTTATGCATGAAATTGTGAGTTATTTTGAATTTAAGTTGAAAGAATGTGCTTATTTATTTATTATTTATTGATAAAATCTAGTAATTTAAAAAGCAATGTAAAAATAAAATACAAAATTATTATTATTATTATTTTTAATTAAAAATAGAAAAATATTATCAAAATGAAATGGCATAAGCTTTCTGGACCAAAAAAAGAAAAGAAAAAAATATATAATTTTAGGGCTTTGGGTCATTTTGACCCGTGAGGGAAGGATTTGTTACAAAGTGCGAGGGAGGGATGAGTTTCCACCACAGAGTGTTATTAAAAACATTACAAACTTTGAGATAAGGTGGAAAAGACGTTTTCAGGTGAAAGTTCAAAACAAATTCTTCTGTGATGCATGTGATGGACACAGTTAGTAGCTGAATTAAGCCCAATTTATATTTCTGCGTCGAGTGTATGCTGTAGCTAGTGTGTGTAGCATGCGTAGCCTACGACGTACCCTGACGTGCACCTCTCAAAAATATAACAACGCGTCAATTCTGTGCGGACCGCAAGCGCTGTGATTGGTCTGCCAGAACCCCACCTCAAGGGTACACATGCTCCCTCCGCATGTATAACTGCACGTCGATGCGGACAAGGATGCAGAAGTATAAATGAAAATCGACGCATAGCCCACGGCATAGAGACTACGGTGCAGGTCTGACACAGAAGTATATATCAGCCTTTAAATACTAGCAATTGTGAAAATTCACAGGGCTAAAAAAGCCTATAGCAAAAACATAAACAGAATCTTGACAACAACAACAGTACTATCATAAGCAGCAGTGTGCATCAATATGAGCAGTGAGGAAAAAGCAGCCATTATCATGGGGTGCCTGACCTTTCAACAGTGTGCTTGCGAGACACCAGATGCTTGGGACATATGCACAGCCCCATGACACCAAAACTAGCTTTCTCACATTTCTGACGCATCCAAACTACTGAAGTCACATAAATACATAAACAAGGTGTCTGTCCCTCCTAAAGCAGGGCAGAAGCTTTAATGGCACCTTGTTGATGCGTCTTTATTGTGCATGAAACATTTCCCTATGTCACAGGTCAAAATAGGTTATATTGGCCTAATATCTGAAGCCAGAGAGTAAACATGTTTTTACAGCTCTCTTAAATGCATATAATATCACCCCAACAGTATTATGTCCTTGACCCAGGTTTATAAATCATAAACGCAGCAGCCTTTGAAAATCCCTTTCGGCTGCTAGACGGCTTTCATTAACAAGCCAGAAAGACTGGCAGCTGAATTCCAATCTGCGCTGATGACTGTCATCCCGCTATAAGCGCAAAACTAACCTTGACATTCAAAATAAACAAGCCGGCGTGGCGTGACAGGCAGGCAGAGCACGGGCGGCTTTTATCTGGGCGAGAATATGTTTCTGCCGTCACCATGTGGAAATCTTTCATTATCCTCTAATAGCTTAATGAAATACAGGAATAATGATCCACTCTAAGCTGATTAAGCGCTTTAGCAGTGTTTTAAAGCTTCCTTCCAGATACGGATGATTGTCGTCGAGCGATGGCTGAGAGGAGATTTAACTGGCTGCTAGAGCAAAGCGCTGGATTTAGCCTCTGATGGTACGTGGGGAACGGCATTGGAGTTATAATACCACCCCTAACGCCTTTAGAAGGCCCTAACACATACGCTACATCAAAACAACTACATCAGTTGGGTTATCAATGGAATTGGCATTTTGACCTCCATGCATGTTGGGTGTGTAACTGCAGTAACTGCATATGACACTTTAAATAAAATTTTTTCCCTCAAATAGGCACTGCTCTAATCTGACATCTTGGATAACGTCTTGGCTGCATTGTGGGTCATTATGGCTACATAGTCAAGAAAGGTTCTTCTAATTGAGATTTAAAGATACTGACCCTGATTCATCTTTTTCTGTGACGTTTAGGGGTGGGAAATCTCATATAACCTGCATAACTCTCAAAGAAAAGCAGAATGTAGGAATATTGGTCACACTTTAGATTAGGGTGCAATTCTCACTATTAACTATGAATTTTACCTCAATAAACCCCTAATTTACCGCTTATTAATAGTTAGGAAGGTAGTTGTTAAGTTTAGGTATTAAGTATATAGGAAGACAGTGCACTCTGATTAGAAAGTGCAACGCTCAACATGGTGAATAAGCCCCACCTTCTAAATGAAAGAGCCAACCATTGATTAGTAAAGTCATCGCGTCACTGCAGCTGCCGTTAGAAGCTCCGGTTGCCATAGAAACAGGCAGTGCTCTGAGTCGCACATGCACATTAGCTTTTATTTTAAATGGATTGTTTTTGTAACTAATGATTTTACTGTCACTTCTTAAATAATTTAATGTCTCTTTAATAATTAATTAAGCACTAATTTCTTTAAAAAAAAAAAAAAAAAAAAATACGACCCCTAAACTTTTGAATGGTATATACATATACGAATGAGTAAATATAAAGGGCAAACTTACCACAGTACAGCGAGCTTCTTCTCAGCTATTGTGGCGGAATGACTGGTGAAGTTCTTTAATCTCATTGCATACCTTAAATAACAAAAGTACATGAGTTACAGAAACATGATAGAACTATAGGTTAAGATAATCATCTTTCATTTTTTGAATTTTCCACCAAAGAATAAAAATAAATAAAAAAGTAGTTGCAACTTTATATCTCAAAATTGTGATATAAAGTCAGAATTGAGAGAGATAAAGTCAGAATTGAGAGATATAAAGTCAGAATTGTGAGACATATAAAGTCAGAATTGAGATATAAAGTCAGAATTGTGAGATATAAAGTCAGAATTGAGTGATATAAAGTCAAAATTGTGTGATATAAAGTCAGAATTGTGAGATATAAAGTCAGAATTGAGATATAAAGTCAGAATTGTGAGATATAAAGTCAGAATTGTGAGATATAAAGTCAGAATTGTGAGATATAAAGTCAGAATTGAGAGAGATCAAGTCAGAATTGAGAGAGATCAAGTCAGAATTGAGTGATATAAAGTCAGAATTGTGATATAAAGTCAGAATTGAGTGATAAAGTCAGAATTGAGATATAAAGTCAGAATTGAGAGATATGAAGTCAGAATTGAGAGATATAAAGTCAGAATTGAGAGATATAAAGTCAGAATTGAGATATAAAGTCAGAATTGTGAGATATAAAGTCAGAATTGAGATATAAAGTCAGAATTGTGAGATATAAAGTCAGAATTGTGAGATAAAGTCAGAATTGTGAGATATAAAGTCAGAATTGAGAGAGATCAAGTCAGAATTGAGTGATATAAAGTCAGAATTGTGAGATAAAGTCAGAATTGTGAGATATAAAGTCAGAATTGTGAGATAAAGTCAGAATTGTGAGATATAAAGTCAGAATTGAGAGAGATCAAGTCAGAATTGAGTGATAAAGTCAGAATTGAGATATAAAGTCAGAATTGAGAGATATAAAGTCAGAATTGAGATATAAAGTCAGAATTGAGATATAAAGTCAGAATTGTGTGATATAAAGTCAGAATTGTGAGATATAAAGTCAGAATTGAGATATAAAGTCAGAATTGTGAGATATAAAGTCAGAATTGAGATATAAAGTCAGAATTGAGAGAGATAAAGTCAGAATTGAGAGATCAAGTCAGAATTGTGAAATATAAAGTCAGAATTGAGATATAAAAGTCAGAATTGTGAGATATAAAGTCAGAATTGAGTGATATAAAGTCAGAATTGAGATATAAAGTCAGAATTGAGAGATAAAGTCAGAATTGAGATATAAAGTCAGAATTGAGATATAAAGTCAGAATTGAGAGATAAAGTCAGAATTGAGATATAAAGTCAGAATTGAGATATAAAGTCAGAATTGTGAGATAAAGTCAGAATTGAGAGATATAAAGTCAGAATTGTCAGAGATAAAGTCAGAATTGAGTGATATAAAGTCAGAATTGAGTGATATAAAGTCAGAATTGTGTGATATAAAGTCAGAATTGAGAGATATAAAGTCAGAATTGAGAGATAAAGTCAGAATTGAGATATAAAGTCAGAATTGAGAAATATAAAGTCAGAATTGTGAGATATAAAGTCAGAATTGTGAGATAACGTCAGAATTGTGAGATATAAAGTCAGAATTGTGAGATAACGTCAGAATTGTGTGATATAAAGTCAGAATTGAGAGATATAAAGTCAGAATTGAGTGATATAAAGTCAGAATTGAGAGATATAAAGTCAGAATTGTGAGATATAAAGTCAGAATTGAGTGATATAAAGTCAGAATTGAGATATAAAGTCAGAATTGTGAGATATAAAGTCAGAATTGAGAGATAAAGTCAGAATTCAGAGATATAAAGTCAGAATTGTGAGATATAAAGTCAGAATTGAGTGATATAAAGTCAGAATTGAGAGATATAAAGTCAGAATTGAGATATAAAGTCAGAATTGAGAGATAAAGTCAGAATTGAGATATAAAGTCAGAATTGTGAGATAAAGTCAGAATTGAGTGATATAAAGTCAGAATTGAGTGATATAAAGTCAGAATTGTGTGATATAAAGTCAGAATTGAGAGATATAAAGTCAGAATTGAGAGATAAAGTCAGAATTGAGATATAAAGTCAGAATTGAGAAATATAAAGTCAGAATTGTGAGATATAAAGTCAGAATTGAGATATAAAGTCAGAATTGTGAGATATAAAGTCAGAATTGAGAGATAAAGTCAGAATTGTGAGATATAAAGTCAGAATTGTGAGATATAAAGTCAGAATTGAGTGATATAAAGTCAGAATTGAGAGATATAAAGTCAGAATTGAGATATAAAGTCAGAATTGAGAGATAAAGTCAGAATTGTGAGATATAAAGTCAGAATTGAGTGATATAAAGTCAGAATTGAGAGATATAAAGTCAGAATTGAGATATAAAGTCAGAATTGAGAGATAAAGTCAGAATTGAGATATAAAGTCAGAATTGAGAGATAAAGTCAGAATTGAGATATAAAGTCAGAATTGAGAGATAAAGTCAGAATTGAGATATAAAGTCAGAATTGTGAGAGATAAAGTCAGAATTGAGATATAAAGTCAGAATTGTGTGATATAAAGTCAGAATTGTGAGATATAAAGTCAGAATTGAGATATAAAGACAGAATTGTGAGATATAAAGACAGAATTGTGTGATATAAAGTCAGAATTGAGATATAAAGTCAGAATTGAGTGATATAAAGTCAGAATTGAGATATAAAGTCAGAATTGTGAGATATAAAGTCAGAATTGAGAGATAAAGTCAGAATTGTGAGATATAAAGTCAGAACTGTGAGATATAAAGTCAGAATTGAGTGATATAAAGTCAGAATTGAGAGATATAAAGTCAGAATTGAGATATAAAGTCAGAATTGAGAGATAAAGTCAGAATTGAGATATAAAGTCAGAATTGAGATATAAAGTCAGAATTGAGAGATAAAGTCAGAATTGAGATATAAAGTCAGAATTGAGAGATAAAGTCAGAATTGTGATATAAAGTCAGAATTGTGAGAGAGATAAAGTCAGAATTGAGAGATATAAAGTCAGAATTGTGATATAAAGTCAGAATTGAGTGATATAAAGTCAGAATTGAGTGATATAAAGTCAGAATTGTGTGATATAAAGTCAGAATTGAGAGATATAAAGTCAGAATTGAGAGATAAAGTCAGAATTGAGATATAAAGTCAGAATTGAGAAATATAAAGTCAGAATTGTGAGATATAAAGTCAGAATTGTGAGATAACGTCAGAATTGTGAGATATAAAGTCAGAATTGAGAGATAACGTCAGAATTGTGTGATATAAAGTCAGAATTGAGAGATATAAAGTCAGAATTGAGTGATATAAAGTCAGAATTGAGAGATATAAAGTCAGAATTGTGAGATATAAAGTCAGAATTGAGTGATATAAAGTCAGAATTGAGATATAAAGTCAGAATTGTGAGATATAAAGTCAGAATTGAGAGATAAAGTCAGAATTGTGAGATATAAAGTCAGAATTGTGAGATATAAAGTCAGAATTGAGATATAAAGTCAGAATTGAGAGATATAAAGTCAGAATTGAGATATAAAGTCAGAATTGAGAGATAAAGTCAGAATTGAGATATAAAGTCAGAATTGAGAGATAAAGTCAGAATTGAGATATAAAGTCAGAATTGAGTGATATAAAGTCAGAATTGAGATATAAAGTCAGAATTGAGAGATAAAGTCAGAATTGAGATATAAAGTCAGAATTGTGTGATATAAAGTCAGAATTGTGAGAGATAAAGTCAGAATTGAGAGATATAAAGTCAGAATTGTGAGATAAAGTCAGAATTGAGTGATATAAAGTCAGAATTGAGTGATATAAAGTCAGAATTGTGTGATATAAAGTCAGAATTGAGAGATATAAAGTCAGAATTGAGAGATAAAGTCAGAATTGAGATATAAAGTCAGAATTGAGAAATATAAAGTCAGAATTGTGAGATATAAAGTCAGAATTGTGAGATAACGTCAGAATTGTGAGATATAAAGTCAGAATTGTGAGATAACGTCAGAATTGTGTGATATAAAGTCAGAATTGAGAGATATAAAGTCAGAATTGAGTGATATAAAGTCAGAATTGAGAGATATAAAGTCAGAATTGTGAGATATAAAGTCAGAATTGAGTGATATAAAGTCAGAATTGAGATATAAAGTCAGAATTGTGAGATATAAAGTCAGAATTGAGAGATAAAGTCAGAATTGTGAGATATAAAGTCAGAATTGTGAGATATAAAGTCAGAATTGAGTGATATAAAGTCAGAATTGAGAGATATAAAGTCAGAATTGAGATATAAAGTCAGAATTGAGAGATAAAGTCAGAATTGAGATATAAAGTCAGAATTGAGAGATAAAGTCAGAATTGAGATATAAAGTCAGAATTGAGAGATAAAGTCAGAATTGAGATATAAAGTCAGAATTGTGAGAGATAAAGTCAGAATTGAGATATAAAGTCAGAATTGAGATATAAAGTCAGAATTGTGTGATATAAAGTCAGAATTGTGAGATATAAAGTCAGAATTGAGATATAAAGACAGAATTGTGAGATATAAAGTCAGAATTGTGTGATATAAAGTCAGAATTGAGATATAAAGTCAGAATTGAGTGATATAAAGTCAGAATTGAGATATAAAGTCAGAATTGTGAGATATAAAGTCAGAATTGAGAGATAAAGTCAGAATTGTGAGATATAAAGTCAGAACTGTGAGATATAAAGTCAGAATTGAGTGATATAAAGTCAGAATTGAGAGATATAAAGTCAGAATTGAGATATAAAGTCAGAATTGAGAGATAAAGTCAGAATTGAGATATAAAGTCAGAATTGAGATGAGATATAAAGTCAGAATTGAGATATAAAGTCAGAATTGAGAGATAAAGTCAGAATTGAGATATAAAGTCAGAATTGAGAGATAAAGTCAGAATTGAGATATAAAGTCAGAATTGTGAGAGATAAAGTCAGAATTGAGATATAAAGTCAGAATTGAGATATAAAGTCAGAATTGTGTGATATAAAGTCAGAATTGTGAGATATAAAGTCAGAATTGAGATATAAAGTCAGAATTGAGATATAAAGACAGAATTCAGAGATATAAAGTCAGAATTGTGTGATATAAAGTCAGAATTGAGATATAAAGTCAGAATTGAGAGATAAAGTCAGAATTGAGAGAGATAAAGTCAGAATTGAGATATAAAGTCAGAATTGAGAGATAAAGTCAGAATTGAGAGATATAAAGTCAGAATTGTGAGATATAAAGTCAGAATTGAGAGATAAAGTCAGAATTGAGATATAAAGTCAGAATTGTGTGATATAAAGTCAGAATTGAGAGATATAAAGTCAGAATTGTGTGATATAAAGTCAGAATTGAGAGATATAAAGTCAGAATTGAGAGATAAAGTCAGAATTGAGAGATATAAAGTCAGAATTGAGATATAAAGTCAGAATTGAGAAATATAAAGTCAGAATTGTGAGATATAAAGTCAAAATTGTGAGATAAAGTCAGAATTGTGAGATATAAAGTCAGAATTGTGAGATAAAGTCAGAATTGAGATATAAAGTCAGAATTGTGTGATATAAAGTCAGAATTGAGAGATATAAAGTCAGAATTGAGTGATATAAAGTCAGAATTGAGAGATATAAAGTCAGAATTGTGAGATATAAAGTCAGAATTGAGTGATATAAAGTCAGAATTGATATAAAGTCAGAATTGAGAGATATAAACTCAGAATTGAGTGATATAAAGTCAGAATTGAGTGATATAGTCAGAATTGAGTGATATAAATTCAGAATTGATATAAAGTCAGAATTGAGAGATATAAAGTCAGAATTGTGAGATATAAAGTCAGAATTGTGAGATAAAAGTCAGAATAAAGTCAGAGAGATATAAAGTCAGAATTGTGTGATATAAAGTCAGAATTGAGAGATATAAAGTCAGAATTGAGTGATATAAAGTCAGAATTGAGAGATATAAAGTCAGAATTGTGAGATATAAAGTCAGAATTGAGTGATATAAAGTCAGAATTGATATAAAGTCAGAATTGAGAGATATAAAGTCAGAATTGAGTGATATAAAGTCAGAATTGAGTGATATAGTCAGAATTGAGAGATATAAAGTCAGAATTTTGAGAGATAAAGTCAGAATTGAGATATAAAGTCAGAATTGAGATATAAAGTCAGAATTGAGAGATATAAAGTCAGAATTGAGAGATATAAAGTCAGAATTGTGAGATATAAAGTCAGAATTGAGATATAAAGTCAGAATTGAGAGATATAAAGTCAGAATTGAGAGATATAAAGTCAGAATTGAGAGATATAAAGTCAGAATTGTGAGATATAAAGTCAGAATTGAGATATAAAGTCAGAATTGAGAGATATAAAGTCAGAATTGAGAGATATAAAGTCAGAATTGAGATATAAAGTCAGAATTGAGATATAAAGTCAGAATTGTGTGATATAAAGTCAGAAATGAGAGATATAAAGTCAGAATTGTGAGATATAAAGTCAGAATTGAGAGATATAAAGTCAGAATTGTGAGATATAAAGTCAGAATTGAGATATAAAGTCAGAATTGAGTGATATAAAGTCAGAATTGAGTGATATAAAGTCAGAATTGAGATATAAAGTCAGAATTGAGAAATATAAAGTCAGAATTGAGATATAAAGTCAGAATTGAGAAATATAAAGTCAGAATTGAGATATAAAGTCAGAATTGTGAGATATAAAGTCAGAATTGAGAGAGATAAAGTCAGAATGTGAGAGATATAAAGTCAGAATTGAGAGATAAAGTCAGAATTGAGAGATAAAGTCAGAATTGAGAGATATAAAGTCAGAATTGTGAGATATAAAGTCAGAATTGAGATATAAAGTCAGAATTGAGAGAGATAAAGTCAGAATTGAGAGATATAAAGGCAGAATTGTGAGATATAAAGTCAGAATTGTGAGATATAAAGTCAGAATTGAGATATAAAGTCAGAATTGAGATATAAAGTCAGAATTGAGAGATAAAGTCAGAATTGAGATATAAAGTCAGAATTGTGAGATATAAAGTCAGAATTGAGAGATATAAAGTCAGAATTGTGAGATATAAAGTCAGAATTGAGATATAAAGTCAGAATTGAGAGATAAAGTCAGAATTGAGAGATATAAAGTCAGAGATATAAAGTCAGAATTGAGATATAAAGTCAGAATTGAGAATATAAAGTCAGAATTCAGAATGAGATATAAAGTCAGAATTGAGAGATATAAAGTCAGAATTGAGATATAAAGTCAGAATTGTGAGATATAAAGTCAGAATTGAGAGATAAAGTCAGAATTGAGATATAAAGTCAGAACTGTGAGATATAAAGTCAGAATTGAGTGATATAAAGTCAGAATTGAGAGATATAAAGTCAGAATTGAGATATAAAGTCAGAATTGAGAGATAAAGTCAGAATTGAGATATAAAGTCAGAATTGAGATATAAAGTCAGAATTGAGAGATAAAGTCAGAATTGAGATATAAAGTCAGAATTGAGAGATAAAGTCAGAATTGAGATATAAAGTCAGAATTGAGATATAAAGTCAGAATTGAGAGATAAAGTCAGAATTTGAGATATAAAGTCAGAATTGAGAGATAAAGTCAGAAATTGTGAGATATAAAGTCAGAATTGAGATATAAAGTCAGAATTGAGATATAAAGTCAGAATTGTGTGATATAAAGTCAGAATTGAGATATAAAGTCAGAATTGAGAGATAAAGTCAGAATTGAGAGAGATAACGTCAGAATTGAGATATAAAGTCAGAATTGAGAGATAAAGTCAGAATTGAGAGATATAAAGTCAGAATTGTGAGATATAAAGTCAGAATTGAGAGATAAAGTCAGAATTGAGATATAAAGTCAGAATTGTGTGATATAAAGTCAGAATTGAGAGATATAAAGTCAGAATTGTGTGATATAAAGTCAGAATTGAGAGATATAAAGTCAGAATTGAGAGATAAAGTCAGAATTGAGAGATATAAAGTCAGAATTGTGATATAAAGTCAGAATTGAGAAATATAAAGTCAGAATTGTGAGATATAAAGTCAAAATTGTGAGATAAAGTCAGAATTGTGAGATATAAAGTCAGAATTGTGAGATAAAGTCAGAATTGAGATATAAAGTCAGAATTGTGTGATATAAAGTCAGAATTGAGAGATATAAAGTCAGAATTGAGTGATATAAAGTCAGAATTGAGAGATATAAAGTCAGAATTGTGAGATATAAAGTCAGAATTGAGTGATATAAAGTCAGAATTGATATAAAGTCAGAATTGAGAGATATAAAGTCAGAATTGAGTGATATAAAGTCAGAATTGAGTGATATAGTCAGAATTGAGAGATATAAAGTCAGAATTTTGAGAGATAAAGTCAGAATTGAGAGATATAAAGTCAGAATTGAGAGATATAAAGTCAGAATTGTGAGATATAAACTGAATTGAGATATAAACTATATTGAGAGATATAAACCGAATTGAGAGATATAAACAGAATTGTGAGATATAAAGTCAGAATTGAGATATAAAGTCAGAATTGAGATATAAAGTCAGAATTGTGTGATATAAAGTCAGAAATGAGAGATATAAAGTCAGAATTGTGAGATATAAAGTCAGAATTGAGAGATATAAAGTCAGAATTGTGAGATATAAAGTCAGAATTGAGATATAAAGTCAGAATTGAGTGATATAAAGTCAGAATTGAGTGATATAAAGTCAGAATTGAGATATAAAGTCAGAATTGAGAAATATAAAGTCAGAATTGAGATATAAAGTCAGAATTGAGAAATATAAAGTCAGAATTGAGATATAAAGTCAGAATTGTGAGATATAAAGTCAGAATTGAGAGAGATAAAGTCAGAATTGTGAGATATAAAGTCAGAATTGAGATATAAAGTCAGAATTGAGAGAGATAAAGTCAGAATTGAGAGATATAAAGTCAGAATTGTGAGATATAAAGTCAGAATTGAGATATAAAGTCAGAATTGAGAGAGATAAAGTCTGAATTGAGAGATATAAAGGCAGAATTGTGAGATATAAAGTCAGAATTGTGAGATATAAAGTCAGAATTGAGATATAAAGTCAGAATTGAGATATAAAGTCAGAATTGAGAGATAAAGTCAGAATTGAGATATAAAGTCAGAATTGTGAGATATAAAGTCAGAATTGAGATATAAAGTCAGAATTGAGAGATAAAGTCAGAATTGTGATATAAAGTCAGAATTGAGATATAAAGTCAGAATTGAGAGATAAAGTCAGAATTGTGATATAAAGTCAGAATTGAGAGATATAAAGTCAGAATTGAGATATAAAGTCAGAATTGAGAAATATAAAGTCAGAATTATGAGATATAAAGTCAGAATTGAGTGATATAAAGTCAGAATTATGAGATATAAAGTCAGAATTGAGTGATATAAAGTCAGAATTGAGATATAAAGTCAGAATTGAGAAATATAAAGTCAGAATTATGAGATATAAAGTCAGAATTGAGTGATATAAAGTCAGAATTTGAGATATAAAGTCAGAATTGAGAGTTATAGTCAGAATTATGTAAGTCAGAATTATAAACTTTATATAACTTAATTATAAAATTATAAAGATGTAAAGTCGCAATTATCTTTGAAAATGTTTTATTCTGTGGCGGAAACAAGCTTCCATAAAGAGGGCACTGACCTGATGAGCTCTACGGTTTCTGAGTACATTGTGTATGGTGACTTAGCCTCTAATGGGTCCCGTTCCATGGCGTTGCCGCATTCGATGAATGAGAGCGCCCCGTCCGCGTAATTCACAGCTTTGCCGAACTTGTCCATCTGTGAAGCAAAAGTGGTGTTAAAGGTTGAGATAATTCTACAAATGAAAAAAACGGAGGTAATTTTCAAAAGCTCGTAAAGGCATATAGAAAACAGATATCATCGGAGGAGGAAATAAAGCCATTAGCTGAGGTAATTCTCGAGTCTGAAGATGTAATGCAGGTCTCTATGATAGTGCAGATTTATGGCCACCGGACTGGCATACATTTCCAACTTCATGACAAGTTTATGATTCAGAACAGTTCATTCCATGTGGTAAAGTTGTACGAAGTGCTTTTCTCTACATTTAGGGATTATGTTTTTCATTCTGACTTATCGGTACGACCTCGTAAAGGCTAACTTTAACTCTTGTGTCTCGTTTCTCAAACACAAACTAATCAATAGTACTAAACCACATTACGCCTGCCTCCGAAAACCCAACTCCACAGACAAGCACAAACAATAAGTGCATATCTCATCTCCATAGGAGCGTAAAATAGATTTACTGACCACTTGCCTCTGCCAGCACTTCAGGAGCCGAGTCCATTCGTTTTCAAGTGAGCCCTTCAATACGGAGCGAGCGGACGCCCGGGATTCATTACACGCCTGCCACTATGCTCATGTAACGCTTGCAATCAATTCCCTTTACTTTGTATTCATGACTAGGCCTATACATCGTCATAGCGATTTATGATAGAGAGGATGTAACTTGCGATAATGGACAATGTCTCCAGAGATAATTGCCTGGATCCAATTATTAGGGGGTCTGGGGGTCTGTTTTGTAAATCTCTAACAAAGCTCCTGCTTTATGGATGCTAAGGGCAGACACAAGGGCTCTCGCTCGCCTAGATTGGAAAGTCTTCAATTATAAAAGGTCTGCCGAGAGAGCTTTTTCTCAGCTTGCTAATGGCTCTCTGTAACGGAAGGGTTATGTGTCCGTGTAGTTAAGAGCAGTGTGACAGGAATTTTTCATCTACTCTCGCTGAGTGCTAACTTCTCATCAGAAATTAAAGATCGCAAAAGATTGCGCTAATTTCTTCGAGGCTGCAGTGTGACTGGATGAAAAATAAATGGAGTCTCTGGCTTCGCAGATTATTCTCCTGAGTAAAAGACTTCATAGTTTTGCATATGTCTCCTTTAGAGTTTTGAAGAGATCTGAACAATGTTAGTGTGTAGGTGCCAATATATCAGATTCCACATTATTATAACGCCTTATAGAGATTGCATTCACTATGAGCCATTTTAGCTGATGAAATCTTTGCGACCTGAACAAAGAAAATATACATTTTCCTTGACTTTTTAAAATGAAAGATATATTATTATTAGTAGTAGTGACATAATATTTTATTATTATTATTATTATTATTAATAATAATAATATGTTATTTTCTATATTATTTTTATATAATAATAAAAATTCGGTGGCTTTTTCAGGCCAGGAAATTACATTTTATATATTTATAAGATATCTCCAATTTTACAATAACCATGGAAAGAATAAACACTAATTACAAAATTTTAAGAATTATCATATCAATAATGTTATTTAATCAGTGGATTTTATTTGAAGATGGTGATTCATTTAAGCAAATTATAAAGACACACTAAAACACTAGTTATATACACTATAAAAAGTGGTACACTTTCTGCTTCCCAAGATTGACGCGCGCTGTGTTTGCATACTTTATCACAGCTGAAGTGAAATAAATGCAATATTTGTCAAATACACAGATGTTTCAGAGACATTTTAATTTATGTAGTGCGTAATAGCTTTCCTGTAGCTCAAACAATAAGAGCGTGGCGCTAGCAATGCCAAGGTCATGGGTTCGATTCCCAGGGAAAGCAAGAACTGACAAAATGTAAAAATATGTACCTTGAATGCCATGTAAGTTGCCAAATGCAATGCATAATCTGCCGTCTGCCAAATGCATAAATGTAAATGTTAATACAGCATCTGTTTGTACAAGAATAAAGTTCAACATATAAGCCTACACTATCAATGAAGTGGGGTCTACGTTTTATTTTGACAAACATGACAATATAACATTGCGACTAGTGTTGGGGGTAACGCAACTTGAGTTATGTAATCAGATTACTTTTTCAAGTAACTAGAAAAGTAATGCATTACTTTTAAAATCAACAAAAAATATCAGAATTACTTTTTCAAAAAGTAGCATAAGTTACTTTTTCACATTTATTTGACTGACAACTCTCCTGACCCAGAGAAAATATTTTCATCCTGAGAAAAATTGAGAGTAAGTGCAGAGGCGTTGTGAGTGTACAGGTTACTGTTGATCTAGACTAAATGTGAGCATGTGTTTACTAATTTCACTTGTACAAAAAAGATTCAGTATTCCTCAAAATGAATAAAATCAGTCAAATGCAAAATCAGAATACTATGCAGACCTCCAACAATTAAATATTAAATAAAACAAATATTTTTATGCATTTAACCTATCTTTATTGACCAGTGTCTTGCTGCGGACCTTCGATGATTTAGTTAAGCCATGAGCAAAAATAGATTTTTTTTATTTATTGGTGAAGTGTTAAACTTTTTTTCTCCTGTGTCCTATTCTTCCCTCATCCAGAATGGCAGCACAGCTGAAAGGTTTGTTTTAGCTGTGCCCTCTACTGTGCATGTGTGAATTAGCATTTTTACCGCAGGTTGAGGCATATTATTTAAATTTTAGTGTGAAAGGGTCTTTACATTTGCACAAAAATAGAACTTTTTTGTTATAAAATACAGAAAAAAACAAACGAGCCCAGCCCAGGTAAAAAAAAGTAACGCAAAAGTAAAGTAACGCATTACTTTTCTTAAAAAGTAAATAAGTACCTCAATTAGTTACTTTTTAAGGGAGTAACGCAATATTGTAATGCATTACTTTTCAAAGTAACTTTCCCCAACACTGATCGCGACTACATGAAAAGAGGTTTTACTGTTATAAAAACTGATTTGTGGGCATTAGTGGAGCTGAAGGTTTTAGAATAAACACGAAACACACGTGATCACTGTCATGCGGTGAATCCGGCCAATCGTGGAACAGCTGTGGGACACTTAAATTTCAACTATATTACCGACCTGCCTGCATTGACACTATATGATAATTGAACTGAGCCGGATAACATCACCGTTTCACCAGAGCGGCTGTATAGCCGAATCAAATTCTGTTGCATTATTTTCCTGTTAACATTGTGAAGCTGCTTTGAAACAATCAGACTTGTAAAAAGCGTTATATAAATAAAGGTGACTTGACTTGACTTGACTGTGTGTCGTCATCAGAGCTTGTGCAGTCGCTCTGGAGAAGATGCGCAGAATGCACCAGCCGGCTGCTCTCGAATCGCTCTCGCGGATGTCTCACTTTGTTGACATACGTCACAGTCACGTGGTGTCGGCGCTGCCTCAAGTTGTACAAAATTTCTAACCGGCATGCACGGCTTCAAGTCAGCCGCCGATCGGTCTGCGCATCGCTGTATGAAGTCGAACAAGCCCATTGTCTTGATCATTGTTCACAGGTGTGTCTTGTCAGTCATTAGTCCTTGTGTGTATTTAGGCCCTCATGTTTGCCATTATTCCCTGTCCCGCTGTTGGCGAGTTCTGTGTCTCTTTGAGTCAAGTCTGTTCAAGTCAAGTCCTTGTTTTTGTTTTGTAAATAAACTGCGTTTGGGTTATTAAAGCTTGCCTCCAGTCTATCCATACCATTACATAAATAATATTTTTTGACTTGAATAAAACTATTTTAAGGTTACCGCTTTTTTTTCTCTCAGTGTAATTGCAGTATTTATTGATTTCTGTCTTTCAGGGTTTTATTATATACAGCTTTTTTAGTATAATTGCAATAGTATTATAGTTTTTATTTTATATTTTCTGTTTTCATTTTAATTTTGGTTAACATTTTTGTAATTTTGTTTTAAAATTTTTAAAATACGTTTTTATAGTTTTCATTCATTTTTATTTTAGTTTTAATTTGAGTTATTTTAGTACATCAAGTTAAACTAAATGAAAACAAGAAATGTTGAAATATTGAAAGGTTTACTTTGCTGGCATATAGATAGTATTATAAATAGACTTACCAAAGCATCTGCCTTGTGCTTCAACTTCTTGGCTTCCTGCATGTAGTAATCTGCATTGTGAACTCTGTAATGATATGTGTGATTAATTGTGTGCATAAACATGAACCTGAAATATGTAGAGCTACTATACAATTGAAACACAGTTCATGTAACATGTAATACCAAGTACACATGTCAGTTATTACCCATAATAATCACAGGGCTGTTACATACGTGTTATTAAATGTGAGTTTAGGTCTCCTGGGCTCCATTTGCTCAATGGACAGCGTTGAAGGATTTGACCAGAGGTCTGTGTCTGACTGACCATTGCCATGAAAACCGCCGGACGGCTTGCTGTGACCATCTTCCTCCTGGAAAAGCAAGAGAACATTAAATTGATAATTAGCCTTTAGCAGCTTGAATAATACATAAAGGATCCATTCACTCTCTGTCTGTTCTGCATCTGCTCAGTGTTTTCATTTTTAGGGCCATTTAGTTGGATTGACTTTGGATGATCGGCACATGGGAGCCATTCACTTGTCTTCAAAGCTATTTTGAAACCTTTCCAAGAAGGTAATGAGTGAGGGGTCGGTCTGTCTGTCTGTCTGTCTGTCTATCTATCTATCCATCACAGATAGACTTACAGTGCTGGTCTTGGAATGGGAGAAGGATTTGTTCTCTCCTTTGCGGTGTTTGTGTGATGAGGACGATGATGAAGAGCAGTGGGCAGGCATTGTGCGGGTGGAGGAGAGGGTGTTTGGGCCAGTGGAGGTGCATCCTTCCTGACTGAGAGAACTGCATTCACTGCTCCTCCGTGGGCGGCCCACCGGCTCATCGGACAGTGGTGACAGTAGAGGCGGTAACAGCTTATCCTCCCGTTTGCGAAGTTGCTTCTTCAAGGAACTTGGCAGGAAAAAAAGAAAAATAGAAAACATGTCAAAGGTTTCTGTCTGTGCACATACAGGACACTACAAGACTAATTGCGGCCCAATAAATTAGCATTTTCTCAAACATTCTATGATACTTCTTAAATGATGACACTTTATTAAACACTTGTGAGGGATACTGTAAAAACGCCGTCACTTAGTTGAATGTTAACAGGACAGGACAACACATTTTTGCCATTGAGATGACTTGGAAACGTGTCCCAATCAACCTGAATTCACCCCTATGTGCCAAAATGTGGACTTATAGTGTAAATGCAGCATAAGACTTCATTTTAATGAGCGGGGCAATTCAATCACATGGACTGGTTGTAGCTAGAACAACTCCACTGATGATGACTAGATGCTTTAGATTATCAGACCGGAAAAACATTTCCTATTTATAGACATACTGCTTAAGTACACTGGAAAGAGAAGGGGGAAGGAAATAAGAAAAAAAAAGTCTTTAATAATTGAAGAATTATATGGAAATGTTTAGATGAACTTCTAATAGTTTATAGTATTTCTGTCTTGTTTTCCAGTAAAATAATATTCTAAAAAGTAATAATAATAAGAATCAACACCACCACCACCACTATCATCAACATCATCATCAACATCACAAATTCAGAGAAGCAATATTGAAAATATATTAAATATAATTAAAGGGGTCCTATAATGCCCATTTTTGCAAGATGCAAAATAAGTCTCTGTCCACAGAGTGTGTATGTGAAGTTTTAGCTCAAAATACTCCACAGATAATTTTGTATAGCATGTTAAAATTGTCACTTTTTGAGGGTGAGCAAAAACGCAAAACGTTTTTGTGCGTGTCCCTTTAAATGCAAATGAGCTGCTGCTCCCGGGCCACTTTCTAGAAGCTTCTTCTAGGAGCTTCAAGAGCTTGTGATAGCATCTCTGATTACCTCACACAGACACGCACTGAAAATGTCAGAAACTGTTCATCCTTTTATGTTTAAACCAGAGTCAGACAATGATGGAGAGACTCAAGAAGAAGTGACAACATGTAGAATGCAACAGGACGTTTCTGAATGGCTAGTTGATGAGTTTATGTAGCTGATGTGGAGTTAACTATCTTCAAGTCATTGACTAGCATATTCTCTCATGATAATCTATAAACCGCTCCTGTGGGAACTGTTGTAAGATGCACAGAGCCAGAGAATATATGCTGCATGAAGACAGAACAGTTTAGTTTAATTACGGTTATAACTTTTGTTGTCATCTTGCTTTTATGACATGCAGTTGCATTTGTGTTATGCACTGTATTGCAATAAATGTGAATAGATAGATGCAACAGCTTAAGCGACTCCTAAATGTGCTTGACTACAACAACTCTTCCTCTTCCCTAAAGCAGTCTAACATGGCCTTTGTTGCATGTTCCCGGGGGCAGGGTTTATGTAAATTTTAGGGTTAGTGATGTTAAAAAGTGATTTCTTTCAAATAAAATATCTCCCTTTGCTTTGAACTTTGAGCATCGTAACTTTGCTCAAACAGCAACATTACACACTAACTAAAGTTAAAATGTGAAATCATAATCAACCACCCCTTTTTTACCCCACTCTCCTAGCCACATAGTTCACACAATGGCCTGTGTGGTAAGGAAAATAAACATACAGTGAAGATACATTCTCTGAAAACATCTTAGAACTGATGATCATGCAATGCTTTTTGCATCTGGTGATGCCTGGTTTTACCGGCCAGAATAGAGATGCCACTCATTAAATGCTTTAAGAACGGTATTCTAACGCCGACTGCTCAGACATGCAACCTTCTGCAAAAATCAGTTTTCTTCAAAACTCCATGTGGCGACACATATGTGGATTACTACTTGCATTGGAACGAAAATATGAAGAAGAAAATCACAATGTGTCCATGTTTTTGTGACAGGTGCAGTTTCACAGAGAGACAGAGACTGTCATCTGATTATATATTTGATGCTGCAAGTGAGGGACAATTTTTTGATTTTTTTATACAATAATGAAAAATAGAGTTTCATGGCCAGTAAGAAATATGTATGGTCTTTAAACCATTTACTTGACATTAATGCTGCATTCACCCAAGCCTACTACAGGTCAATGCTTTTAAATTCAGCATAAAGACATGGACAAAACAGCAGACAAGAAATTACTCTGTTCATGTGTTTTTTGGGCTCTTCAGAATATACAGCGACTGGCTGAAAGAAATGCTTTCAGCTCAACTGCTAATGTTGCATCTCAGCACAAAACTAAACCCTAATTAAAGAGTAAAGCTTCTTTTGCAATTTAAAGGAGCTACCACTGACATACAGTATATTATTTTATACAGGGTGTAATCTTTTTGAAAATATGATACTATATTCTGCTCTCTCTTTTATTATTTTCACTCTTTGTGGCAGTAGGGTCATTTAAGACAAATCAAAAGTTTTGTTCCTTTTTGTTCCCTTTTCTAGAACAATATGAGACAGACAAAAGGTAATGTGCAGATGAAAGTGGATGTGGTGGCATGTGCATGTGCTCTGATATAAACTTGGCTAAATTCATTTACATAAGTGCTTGCATGTCTAAACTTAGCCTAAGTGCTAAATAAAGAAGCTCCACTGAGACAGACTGTCCTGGACAGCAGCATATTTTTTTTGCCTTGGTTTATTAGGCTGAAAATATGCTATAAAACATAAGTCTCATCAGTTAACAACACTAAATAAAAAAGCTTCTTTGCTTTCCTAATTCAATTAAAAGGGTGAATGAGCTGATTTAAAACACACCGAGCAGGTGATAACAGTAAATAGCCCGGAGTGCTAAACACTTTCAGTAATAGATGTTAGTGGTGGCTAATAATTTAACGTAGCACTGCTGATCGTGTCATCAAGATTAGCTGGCGTTAGTCGTGTCGCAGTGCGGTGGGCACTCAGGCGGACAGGACAAGCACATGACCCCTGTCATACTTGTGTCTTTGATGGGCTCTAGCCTGCCCTGACACTAATTGAATATCTAAAATTAGCGGTAGCCGTTGTGCTGGTGTCAGTGTTAAATTACTGTAATGCAGTGGGACAAAGCAGGCAGGCACCTCGAGAGGGTGACCTGCTGCTCCCCCTGTGTATCCCAGCATTCTCTCAAAGGACATAACACAGAGTGGGCTACTACGCTGAGTTGGCAAATCTCTTTGCACATGTGGCAAAAACATCAGGGGACACTGGCAGTATGTGTTAAAGGAAAACAAAGCATCGCAGGCTCTTTATATATAGGATTTCAGTGGAGTTACTGAAGAAACAAACAGCAAAAGTTTGAATGTAATCTAATGAGAATCCTTATAATCTATTGAAAAGAACTAACACGAAAAGCATTTTAGACTATCACTAGGTGTGATAATGTAGGCAACAAGCCATGAGTCAGTATTGAATACTCACTCTTTTGTGCTGGAGACCTTATGGTTGTGTATGGGCGAAATACAAGGAGGAAGCAGCAATGCGTCTTTGTCCATCCGAAGCTTCTTGCCTCCACTCATCACGTCACAGTGCTCAGACTGCAGAGAAAGTGAAGTTAATTACCACTTTCTGTCCACAATTTAACATGTTATTTAGCTTGGCAGGATGAAGGACAAGTTGAAACATCTACATTAAGGGCCAGATTTACTAACAGCTTGCACCAGCGCAGAACCTCTTTTGCCGTTAAAAGACTACAGTCAGGATTTACTAAAGACACGCAGTGAAAAATCTGCGTTGAAAAGGCATGTATAGTTTCCCTTTCAGACACAAAAACTATAATAAGGTTTGCGCTCGTCAATTTACTGGTGTTTGCGGCTTTATTTACCGCCCAAAAAAAGCATGTCTTAAACCAGATGCTGATTTGCGCTGCTCTTGGTAGATTGTGTTGGTCATTATGGAAAATATGTGTCTGTGTCCGTGTTCTTTCATTTGATCGTCGTCAGTCGATCAAGCGCAGATCTTTCCACTCCCATCAGTGCTTTTTTGGAATTGTGCTCTCACGCCAATTTGCCCTGTTCAGTAAATCTGGCTCTAACAAACATCTTTTATATTCTAGAAAGAAAAATTACCTCAGAGCTTTTGGTGTTCACAATGTAAGTGCACTCAAAAAAAAGACCCAAATGAACCTCCTGAGGTAGTCTGACTATAGTTTGTTTGTGGTTCCTTGGATCACTTGAGGGCATCTGAGAATTTGGGGTGTTCACATTATGTTATATCGGCTCAATATCGCTTGTAGCGCTCAAATGGTGTGAAAATGCCTCATGAGCTGTCACTTTGTGCTTATCGGTGTTAAAGGCACAGTATGTAAGTTTCGCCACTAGAGGTCACTTATTCAAAACAAAGGCGTAGCTTGATGACACCGTGAATGAGTGTGGAATCATGGGAGTTGTTGTCTTGACTCTTCACCTCCACAGCCGATGGAAAGGAATCATGTTCATGAATGAGCGAATGTATTAACGTTTTATTACACATTGTTGGAAATGTTTGGGATAATGTAAGTACACAGGTCAACAAAATGTTCTAGTGTTTTATGGATATTTTAATCTAAAAATCTTGCATATTGTGCCATTATGTTTGTTTTTATGCTCCTTGAGATAATGTACTATATTATAAAATAATAAAAATATATAGTAGTTAAATATCTGCGCTGCTAATGAATTGTGTCCCTGGAAAATGTGCATGTTGCAAAAAGGACCTGCTGAATGAGTGCTTGCTTAAAATAATAATTACATGATTAATTTGCTATGGCAGCCCTTGATTTTATAATTATAGAGCATGTAATGAAAGTGAGAATGTTAAACACTTACCTTGTGTTTCCTCTTTGATTTGCTAGGGTTCTTTTCTGCAGGGATGGAGGCAGGTGACTGTTGCCGTCTGTGCTTGACACTCACCTCCCGACACTCAGCCTTGGTTGGGGGAGGCTCTGGGGGATCTTGCCCCGGGATCCGTGACAGGAAGCTGAGTTCGATCTTAACCCAAAGGGACTTAATGTCCTCGAAATCTCTTAGCGGTGACAAAAGTTCATTTTGTACAATGGGGATGGGAGAAAAGAGGGGCTCTTCCAGGAGATCCGAGGCACCTGGGTCAGGAATGGAGGTGCTGCTTGTGCTGGTAAGGCTACTAACACTCAGGATATTGCTGTTGCAATCCTTGGATTTCAGGCTTAGGGTGTTGGGACCTGGACAGGGAAGCTGAACCTTGGTGAGTTCTTCAGGGTCTGAATGACACTCGGATGAAGAAGACTCTGTCTCTATGAATTCCTTAGACTTGGGGATGATCTTGTTGGGTCCTCGGTGCTTCTTTTTATCTTGAACAGGTGTGATATTAGTTGGTGCACTGTTTGTTGTGGTGGTTCGAGGTTCCTTTCTTGGAGCTGTCTTGACCCCAGGACCCTTGCCTCTAGGTTTTTGCGGTTCTAAAGGCGGGGGCTCTTTCTCTTTTGGGGTAGAACTTGAGTTTCCTGGTCTTGGCCAGTTGTGCTCCTCGCTGCTGGAAGATCGCTCCACCTTTTTGGGCTGCTTCTTGCCAGTGCTTCTCCTAGGGGGTGCTAGCTCCACAGAAGCTGGTGATTTCACCTTGGTGCTTTTGCTTTCTGGAGCCTTCTGACCAGTCTTGGGTTTGGCTTTCTCTCGGATGGGACTGAGCAACGTTCTCTCCTTGGGGTCTGCTGGAGCCAGTGCTGTGCTGAGCTTGTTCTTGCTGGAGCTCTGGTTCTCAGAGGCTTGGCTTTCACCAGGTTGAGAGCTGTTAAGCACATGGCTATCTGACTGGGTGTTGATTAGTGCTTTATTGTGAGGGTTAACTTTGTTTAGCCACTTATCTAGTTGCCACTTGTTTGTTGACGGAGGTTCAGGCTGGTGGAAAAAGACAAAACAAATTGGTGGACCACAGTTTTAGGCATATTTACTCCATTGTCTCTACAACTTGTATTATCTATGGACAGTCTTGAAGGCTGGAAATGAAAACCAGATCAGATTTGTTGTATGTGACATTTTTGCATGAGGCCTACAATGTAAATGAATAGATGTTTAAAATAACATGGAAATCAAATTTGTAATGATGCATATCGGCACAGATTTCATCTGTCTTCAGTGTTGATTCATGAGAAGCTTGAAGATTCAGTCATATGACTTTCACAGACCAATGAGCTGGCGCTATGATGAAAAGGCCATTAAGAGAGGAAGTCGTAAAACTCCTGAATAATGGAGGAAATGCTGTGAGTACTGTCCTGATGACTGCTCACAGCTCTCACTGCAAAGATAGTTTTATCAGCTATATTATTTCACGCCGATTGTTGTGTACCATTATGTTTGCGGACACAAGTAATCTTTCCAACGAAGCCATAAACACTGCCTTGAATGCTCTAAATGATAGCAAATCATTCAGAAAAGGAAGCTGTGGAAATGAGTGGACATCCATATTAACCATTAAACTCACAGGGTAAGAAATTCAATTCAGTGCACTTTCCAATCAGACGTGATGGTACGTTACGAGACAAAAGGCAATCTCCTATGCTATTTCTCCATCTGTCAGAGAGACATTTCCGCCAATACAAGCTACCAAATTTTATAGTGAAAGCACTGGCGAAGATGATGAATTAACAATCGAGCGTGTCGAAATTGACAGGCCTCCCAATATTTTGCCACTGAGGCATCAGGGCTATGCGCCGCCGGTTGAAAGAGAAACATCTTTCTGTAGACCAGAGTCCTTGCATTGCTAAGATACGGATTCCCATTGGCCATCCCTGGCAGAGAGCAAAGCTATACACACAGAAGGGGCGATGAGAACCGAGAGATGTTTACTCTTGTGTAATGCTCTTAGGGAGCCCCAGGCAGGCTACTGCGGGACAACTTTAAAGCTGCCAATTAATCCTTTGAGGAGATCCTTTCAAAAATCCTACCCCTAACACATGCTGAGAAAAACTCGGAGGGGGAATGCTGCCTAAGTCTCTCTTTGCCTTTAGCTAAAGGAGAAAATAGACTTACTCAGATTCATCTCAGTTCTTTTGAAATGTCTGGTAATGGGCACCATAATAATCATCTAAGAGAAATAATTGCATAAGCTGGTATTCATTTACCTCAGGGCCTAGAGTTCAGAAGGTAAGCAAAACAACAAAACTGTAAATAACACTAAATAGAAGGGGTGAGAACTTCTACCCAAGCCTGCCAAGAACAAGTCTGGGTCATGCTTCACTACAAAATACAAATCAATAAATAAACATAAAAACAGCAAGCAATATTTTGCTGTAGGTATATGATGCCTATTATAGGATCATTGTGATGTTTTTTATTGTGTGACATTATTTTTATGACAATTAAATAATTTTCTCCTCAGATTCTTATTACAATAATAATACAGTGATGTTTAGTTTTTAGTTTAGTTCATGTTATTATTATTATTATTATTATTATTATTGCTAAAGCACAATGGCAACACAAATCCATGAATGCTATCAAATACAGCATTTACTACAGTACTACCAATACAACATTTAAATAATAAATGGTTTCTCTTTAGAGTACAGTAATGGATTGTTTAAAAACAGTAAAGGTGGTTTGAGTTGAAACGTTTAACACACAATCAATTTAATTTACATTAATATTATATTATATTTTATTAATAATAAATACGGTTTAAAATCAGCTTCATAGAAAAGAAAAGATGATAAATTAACAATTGAGCTCTAAATAGGGGTGGGTGACCGATATGAGTAATTTTATTTCAAAATAATGATATAATATAATTTCTTAATTCTCGTCACCATTTTCAATTTCTTTTAAAAACAATACTAGCCTAAAAAACTCTCAAGCTTACTGAAGACAAGTAAACCGTGATAAAGAGAGAGAGCAAAGAAAACAAACTACAATAGAGCAAAGACACATAGACATAAACCTACCTGAAAAACTTAGCATAACATGTATAAAGTAATCAAAAAATATTGCATAGTCTTTACTGTGTAAATTAAATATACAATTATTCTTATTAAAGTTACAAAAGTGATTCAGTCAAGAGTGAGCGAGAGATTGACAGTGAGAGATCGTCTCTCTTTTTGTTGTTGTTTGATTAGCATTAATAATGACAGCAGGTCAATTTGGACGCTGTCACTTTAAGACCGGCTGCACGGATCCATTATACTCCTGCGTTGCTCTTTCTCAGTTTCTCAGTTCTTTCTCAACTGTTTATGTCGACTTCTTTTAACTTGTAAATACATGTCACTTTGACACATAGGTATGTGTATTTAACCGCTCAAGCCCAATTAGGCGGCAAAAAAACATCAGTTCAGTTCTCACGCTCTCTACGAGCAGCGTCTTCATGATAGAGACGATAGTCCAAAATCTCTACCAGTTTACAAATTTCTGGTTGGTTAATCGTGTCTACCGGCATATCGCCCACTCGTACCTCTAAATATTTCACCACTGAGGCATCAGGAATATTGTTTAAAAGCAGCTTTTATAGAAGTTTAGCAAAAATCTTAAGCCGTGGATCAGTGTGTGGATGTATTTGAGGGGAGTAAAGTGATCAGTAGCCTACCTCTGGTGTGGCAGCGCGGGACGTTCGGTTGCATTCACTGTCGCTGGAACTGCTCTCGCTGTCCGAGTCGGACTCTGAACTGCTCTCCGATTCGCTGGAGCTGCCCGAGGCGGCGCTGGAGTGACCGGTCGGTTCGCTGGTCCGCGGTGTGGTTCCAGGAAGGCTTTAGGCAAAAGAATAGAGGAGAAGATTCATAAACCGGTATGACACACTTCAAACCATACAAATGTGCCATTGACCGCACAGATGTAAATTCAGGTTGTTTTATTAACGCATATCAGAAATGATTAAACAGCAGGAGAAACTGAGCCAATGCATTCATCAGCTGAACCATTCTGGAGACGTTGTACCAGACAGGGCTGTAAAGAATCTGCCTAATATAAGAATAATAATAAAAAAGGAATAATTCACCCAAAATTCTGTCATCATTTACTCACCCTCATGTTGTTTTTCTGTTCTATAGCAGCATTCGGGTTTGAACTGACATGATTTTGGAGTGAAATATCCCTAAGTTTATATGGCTCAAGGGCTTGTCACATCATTTTATGGGGAGATTTAAAGAAAAAAAGGATAATTTTTCCCATGCCAGCTATCACGTTTTAGTTCAATGCTTTAAAACATCAGATTAATATAATACCCTTGATATCTATTTTATCTGTTGTTTTTTTCCTTTTTTCTTTAAATATGTAATCCATTTTTCAACACTAGCTGATGCTGCTTTGGCAAACCAACTAATAAAGAGACAACTGAATAAATTGATGATAGACAGAGATAGAAAGAAAATGAGCAAGAAAAGAAAGCACTTGTTTACTTCTCCACCTCGGCTCTGTCTCAGAGTTATCAGTCATGCTCGGCATTATTTATGAGTTCATGAAAGGCTACAGCGCTCTAATCCAATAAGTACTTCACTTCTCAGGGTATCCTCAGATGTGGCCATCCAAGATTGTTCTACATGGAGTCAAACATGCCAGAAGGAGGCATATTAAACTCCTTTTCCAAAGGTCAGACCAGGCTGCTTTATGTTGACACTTCATTAGAGATTATGTTACGACAGGAAAAAGCGCTCTGGTCTACAGCTGTGCCAGCAAGACATGGACAACACTAGCCAGGAAAAAGGAACCTGTCCCAGGAAAGTGAAAAAGCAAACAAGAAACAGATGCACGCCAAATCATGACATAAGCTTTATCCAAAATTGGCCACTTGTTCACTCAGTGCGTCAGAGAAGAGAAAAAAACCCTGCAATCTACCTGACAACCAATGTGTGCTACAGTGAAAATGCACGTCTCATAATCAAATAGGACACTGTTACAGAAAAGACACAAAGGGCTTGGAATATGCTGTTCTTTCAAAACACCAACCTGCGTGACCTTTTCCTATGCAAATAGCGCTGATTGGTGTGATACAGACACACAAACCAAAAGAAAAGAATAGGAAAAAACCAGAAGGTCATTTTCTCTCCATCTTTTAGTCCTAATAAGGTTGACCTTTGGTTAACAGCTGTGGAATCTCATGAGAGAAAGGCAAGTCTGAGAAAATGATTCCTGGTTCTTTCACCTTTTATTGCAGATTAAATTGTTTATGTATCTATTGCTGTCAGTCTGTTAAAAATATTAACCAGATTAATCACACTTAAGGTTTTGTCGTTCTTTATAAAATATATAATGTAATAATTTCACAGTTAATCTCCAAATGAATGTAGAAACAACATACAGTATATTTTAAATACTTATTTAATTGCATATTTTTATGAATAACAGCCAGTATTACAGATACTAATACTGATGTCTCGATGAAAATGATCCACCCCTATTTTAAACATTAATTATAGCCATTCAACATTACATCCATTCAACATTAAATGAAAGCTATACAATTTTTTTAGGCTTAAAAAATATAACAACTTTTAATTTAAGTGAACTTAATTCTCACATAATAAACACAATAACCCATAAATGTCATATTTACCTGTGGCAGGTATAAGAAATATACAGAAAATGAATACAATTATCCAAACAGTCTGCACTGCATAAATTATAAATGAAATATAGATTAATCCTTATTAAAGCTACAAAAGCCACACATGACGCGGATCTCGCGCATCACATTTTCTCACACACGTTATTTAACTCATTTAATACTGCTTTTATGAGGATACTCAACAAAATGGACATTTTGGCATAATTTTTTTGTGTTATTGTTCATTCAAGCGCGAAAGAGAACTCGATTCTGGCATGATTCAAGATTCAAGATTCAAGATTCAAGAGTTTTATTTGTCACATACACAGTTATATACAGAATATACAACCAGCAGTGAAATGTAAACAGGTCCGCTCCATGGACAGTGCAAATTCACAGTTAAAAACACAAGGAGGAAATTATAATAGAAATAGAATAAAAAAGTACTATATATATATATATATATATATATATATATATATATATATATATATATATATATATATATATATATATATATATATATATATATATATATATGTATCTGTAGAATTATAAATAATCAAGTCAAGTAGAAAAAAATAAAAATGTGGAACAA
This sequence comes from Paracanthobrama guichenoti, assembly GCA_018749465.1. Classification (NCBI taxonomy): domain Eukaryota; kingdom Metazoa; phylum Chordata; class Actinopteri; order Cypriniformes; family Gobionidae; genus Paracanthobrama; species Paracanthobrama guichenoti. The sequence continues at coordinate 6,944,640 of CM031956.1, read as the reverse complement.
AAAAGTGGAATAAAATAATTTAAGTAGACTGTGCAGTGAGTAAACTGTAGACTTATAAATATGTGGTTAACAAATGTATAAAGAGTATAATGTGCAAACAGGTTTATAACAGGTTGTTACACAGTAACAACGAGAACAGAAAGTGCAGTGCAATGTCAGTATGTTTATCCTGAAGTGAAGTCACGTGATGTTAAGTGACTGAGTTCAGGAGTCTGATGGCCTGGGGGAAGAAGCTCCTCCTGAGTCTCTCAGTTTTGGCCATCAGGCTTCGGAAGCGCTTACCAGATGGCAGCAGCGTGAAATGAGGGTTTGCAGGGTGATTAGAGTCCTTGATGATCTTAGTAGCTCTACCTTTGCAGCGTTTGGTGTAGACGTCCTGCAGAGACGGGAGAGCTGACCCTGAGATACGCTCGGATAAGTGCACGACTCTTTGCGGTCATGACTGGTGCTGTTCCCATACCACGCTGTGATGTCTGAGAACATTGACGCGCGTCTTTCTGTGCGTTGTGTGTGTGTCACATAGACAGGACATTCACACACAGCGCGATCTCTTTTGTCTTGTTTAAAAGCATTTACATGAATAAGAGCGTGATCATATATAACACTAGCCAAACTATGATAGAAAAACAGATGCTGCATTAATTACGTTAAATATTGTTAATGCGTTAAACTGAAAAAATAGTAATACTGTTACAGAACTACTATTAACACAATACCTAATTTCAGCCTTTTTTCTGAAAGGGTGTAATGTAATGTAATAGAATGGAATGTAATAATATAATATTTCTGCTTTAATAATTTATCTTCCATGCAGGGGCCTAGTTCAGTCCAAGTGAGAGAGAGAGAGAGAGATAAAAGATCTTGCCTAGCACAGTGATGCAAAGTAAACAAAGTTTACTTATCATCATTATTCATAATTAACGATATCCTCGTCCCCAAACAGACCGCACAGAGCAGCTCTGAGAATAGCTTTCATTTCGTAAAGCAGCACACGTTGCACGAACACAGGAAGGAGGAAGTGTTTCCCTGAAGGAGTTACAGCAGGCCCTGGGCAAACTCAACTAGAACTGGGCCACTGGGACTGAAAGAACTGGGTAAATTAAACATCTCACCACTGAACTATAACTGTAATAAGGAATGATAACATATCTGCTTTCACAAGGGTTTATGTTTGACACTTCTAGGTCTGAAAACTAGTAGACCGAGAAAAATGTTTATGCCAAGGTTAAAACAGTGAAATGCGATATCACCAGCATCTCTACATTGTAAAAGATACGTGTAAATATTTGAATTCATAACTATATAAATATCATAGCAGTTTCACTAATTATTATATAAGCATTTATTCACAATATGACCTGAAACACTCAGTACACATACCACACTATACACATAAACAGATGTGCACAAATATATTTCTCAAATCCACCATAAGTTATGCTGTGCGAAAGCCACCAAGGCGCTTATTAATATTCAACAAGGGGAGAATTTGCACAGGCCTCCTATGGCTTTAAATAATTCTCTGTCAATGCATGTTGCTGTTACAACCCCAAAAAGATCTCCAGGCATAAGCAAAATATCTCAAACCACTCTAATAAATAAATAATATTTAGAATAATTTACATTTTAAATATTCATGTTTTATAATGAAGCAATTTACATGGCTGGTGATAAGCAGAATATGAGATCTGATGTACATACAAAAATAAACATTAGCTAGGCTATTGTGGCCTGTTACATAAAGCTACTTGAAAAAACTCTGAGTTATGGGGTAGGTATAGAGTTGACAAAACCAAACAAATCCAAATTAGTTTAGATGCTATTAACATTCTCTCTCAACTCAGTTCTTTGATCACAGAGTGTATGGATAAATCTGGAGCATGTGCACCTGAAAGTGTGACATCTGCAGCGAACAAACAATCACACAAAATCGCAAGTCAGTGTGAGTCAACACAATTCACTTTTCTGCTGAAGATTAAGAGATTGTTATGAAAAGCATCATGAATTGAATTCACATTTACATTTACAATGCAGGAAAAAAAACGATGCTTTCACAAAATCTTGAGAAGGCAGCTGAAAGGACATACTGTATCTTACTATATTAATGCAAACTAAAAATAATAAAAATATAATAATATACAGTGCCACTAATATTGGCACCCTTGGTAAATATGAGCAAAGGCAGCTGTATTAATAAATCTGCATTTTTTTATCTTTTTGCTCTTTCATTCAAAACTTGCGCAACATTTAAGTAAATCAACTGAAAGTGGGGATTTTTTTTTTTCTCCAATCCATGTTGGCCACAATTATTGGAAATTCTCTAAATAAAATATCTCTGAAATATATTCCCATTCACATTAACAGGGTTTTTTTAAGCAGAGTAGGAGCATGAAATCGTCCAGCCATGACTTCCTGTTCCACAGGAGTATAAATATGAGGAAACACAAAGGCCAAATCCCCTTAATCATTCATCACAATGAGTAAAACCAAAGAATATAGTTCTGATGAGCAGCAAAAGATTGTTGAGCTTCACAAAATAGAAAGTCTCTGTTATAAAACAGCCAAAGCATTGGAAATCCCCATTTCCACCATCAGGGCAATAATGAAGAAGTTCCAATCAACTAAAGGTGTTACGAATCTGCCTGGAAGAGGACGTGTGTCTGTATCGTCCTAAAGCACCGTGAGGAGGAGAGTTTGAGTGGACAAAGACTCTCCAAGGGTCACAGATGGAGAATCGCAGAGATTAGTTGAGTCTAAAAACAATTATCAAACAACCCCTACATCACCACAAGTTTGAGAAAAATCATCCAAAAACAAACTCCGGCATATTCAGTTCAGACACGACTGGAACTTCAGACGGGACCTGGTTCTGTGGTCAGATGAAACTATAAAAAGAGCTTTTTGGCAGCAAACCCACCAGATGGATTTGGTGCAAATGGATAAAAAGTATCTCATGCCCACGGTTAGAAATACGGCTGGATCTTTCTGTTGTCTGCCTATTTTTTACTGGAGGTCCTGGACATCTTGTTCAGATACATGGCATCATGGATTCTAGCAAATACCAACAGATAAATCAAAACCTGATGGCCTCTGCTAGAAACCTTATAATGGGCCGTGGTTGGATCTTCCATCAGGACAATGATCCAAAACAAACATCAAAATCAACACACAAACATGTGTCACTGAGCACAGAATGAAGCTTCTGCCATGGCCGTCCCAGTCCCCTGACCTGAACCCTATAGAAAACTGAAGAGAAGAAGCTCCAACATGGATCTGTGAATCTGAAGGATCTGGAGAGATTCTGTATGGAGGAATGGAATCTGATCTCCTGTCAGGTGTTCTCCAAACTCATCAGGCATTACAGAAGAAGACTCAGAGCTGTTATCTTGGGAAAAGGTCTTACAGTAATTGGGTGCAAATAATTAGAGGAAAAAAAACTAGAGAAAAACATTTATTTCACAATGCGATTTTCACCCCACTTTCAATTGTTTTATTGTGTTTTATTGTTCATTTCAGTATTAATATAGGGCACTGTATACATATTCAGCTGATTATTAAGTTTCAAAATTGCCCAGTTTTGGTTTGCTGTGTTAAATAAGTTGGCGGTGAATACCGCTTTTACTTGTCCATCGAATTTGGACAACCCTTTTCACACCAAACAAATTAACCAAACTTTGACTCGGGTCCACAAAACGAGCTCTACCATCTAAAATATATTCGAAACACACCATCTCCAGCTCTTGCTAACAGAAGAACAAGGTAATACAAGGGCCAAAGCCATGATCACTCCTTTGAGATAATCACACCAAAAGAAAGGCTGATGCATCACTGGAAGCTACAGGGACCCCATCGACTAGTGTTTTTCTCTCTGTGTTTACACTGATACCATAATCTCAGATCAATGTGACAGATAGTCACAGCCTGGCGGTCTGTCTGATGGGCCGAATCGCAGATGGAGAAGGCTTACGATGGAGGGGGGCAGGAAAAAGCAGTGTGTGAGAGATGGCAACTGCTTGAAAAGACTCATTAAGACACAAGTTCATCCAGAAATTCACACCAGACCCAAGGGCTGCTAGCAGATCGAGTCTAGCATTGCAGCTCGGGACCTCAGCAAAGGCCGCCTCTGTTCCCGTATTTGCTTGTAGATTGTAATTTTTTGCAGATCTATCAAAAGGTGGCCTAACGAACCCTGAGCAAGTGTGCATTATTATTCTTGCCATCTCCTACTGTGTCTCATTTCTAAGTTTTTTCTTCGTTTTTTTCAACGTCTCCTTCAATGAAGTTTAATAGATGAATGATTCCTACGGTCGCTGGAGCAGGCAGAGACCTGGGCCACTGTTCAGAAGCCCACGTTTGATTCTATTCCCCTTAGAAACAGAGATGAGACCGTTTCAGACATCGAGCCTGGACCGCAACCTGTCAATACCGCCAGCCAGCCAGATGTCTTTGGCGTAGGAGAATTTAATGAACTGTGAATTAATGATTTCCATCAATAAGTTAAATTTGAAAAGTTCAAAAGAATTTGAGGACGCGGGGTCTCGGCACTAAACACGATTATGTGTTTGAGGGGTGAAAGCAACAAAGAGTTTTAAGAATAAAACGACAAAGAGAGAAGATGAGAAGAGACCTGAAGGAATTTCATTTATAAGTCATCATCCCACCGCCTCATAAAACGATCATCAGTGAGCAGCGCATGCATCATTTTTTTTATAAATCACCCCGAAGAATAACTCGGCACATATCTGTACGATGATGATTGTGACTTCCCTTTGCCCTTAAATCCATTACAAGCTTTATTTGATTCAATCGATGGTCTGTTCGCATGAGGAATGGATTATAGATCCTGTTTCAAAACACGGCTCTGATTCCTGAATCATTACAAGACCTGTTCTCAACAGGGACACACTGAGCATATTTACAAGTTGATGGTTGGTTTCCCAAGCTCAGATTAGGTCTGGTCCTTGATTAAAATGTTTCAACTGTCTGCGAATGTTCAAAAAAAGACTATAATTCCATCTGACTCGCTTTCACTGATTACTCTCTGTGAAAACACATTACACATGTCAAATACATTTCCATACCATAATCTAAAGCAGTGATTTTCAACTGGTGGGTCGCCGGTCTGTTCTGACTGGGTCGATGATGGCAGGGAAAAACAGTGTTAAATACAAATGATAAAATGCTAATAATCATATAATAGTGCAATATTAAGATAATAGCCAAACAAATTGGCTTATCTACTTTAAAAAGCGAGGAGAAAACTCTTCCCATGTTGTCGATGTCGATGTTTTGCATTCAATCAAACTGTATGCCACTTTGGTGAAAATTAATTTGGTTAGTAGAAACTAAAAGTTATATGCCACATTTCCCATGCCACAATGCCAAATGAGATAAATCAAAGCTAAATCAAACCAAATTAAAGTAAAGTTAAAAGTCAAAGTAGATCCATTAAACTACATTGTATTTTGGTGCCAATTCATCTGTCAACACGAACAGCTTGGTTAACCTTTTCACATCCTCAAAAACTACATAAGTGTAAATAAAATACATTACAATTACAATTTGTTCTGTACAATGAAAATCAAAATTGATCCAGTTCAGCCCATGTCACCCATGTTTAGAATTCTGCATATTGTTATGTCTATGAAGTTTGTAGTAAAATTAATACATTTGATGTTTAACTTTACTTTTGTACAAAAATCTATTTTGTTTATGCGATGGATCACCACCTGATTATTACTATCTAAAGATAGTCAGTTGCTCTTAAATCGCCTGTGATATAACCCACAATCCTGTCTGGACAAACATATTTGAATGAATTTAAGGAGACAGACCAACCCCAACAGACGTTTTTTGCCTTTGTTGTGACAGTGCACCATATGGTTCAGTCATTAAGAGGCTATTGTCTTGAATGGTTTAACTTGCAGTCCATTTAAATAGGACACACTTGTGTCTGAGCTGGTGACATTAACATGCTATTTACATGCTGTGCTTTTAAAAGAAGCATGTTTAGTGATTACATTGAAGTAGGCCGAATATCAGGGATTTGAGGGTGGGCTCATTTCACCAGTATCAATCACCCTTAACAACTGAATAGCAAAACCTGGGAACCACCCAGATTACCAGAGCAACCACATACTGTACTGATAAGTTTTGCATGAAAAAACAAACAAACAGACAAACAAAAAACTAGTTTAATATGCTTGTAAAGGAAACATAATATTTTCTTTTTATGTTTTTGTAGCTTTAAATGGTTTACCCATTTTACATTCATGCATTTTGACAGGCGCTTTTATCCAAAGCGATTTACATTACATGCAAAGTATACATTTGATTAATTTGTGCATTCCCTGGGAATCGAACGCATGACCTTGGCCTTGCTAGCGCCGTGCTCTTCAGTTTCAACAACAGGAATATCTCCATACTGAAACACTCCATATGTGGTTTTTCTTTAAATGTCAAAGTCTCACAGAAAAGCCCCAAAGGCTCCAGATGGAGATCTTTCTCACATAATTATGCTCTGCTTGTTTGGAGTTGTGTTTTTCCAGAAAGAGCAGGGCCATGGCCATTGCAAAGGGTGGTACACAAATCCCAGACCTGCCTTTGGCCCAGCTTAAAGCATTCTGAGACGGCTAAAAGAGCATATCCCACCGCCTTGGACAGCATTTCACATACCACAATGTCAAATGAGATGAATCAAAGCTAACAAGCTAAATCAAAGGAAATTGTCAAAGTTAATAGTAGATTTACGAGGATATATTACGCATACATGCAGTTATAAAGTGGCTGTTCAGTTCAAGGCTTGCCAAAACAGAATGAACTTTTGACCATTTTGGTCATAAGAAGAGAACTTATGAAGCAGTCGTATCCTAACAGATGGAGGCAATGGTCTAAAACAATACAAATTTTGTATTGACACTTGGTTCACTTTTCAGAAATTACCAACGCTATCTTACAACCAATCCGTACGTATTTGTACGAGGTGGCTAATTCGACCTCACTCGTATGAATTTGTACGATTTGTGTCAACCCCAGTGACAGGTAGGTTTAGGGGCGGGGTTAGGGGGAGGTCATTCGTATGAATCCATATGAATTGGCCAACTCGTCAAATACGTACGATTTAGCAAAAATCGTATGAACGCACAAATTCGTACGAATTAGCCACCTCGTAAAATACGTACGAATTGCCGTGAGATCGGGTTGAAATGACAGCATTTTGAATATTTGCTTCAAAATAACTTAACGACAGCAGTCCACTATCAGATCATATCTCGCATTTACATTCTTCTACAGTATATTTGCATGTGCAATCGAATTAATGACCATTTCTGAAGCTAATGAGCAACATTTAAGATGGATGACTTTATAGGATATTATAAAGTAGAGCCACCTGATATTCACACAATTAGATCCACATCACTGGAGCGTGAGTTAATTTCATAAGTTGCCTTTGAGAGACAAAATGGCAACGTTGACACAGTAAACAAGTTATTAATATGTGGAGGGATTTCTGAACACGCCTTTCTCCCGTTTAGATATTCCCAACACACATCCTCAACCTGAATTCACACCGTGTGTGAGTGCAATTAACAAAGAAGAGGAGAAATGAATGAGATGGGGAGTGAAAGAGAGAGAAAGAATAGAGATGCAAGATGTTGTTAATAGATTACAGCTGAATGAAAAAGCATAAATGAATTAAGATGCAAACAAAGCAGCAGACATTAAGCACTGCTTGACTATGATTAATATGTAAAGGGCCCACACTATTGAGAAAAGAAACTCTGGCCAAGAGAGATTAAAGGAGCCATTAAGAAAAAGGTGTAATAATATTCCTCTAATTACACAAATCTGTTATTGAAAACAGAGCCGTTTCCCTCAATGATGCATTTGTGTGATTTAACTGTTCAGGAACACATGTAAACATAGTGTGTAGTTTCATAAGTGTAAAGAAAGATTACATTACACAGATCGTAACATTGAGATTTCTTTGATAACTCTTCCCAAGAAGCACATACTGTATGTATTAGACACTCTTAATTAGTTTTCAATTATTAATGCAATTAATACAATTTAATGAATCAAAACTAAATAGCTAAATCAAAATTAACACTTATTCTACTCAAAACTTGTTTCATAAAAAATAAAAAAACCTTTCTTATCAATTGACAGTCTGTCAGTGTAGTTTCAAAGTGGATGCTTATGACATGGCAATGACAATGCCAATAATATCAAATTGGAATATCAAATTAAAAAGAGCAGTTATTAGTGTAAGTAATACACTGTAAAAGAATATACTAAAGTGTGAATTGAATGTAATGTTTTCAGACACTCAACTGCATGTTAATTGCAATTCAATTAAAATGTATTGCAGTTTAAAATTATATTAAACGCAGTTATGTGTTGCTTTTTTGACCCACTTACATCTTTACATGTAATTCCATAATTACATATATTGTGTACTGTTGAATGTAATGACAAGCATTTCAGGTGAATTAAAAGTCACTTGTATGTGATGTATTCAAATATATAGTTTATACAGTAAAAATATTATATATAACTAAAAGTTAGTCAACACATTGAAATAAGTGTAGGCTACTTTAAAACATGACAAAACTGCAAAGTGTGAACTAAAGTGGCCTTTTATTTCATTACACGGTTCACAATTCACAGTTTTTGAAAATATATTTTAAGATTTAAAGTACACTACAAGGGCACATTCAATAAAATTAACTGTCTTTTTTTCACAAGGGTTGATATATCACATTCTTAAAACATTATAAAGATATTCATAACGCCTGGCTTATAATGCACATTGTAATCTCATATACTGTAGTTTCACAAATAACCACACTTTACACTTTAATTCACAGTGTCCTTACACGTTGCATGTAGTTAGGCCCTCAGAGTATTACTAGACTGTTATGTTAGGTTTAGGGTTTGGGTTAGTGGATAAGTTGACATTTACTTGCAAAGTTACTTTCTAATCAGTAGAATGTCTGTTTGGTGGACCATCAAAATAAAGTGTTAGCAAATATTAATCAGACAGTCTATTAATACACTAATGAGGGTTAGTTGACATGTAGTTGCAAAGTTACTTATAGTTAGTAGAATGTCTAAAGTGAACTAATCGAAATGAAGTGTAATACTCTTATAATGCCTACTGTCAATGTGGAGTATGTCCACTATGAATATAATTTCCTTTGGTTACTTGGCAAAGTACTCCAGTACTAAGTGTCTTTCTATGTTCATGTAGTTTGCCCTGTTGTTTAGGTGTGATCTAGTGTATTCTCTCTCCAGGCACCAGAGTGCCCTCTTACCCTGCACTATTCCAGCTGGATACAAATGCTGAGCCACCCACAAAACCCCCCCACACACACACACACACACACACACACACACACACAGTTGCACTGCTCAGCTGGGATCAGCAGAGCCTCAAATGCTGACACGCTCATTCTAAGTGCTGCTGGAAATCTAATGAAGCAGCAATTTGTACATTGTTGCTCATGGGCTCTTTATATTCAGCCTTATAAAAAGACCTCTGGCACAGAGGCAGAGATATGTCCTCTCTCATACACCCTCTCAATGCTAATGTTAGCGCTCCGCTGGCTTTTATACACCATCAGAGGCTAATTGAAGCCTCGCCTCTCTCTAAAATCAATGGAACGCGCTGCAGTATGAAAAAAAGTTAACTGTTTACATTGTCATTCCTCCAATGACAATAACTAATTAAACCCTGTTTGTGGCAATACACAAAACCTGCTCTGAGAAAATAGTAATCACACATTGGTTAAAAGGAATGTTGCATGATGGTATGATGTTGGCATGAAGTCGGTCACAGAAAATTATTTTGACCTGTCCTTCAAAAAGTAAAAATCACAGTTACAACAGTTAGTCTGTTGTACACAGGGTCAGTATTAAAATACAGTATTTCCTTAAACTTTATACTTGTTGGCATGTGATTGTATGATAGAATGGCTTACTGACCTTGTCTCCGTGAACTTATATCCAATTTTCAACTTCACTGACATGACTGCGTAATGCCGGTGAACCCAGAAACCTTTGCTTGTAACATGCACAGAAGCCAGAAAGGGAGTGTGTAAATGGAGGAAACAGGAAATACATTTGTAACACCTTAACCAGAAGTTAATTTATCCATTAAAAAAAGGATGATTTAGACAAATTACAGCTCCATTTATAAAGCTGCATTTTACTAAGTGCTTCACACTTCTGTTATTGAATACCCTGGAGGCTCTGCTTTATGGAAAGAGTTTTCACCTCACATTTATTTAACAACTTAACTTTATTTTCTAAACTAAACTTTAATTCTCACTATTGCAACTACAGTTACAGGCTAAATCACAACTTTGATATGTTTTTCTATATGTTTTACTATTTCTTGTAATTGATAATGATCACATTTACAACTTTATTTCTCATAATTATTTCTACATATTCTTTTTAGCAATGCACTTTATTGCTTGTAATTGCAATTTAATTACATTGCATTGTATTTTATATATCACAATGCAACTTTCGGTCACTCTTTAACTACTATGTACTTACATCAAAAATGAGTTTGGTATAATGTATTTATTGTGTTGATGTTGTATTACAAAACACTTTTGCTGCTATTGTGTTGGGATACGGGTAAGGTTGATGATGTATGTCACATGATGATGTATGCTAAAATTATTTATTTATTTAGTTTTATTTATTATTTTACTCTTTACTTTACCAGTGAGGTCCTGTTGAGATACAGTATCTATTCTACCAGGAGTCCTGGTCAAGATGGCCAGCAAAACAAAAATGACAAAAAAAAATGACATAAAACCACACAATAAACAGACACAAAACATTAATAAACAATGCAAATCATACACTGTACAAAATAGACAGTTGCTGCCTTACATTTGTAAGTAAAATCAACTTGGATGCTTAAGTCTTTTTAACTTAAATTACATTAAACTGACTTGAACAAAGTAGTTGAATCTTGTATAACTTATTAAAAACAAAGTTGAAAATTGCTTATTTTGGTGAGTTAAAGCAATGTAAAAACATATGTTGTCATAACTTATTGATCATATAATTTTTTACAGTGTATGCAGCTAATTAAAACACTGACATTGTTCCATAAAAACAGACTTATATTAATATTTTTAAAAGATCAAGAGATGGTACAGACTCCAAGTGTATTTAAATGAGGCATACTGTGACGTGTTCGTTCCCAGAAGAAAACTCAAGACTACAATCAAGGCGTTTCAGCGAGTTCAGAAACAGTGACACTGATATAGAGAAGTGACTTTGTGCTTTGTAACTTTGCAGACACCTTTAAAGTTCAGAAAAGTAATTTAGTCATTCAGAAAAGTAGTCAAATGTTTATAACATGTCCATGCCCTGGCGCTCATTCCATGCATGTGAAGCGTAATTGGAAAAAGCAGATCTACGTAGCTCTGTGTGGAAAGTCAACGCCAATAACTAGATACAACAATACTGCGGTAACTTACCCAGTAAAGCTTTTAAAATGAAAATTAGCATATGGTTTTGCCTCCTTATAGTACAGCGAAGTCCACTGCGTCATTTAATATAAATTACAATGATGTGTACGGATACTTGCACCAGTTACAAATCATAAAGCAGTATGATAGACTACATCCAGTTTTTTCAAAATATTCAAAGATGCATGCATATTTATTACATCACCAGAGTCCAATACTGACAAAAAGGTACTTTGTACTAATCGTTTTTGAGCATTAAAAGAATGCTTTTTTTTTCTTTCAAAAGGCTATCAATATGCATAGCAAAAGTCAACTTGTCATTATGCCAGATACCAAGATGTTTATAAGAGGCAACCATTTCAAGATGAGTACCATCAAACGTTTTAATCATACAGTGATTTAGTGTTAATCTGGAGCGGGTAAAAATGATATATTTTGTGTTTTTGGTATTAAGCACTAATTTGAGGTTAACACGATACATTAAAAGCAGTCTGTAAGGAGACCATTGTCACCTTTACAGATGGAGCCATAGTATAGATGATTGTATCATCTGCATAAAAGTGTACATTTGCTGGCTCACCAAGTTCATTTATATAAATAGAAAATCAAATTGGTCCCAAAATAGATCCTTGAGGAACACCTGCCCTTACTATTAGAGTAGAATTATAATTATCTATTGACACACACTGAGTTCTTCCAGTCAAATAGTTTTAAAAGCCACTTCAGCACTGTATTACCAAAACCTATATAGCCTTTGCAAAAGAAGACCATGATCCACAGAATCAAATGATAAATCAATGCAAAGTGCAACACCTTTTTTTTTTAAAAATGTTATCCTCCAATGCAGTAATAATGTCATTGATGACTGACATTGTGGCACTGTATAATGTCCTTGTCTAAAACCTGATTGAGTTTGACTTAAGATATTATTAACAGACAAATAGTGCTTTAACTGTTCATTCACCAGGGATTCAAACACTTTAGCTGTAACAGACAATCTGGAAATAGGGTGATAATTATCAAGTAAAGTGGAATCTCCACCTTTCAATAATAGACGAACAACTGTTGACTTCCAAGAGCTGGGAATCAAACTTAGACTTAGATAAAAAATAGAGGAAATGGGTGTCATTATCAGATCCGCAGATATTTAAAGTGCCCCATTATGCTCCTAATTTTGTTTTGGAGGTCTCCTACAACAGCCTTACATGCATTAAAGGTCAAAAAACACCTTTGTTTCTCATAATATACATTGCACATCACCACAATGTTCAATGATTCTCAAACGACTCGACGAATGAATCAGTCTCTCTAAACCCCTCCTTTCTGCTACTCTGCTCTGACTGGCCAGATGGCTCAATCTGTTGTGATTGGTCTGCTCTGATTGGCCAGATGGCCCAGTCTGTTGTGATTGGTTTACCACATACAGTGTGCGTTTCGGAAGCTAATCGACCCATTACTATAACTGAACTTCAGCTCCGGAGGCTTCCTAAAGCTCAGTGATTGTACACACAGTAAAGATAGCAACGATGGCGTCGATTTTACCATATCAATCCCAGCGTTAGTTATTCAACCCGAACCTCCATCGCAAGGACGACTTGAGCAGCTACTCATTTTGAGGTTGATTTGCAGACAGCTGATTTGCAGAATTATTTCAGTAAGACAGTAACAATGGTTAGCCAGAAACTTACACAATATAAAACACAAAACTACCTATTTTACATTTACATTTAGCAGACACTTTTATCCAAAGCGACACATTTTTTTTTTTACATTTTGTCAGTTCCCTGGGAATTGAACCCATGACCTTGGCGTTGCTAGCGCCACACTCTTATTGTTTGAACTACAGGAAAGCTTATTGAACATCCGGTAGAAAAAATATATTTCAATAATTAATAATACTTACAGGTTGCGATTCTGCGGAGAAAGCTGGTCCAAATAAACGGGTACTGACCCATCTTTTGAGGGCAAGCGTTTTGCGAATCCCGTGTTGAACTCCAAGCAGTCGTCAGTAAAATGACGTGTTTGAGGGCTGGACAAGCTGTTTGCAAGCAGACAATGCACAACATACATGTATATGCTCTATCAGCATATATGCTCTATCATTGAAAAGTTTCTTTGTTTGTGTGAATGAAGTTAGGTGCATACCTAAGATCATTGGACCTACTCTGTATATTTCCTACCACTGTTGCTGTTGTTCTTGGGCAGTTGGTTTGTTTCTGGCACACGGTCATTGCATGCAGACTTTCCAAATTGCCCCAAAACGAACTAATTTCTCAAAGTCTAAGAGACAACACATCATGTGAGTCAAAACCAGACAGGGGGACATTAATCTGTCTTCCGCTCTGAGATGAAAACACTTTCGGGCGTAAGGGAAAAGGATAAAAAGCGGGATCAGTTAATGAAAAATTCATTCAATGAAACTTGATGGGTGTAGGCCTGGCCTGGAAAGGAGAGTGTTTTGACAGTGGAGAGAGAAACGTAAATTGAAGGGGAGAGTGGATCCAAGCTGAAAAACACATCAATAAATGAGTTGAAAATCTGGAGTGTGTGGAGCTTTGGGTGAGAGAGAGAGAGAGAGAGAGAGAGAGAGAGAGAGAGAGAGAGCAGGCTGGAGGCACACAGAGACACAGAGAGTCTAATTACCTCAACAGAAGACCAGCCAGCATAACACACACTAACTCCAGCTGAGAGACATGTGTGTGTGTGTGTATGTGTGTGTGTGTGTGTGTGTGTGTGTGTGTGTGTGTGTGTGTGTGTGTGTGTGTGTGTGTGTGTGAGAGAGAGAGAGAGAGAGAGAGTAAGGCTTGCAATGTAGCCTGCAGCTGTTGTTGCTCTGATGCCCAAGTCATCCTCTTAGCTCTGTGGTAAAAAAGACTCCATAGACGCGGAGCTAAGCAGAAAAAGCACATTTAATTCACCTTAATTTAGAATGACAGCCTTGCACCCTATTAGCAAACATTTCAACTATGATTATGACTTCAGCTTCGGTGTAAACGTGTGTGAGTGCCAATGAATAGTCATCCTCTCCGCTGGCCTTTTGTTTTTAGCTTGATGGACTAATGGATAAACTCCAGAGTAAATTATACAGTGGCCAGAGAAATGTCCTTTCAAGTTGTCGTCTTGTGATTGTTTAGTGCTCTTAAACTTTATTGGGCTTGTGTGTGGACGGATTGGAAAGCAAAGTCAGCTGCCGCGTTCAATACTTAGGTATTGATTTTCAAGGGACATTATGTACTTATGACTGGCTACATCTTCTGGTGAAGTCATATTCAAATCAGGGGAATAAGTGGCATGCCATTGGCTGCTAAGCAACAACAAAAGGACAAATCAGGAAACTCTGAGAGCGGGTATGTAATTGTATTTCCTGTGTAGCTACTAGAGATGTTTTCTAAGCTGCGGTCTTTTCCAGTGAAACATCAATTTAGGCGATTCAAACAAACTGATCTGGTGATTTTCAGAAGATCTATCAATATATTGACCCAGTTTCACCCCATAATAATAATAATAATTATAATGAATTAAGAAATTACATTATTGTTCATAAGTTTGGGGTCTGTAAGATTGTTTTCATGTTTTTCAAAAGAAATGCTCACCAAGGTTCCATGTATTTTATACAGTAAATTAAGATACAAAAATACAGTAAATAATATTGTAAAATATTATTACAATTTAAAATAACTGTTTTAAAATGAACGTAATTTATTCCTGTGATAAAGCTGAATTCTCAGCATCATTCCTCCAGTCTTCAGTGTCACATGATCCTTCAGAAATCATTCTCATATGATGATTTGCCCACATTTCTTATTATTATTATAGTATTTTTGTGGAAACTGGGATTTTTTTTTTTTACAGTATTCTTTAATGAATAGAATGTTTAAAAGAACAGCATTTATTTGAAACAAATCTTTTGTAACAGTGTAAATGTCAATTCAAACTTTTATCAATTTAAAGGTGCAGTGTGTAGTATTTATGAGGAACTATTGACATAAATGCAATATAATACATAACTATGTCAGTGGAGTATAAAGACCTTACATAATGAACCGTTATGTGTTTATTACCTTAGAATGAGCCATTTCTATCTACATACCCCTTACAGTGAAATCGCCGCCCTGTTTCTACAGTAGCCCTAAACGGACAAATTGCTCTACAGAGCGCTAGTCTCAGACGACGCCATCTTTGTCCTGTGTACTTCGAAAGGTATGCTTCGAATGCAATTCACAACCTCACTGCTAGATGCCACTAAAAATCACACACTGCACCTTTAATGCATCATGGCAACAAAAAAAGTATTAATTTCTGTAAAAAAAAAAAAAAAAAAAAAAAAAAAAAAAAAAAAAAAAGATGTAACCTAAGATGTAAGATGTGACCCTGGACCACAAAACCTGGTCATAAGGGTACTTAAAAAAAAAAAAATATCGAAATCTATACATCAATAAATAAGCTTTCCATTGATGTATGGTTTGTTAGGATATGACAATATTTGCCATCCATCTGTAAAACTATTTGAAAATCTGAAATCTGAGGGTGCAAAAATATTGAAATATTGAGAAAATCGCCTTTAAAATTGTCCAAGTGAAGTCCTTAGCAAAGTATATTACTACTACTAATAATTTTTTATATATATACTTACAGTAGGAAATGTACAAAATATCTTCACCAATGATCTTCACTTCATTTTGACCCATACAATGTATTGTTGGCTATTTCCACAAATATACCAGTGTGACTTATGACTGTTTTTGTGGTCCAGGGTTATATGCTGTTATATACAGTATATCTCTATAGAGATTTAGTCAATTTGTTACTGTCACAAGTTGAGTGTTGTGTCTATGTCGGTGAGTCATGGATCACATGCCTTCAGTTGTGTTTGTTCTATACATGTTCTATACACAGCAGGAGGAAAAGTCCTCTGTCCACAAACTGTGTCCCAGTGAATCTGCAAGTCATTAGCTGTGTACACTAACATTCAATGGCCAAATATATTTACAGTTATGCTGATGTGAAAGTAAAGCTGACCCGGAGCATTCAATGGCCAAATATATTTACAGTTATGCTGATGTGAAAGTAAAGCTGACCCGGAGCACTTTGCATTTACAAAGCATGTAAATGCACTAACATTCTATTTAGGTGCGATAGAAAGTGTATTAACTCAGTGCATCACAGCGTGGTATGGGAACAGCACCAGTTATGACCGCAAAGCCCTGCAAAGAGTCGTGCGCTTATCCGAGTGTATCTCAGGGTCAGCTCTCCCGTCTCTGCAGGACGTCTACACCAAACGCTGCAAAGGTAGAGCTACTAAGATCATCAAGGACTCTAATCACCCTGCAAACCCTCATTTCACGCTGCTGCCATCTGGTAAGCGCTTCCGAAGCCTGATGGCCAAAACTGAGAGACTCAGGAGGAGCTTCTTCCCCCAGGCCATCAGACTCCTGAACTCAGTCACTTAACACCACGTGACCATCGATACACTGACATTGCACTGCACTTTCTGTTCTCGTTGTTACTGTGTAACAACCTGTTATAAACCTGTTTGCACATTATACTTCTTTGTTCATTTCTGTTAACCGCATATTTATAAGTCTACAGTTTACTCACTTACTTATTTCACTTATTTTATTCCACTTCTTTATATATAGTACTTTTTTATTCTATTTCTATATAATTTCCTCCTTGTGTTTTTAACTGTGAATTTGCACTGTCCATGGAGCGGACCTGTTTACATTTCACTGCCGGTTGTATATTCTGTATATAACTGTGTATGTGACAAATAAAACTCTTGAATCTTGAATGTAAGTGAGCCATGCTGCCTGTGCAAACATCAGAGATGGTCTGAGTTAATTTTGAGTGTTCAAACAAAAAGACACATTTTTGTGAACTGCCTTGAAACTAGTCATTTACATGTTATAAACATTAACGCACCAATCATTTGACTACTTTTCTGAGTGACTAAACGACTTTAAGAAGTCAAGCCTACTTTAAAGGGGTCCTGTTATGTTTTTTTTTTTACATGTTCAACTTTCTTTAGTGAGTAATGTTGGTTTTTAGAACAACATGAAAAAGGTCTGTAAAGTTACAAAACACAAAGTCACTTCTCTATATCAGTGTCACTGTTTCTGAACTCCCTGAAATGCTGGGAACGAACATATCACAGTATCCCTCATTTAAATAATTCCCACCCAAAGCACATGCTCAATTCTAGTCAGAATATGAGTCAGATACTGCTCCATTGGGCTGTGATTATGGGGCGTGTTTCAACCGAACCAGGAAAGACCTTAATTGGATAGACCTACAACCAATCAGAGCAACGGAGCAACGCATAGTTGTTAACAGAACTCAACTGCACGCACGCTGGAAGAAGTAGAAGAACATGAGTGTAAACGATCTTTACCGGTGTTTGTAAAAATAATTTAAGGATACACGGAGTACTTACAAACACGATCATCATCTTTGAGAGAAATAGTAAAGGTGAATGCATATACGAACAAGTTCTCTGTTTAGGATTAGAACGAATTCAACCCAAGCGCTCTTTGGTGACGTGGATGATTACGTTGCTGTTGATCATCTGTCCATCATCGTATAAACCCCGCCCTGATAATTTGATTGGTCCGAACAGCTCCTGTTCGGACATAGTTGCTCCACAACGGATCAAGTCCAGACTGAATTTCCCGACCTCAAATGTTGTGGGCAGGGTTAAATTCAGCTGGCATCCAGGCTAAGAGACTGGTCGATTACACTTGAAATATATTTTTACTTCTAATATTTCTTAAACAAGCTTAAATGTAGGCGACATGTACTAAAACGATATCAAATATGCTATGCTGCAAAATATGATTGAAAATAAAATAATTATCATGCAAACAAGTGGCTGTGTGGAGTTTAGAGGATTTAAATTAATCTGTAAACATTAATTTATGTATGGAAAAAGCTAGTATTATAGTAAAAATGAATCAACCCATTATGCTGGGTTAAATATACAACCCAATGTCTATTTCAACGATCTGAGTGCATGGTCTGAAGCGCATGGCGCAGGTGCACTTAGGGCGTGTCTGAGTCCACTTCTGTAAGTTTAACGATGGAAAAAACGGTCGGCACCAGGCACATGGTCCAAAATGGGTTGTACCTAGTGTTGTGCACCGCCTATAGGTGTATATCACTAACGCGCCTTTTAAATAACACAAAAAATACTGACTTTAGACCAGGTTTTTGTTGGTCAATGACACAGTTGTTTTCAGTACCTCAAAATACCAACACACCAACAATGCACCTGCACACACCTGGCTTTCACCCATGGGTGAACAGATGGGCGCGAGTGCATTTGCTATTTAAACAACGTAGCGCTGGGCGTGAAAATGATAATAACTTGCGTCACGCCTGACGACGCATTGTACCGGGTGTATGATAGGGCCCAACATGTGTTCTGTCCTATACCCAGCCCTTTGCTTAAAAGCAACCCAAATTGGATAGTTTTTAACCCTGTATTGTTTTACAGTGTATGTAGATATTTCTCATTCACAGACCCTCGCTGCATTTATCTAAAAACAGTGGCTGAGCGTGAGGCAATCACACTGAGGTCAACACATCCTGTATCCCAGCTTCATCAAAACAGCCACAGTTGCGTGTAGCCCCAACACGACAAGGGCAGGATACTGCTCTGCATGCAGAAGTGCTAATGTATTCAAGCTGGATAATAGTCTTGCTTCCAATTAATTTGATTGTGTGTGGTGTTGACTGCCTCTGCGTGCATGCCATCCTGCAGATACAGAAACAGCCCCCCACCTACTCAGTTTGACCGCCCACGGGGAGATACACCGCTAACGTCTGCGCTGTGCTCTGACAAGGCTGTAATGCGGCAGTTATTACAGTGCCACTGCACATTAGCGCTAACCTGTACTAACCTGACCCAGGCACCTGAGCCGCAGCACGCTGCTGCCACTAATCGCTAATGAAGCTCAATTACCATCACATACGCCTTTGTGTCGGAGCATCTATTCAGCGTTAACACTACCTGTTCCCCCACTAGCATCTGGACACTGTCCAAGCTGAGTTTGTGGTTAACCCACAGTGCTAATAATGCCAGATTACTCATTAGCGTGTTCTAATGATTTGACTGTCAAATCTTCTGGAATGCAATAAAATACAGTGTAATTATGTTATTGCTTTAAGGATGTTATGTAAGCGTGTGAATTAACTATCAAAGACTAGTTACTATCAAAAACTGTCAAACTATCAAAAACTGTCAAACTATCAAAAAAAAAAAAAAAAAAAAAAAAGAAGAAGAGGAAAATCAGGTGCAAAAATCATAAAACAGAAATATTTAACAAACTCAACAGATAAATCATTAAATGTCCTTCAGCATGCTGATATTTTGTTAATTTTTCTCTATGAATTATGAAATGTTCAATCAATCATATATTGATTATGTATGTATATTTTTATGTATTTTTATATATATACTATAAAATAAATAATTTCATATTTAATATAATAAATATTTATCAAATTGATCAAATAGGCTCATGCAATTAAATAAGCAAAAATATGAGCATAGATTAGCCTAGTATAAATATATATATATATATATATAGAGTATATAATCCAAAGTACTTAAAGAATACAATGGTTTACCATGATGCATCCAAAAACATGGTAGTTTTTCTATTGCATTATGGAATTTTCATAAAGGCATTTTTTTGTCACTTCATTACAGGTTTTACCATTGTACAATGTTAAATAAAGAGACTAAATCGATAAAAAAAACGCAGCGCTCATCTCTGTCACTTTTCACCCAGCCGTCCAATCACAGTGGAGGAGGGGCGGGACAATTACAACAACAACCAACCGCCACATTCTGCTTGTACAACGTCAACAGGAAAGATATAGCGTCAAAATAGGAAGCATAATAAAGGAACAAAATAATTTAAAACAAGAGCCAGAGCAAATACTTTACATTGTATCAGCATTTTTATATAGAATCAATACAGAAACAAACTATCTGTGAAATTAGATACTAGTAACACTTCCGTGGATATTCCGTATCATAACAAGCAGAGTCTCAACTGAAAAAAATAAAATAAAATGTTGTGTTGCCAAAACGCTCTCAAGTGCCCACAGCGAGCCGCTTTGAGCAGAGCACCTAACGTTTTTAGCCTGCTGAAATGCTAGGCGCTCTGCTGAAAACGCCTCGCTGTGGTGGACACACGGTCTTACAGTGTAGCTATTAGATTACAAAACAATAGAATTTCTCACAATGTGTAAAAATGTGTGTGTGTGTGTGTGTGTGTGTGTGTGTGTGTTTCTGTTTGAGTACACACAACTACGGCTTTATCACTGAAGGATCTTTGGCTCTGTCAGCTGTAGAATTTCCACTGTGTTCCTTTGCCTACATTATCAAAGTTTGCCTGTGCATCTTTAGCTGCCACCGCCAGTGCCTCACACTTCTTATGTGCACTGCTTGATTGACAACTGAAGAGCTGAGAGAAGGATTATGGGAGAAATGAGCACCCAGAGGGGCAGCTTAGGGAATCCCAGTCAAACCTGCTGGATATTGACAAGCTCGTCGCTATTAAGTATTTACAAAACCCTGTGTGCTAGAGCTGAGCCGCTGGCACATGAAGTTATTTGTCAAAGACAGATGGAGAAGCATAAACACAGCCGAGCGCCGGGCGTTAACTTGCGAAGAGCTGTCGCCCACATGAAATGCAAATAGTGACATATAGAATATTGCCAGAATGGAGTGGGCGACACATAAGTCCCCTTTCACTGGTCTTATTTTACAACTGGGCATGCCTATAGTAATGTTTCCTTTATGATTGAATTAAAACAATAGGCTTTTTTATTTCTGTTATTTATAAAAATAAAAACACACAAACAAGCAGGGAAACTAGTAAAGTTAAACTTTACTAGTTTAATAATAGTCCTACATGGATGGGATAGTTTTTACTGAGGAGTTCAATACTTTTAATGCTAATCCCATTAGAACATGGTTATGCATTTGACTTTTTATTCTATGCGGCTTTGCTGTTAGATGTGGTCTGACAGTTATGAGAGTGTTTTGTGAGTGTTAATATTTTTAGCCCTTTAAAGATGCAGTATGCGATGTCTGAGAAACACTGTTGATACCAAGATGGCGCCGCCGTGTTCGGACGCTGTTCAGGTCGCTCCGCGAAGACTGTGCTTTTATTTACTATTTTACTTTCTTTTGCTCTCAATTTTTACAAATTTATCATCTGCATTGATCTGCTATGACAGCAAAACTCTTTTGGACATTGGTTACCTCTACACTGGACTGTTTCAGGACACTTTCACCAATCCTCTGTGGCCATCTGAGATTCGTCGGAACGCCGAGTTGAACAATGGCCAGACGAGTCAACGGCGAAGAATCAAGAAACACCGTGGGAAACGTGCTGGGATCCGCAACAGACTGAGAAACAGGGCATTCAGCCCTCCTCTCCCGAGCATTCTGCTCGCAAATGTCCAATCCTTGGAGAATAAGATGGACGATCTTAGAGCCAGGATAAGTTTTCAACGGGACATGAGAGACTGTAACATCTATTGTTTGTCCGAAACATGGTTCACACCCGCGGTCCCGGACACAGCTGTTATGCCGTCGGAGAACTTCTCTGCTTTTCGGATCGACAGAACAGTAAAACACAAACAATAACAATAACGTCCTTCTCAAATCAGAAACCGTGGGTGGACAATTCAATCCGCGCTGCAGTGAACACACGCACTGCCGCTTACAACGCCGGTCTCCTAATGGGGAATATGACTGAATACAGATCGTCCTGCTATGCTCTGCGACGTGCAGTTAAAGCCGCAAAGCTCCGTTATAAGGATCGAGTGGAGTCTCATTTCCAACTCAACGATTCCCGGTGCATGTGGCAGGGTCTGAGGTCCATCTGCTCTTTTGGATCTAAATCCTCTGCAGAGGTGAGCGCTGATCCGTTACTTGTGAATGAGTTAAACTCTTTCTACGCTCGCTTTGACTGTAATCGTGGCAGCGCGACTCCGCCAAGTGACGTGTCAGAGGGAATTGCTCAGAGCAGCAACAACCACGTGATCTCTGTCTCGGAGGATGAAGTTCGGAGGGCACTCAAGCGTGTGGACGTCAGGAAAGCTGCAGGGCCGGATGGTATTTCAGGCCGTGTTCTGCGGTCCTGTGCTGATCAGCTCGCCGGGTTGTTTACATCTATCTTTAACGAGTCCCTCGCTACATCTGTGGTCCCCACCTCCTTCAAAAAATCCACTATCATCCCTGTCCCTAAGAACAGTAAACCCTCTTGCCTAAATGACTATCGTCCAGTGGCTCTCACATCTATAGTCATGAAGGTCTTTGAGAGACTCATTAAAAACACCATTTGCTCCTTCATTCCTGACACTTTGGACCCTCTTCAGTTTGCCTATCGTCCCAATAGATCGACTGAAGATGCCATCTCTCATGTCCTCCACTCCTCCCTCACTCACATCGACAGCAAAAGTGGGAACTACGTAAGGCTGCTATTTATTGACTATAGCTCAGCCTTTAACACCATAGTTCCCATTAAGCTAACCGCCAAACTCCTGGATCTCGGCCTGAATTCTTCTCTCTGCTACTGGATTGAGGACTTCCTCACTGGCAGGCCTCAGGTGGTGAGAGTAGGCCAGTTCACATCCACCTCCATCACCCTGAGTGTGGGAGCTCCACAGGGCTGTGTCCTGAGTCCCCTGCTCTACTCTCTCTACACGCATGACTGTTTGTCCACACACAGCTCCACCTCTATCATCAAATTTGCTGATGATACTGTTGTCCTGGGCCTCATTTCCAACAACAATGAGACGGCATACTTGGACGAGGTGGAGCATCTAACATCATGGTCCCAGGACAACTGTCTCTCTCTGAATGTTGGCAAGACCAAAGAAATGATTGTGGACTTCAGGAAGAGACAGCAATGGACATACTCCCCTCTCATGATCAGCGGGTCACCAGTAGAGAGAGTGAGCAGCTTCAAGTACCTGGGTGTAAACATCTCCAAGGACCTGACCTGGACTGCTCACATTCAGACACAGGTGAAAAAAGCCAGGCAAAGACTGTACCACCTGCGCCAGCTGAGGAAATTCAGGGTTTCACCAGCTATCCTGAAAACTTTCTATTTAGGGGCGATAGAAAGTGTATTAACTCAGTGCATCACAGCGTGGTATGGGAACAGCACCAGTCATGACTCCAAAGCCCTGCAAAGAGTTGTGCGCTTATCCGAGCGCATCTCAGGGTCAGCTTTCCCGTCTCTGCAGGACGTCTACACCAAACGCTGCAAAGGTAGAGCTACTAAAATCATCAAGGACTCTAATCACCCTGCAAACCCTCATTTCACGCTGCTGCCATCTGGTAAGCGCTTCCGAAGCCTGATGGCCAAAACTGAAAGACTCAGGAGGAGCTTCTTCCCCCAGGCCATCAGACTCCTGAACTCAGTCACTTAACATCACGTGACCATCGACAGACTGACATTGCACTGCACTTTCTGTTCTCATTGTTACTGTGCAAAAACCTGTTATAAACCCGTTTGCACATTATACTTCTTTGTACATTTGTTAACCACATATTTATAAGTCTACAGTTTACTCACTGCACAGTTTACTTCATTTATTTTATTCCACTTCTTTATTTTTATTTTGTATTTTTTTTCTACTTGACTTGATTTATTTATAATTCTACAGATAAAGCAAGGATGACGAATGAATGACAATGAAAAACAATGAACACATATACATGAGTATACACAAGCAAGAGTTGGTTGTTAATAACTAGTTCCAGACCAACAATGACACTCAAAACTGTGCTGTATAGCTGACATTACAACAACAGCATATCTTGGTTCTGTAAAACATATCCAAACCAATGTTACTCACATATGGAGCAGAAACAACGCAACCTCTGCGCCCATTTTAAAGCCTTATCATTTCAGTCTCTCCAGCGCTGGAAAGCTTTACTAATACTAACACAGGTCCTACAGCTTTCGCCTGATTACAACCCTTCTTATATTTTCTCTTTTGTAATGTCTCTCAGCCATCTCTCTTACTACAGTCTTTCGTCAGTCTCCCTCTTGGTCACTCCCTCTCCTCCCCCATCATGAGTGGCCACGCCCCCTACTGCTAATTGGCTAATTGGCCATCATGAGTGGACACGCTGATTGGCTCTTTCTCCTCCTCCATCATGAGTGGACACGCCCCCCTACTGCTGATTGGCACACTCTCTCTCCTCCACCATCATGAGTGGCCATGCTGATTGGCTCTCTCTCCTCCACCATCATGAGTAGACATGCTGATTGGCTCTCTCTCCCCCTCCATCATGAGTGGACACACTGACTGGCTCTATCTCCTCCCCCATCACGAGTGGACACGCCCCGTACTGCTGATTGGCTCACTCTCCTCCCCCATCATGAGTGGACATGCCTCCTACTGCTGATTGGTTCTCTCTCCTCCACCATCATGAGTGGACACGCCCCCTACTGCTGATTGGCTCTCTCTCCTCCACAATCATGAGTGGACATGCCCCCTACTGCTGATTGGCTCTCTCTCCTCTACCACCATGAGTGGACATGCTGATTGGCTCTCTCTCCTCCTCCATCATGAGTGGACACGCCCCCCTACTGCTGATTGGCTCTCTCTCCTCCCCTATCATGAGTGGACACGCCCCTTACTGCTGATTGGCTCACTCTCCTCCCCCATCATGAGTGGACACGCCCCTTACTGCTGATTGACTCTCTCTTCTCCCCCATCATGAGTGGACAGGCCCCTTACTGCTGATTGGCTCACTCTCCTCCAACATCATGAGTGGACATCCCCCCCCTACTGCTGATTGACTCTCTCTCCTCCCCCATCATGAGTGGACACACCCCTTACTGCTGATTGGCTCACTCTCCTCCCCCATCATAAGTGGACAGGCCCCCTACTGCTGATTGGCTACAAGTATGTTGTGGTGCTCGGTCTGATCCACTTAATCCTCAAAAATTGCTTATTGCACC
This sequence comes from Paracanthobrama guichenoti, assembly GCA_018749465.1. Taxonomy (NCBI): domain Eukaryota; kingdom Metazoa; phylum Chordata; class Actinopteri; order Cypriniformes; family Gobionidae; genus Paracanthobrama; species Paracanthobrama guichenoti. Next base: position 6,919,142 of record CM031956.1, on the reverse strand, counting down.
TTTAAAGGGTTAGTTCACCCCAAAATGAAAATAATCCTATAATTTAATAATCCCATTATAAAGTTTGGAAGCCAAGATATTTTTTATATAACTCTGATTGTGTTCTTCTGAAAGAAGAAAGTCATATACACCTAGGATGGTTTGAAGGTGAACTAAATATTTAATATATTTTAACAAGTAACCTTTCCGCCAAATACACATATATTGTGTATTTGATGAAACATGGTGGCACAGCCTAATTTGATTAACACTTTCTAGGCCATAAGTGAGACTCTACACTCCGTCAGCAGGGTGAAGGATGGCTGTGAATGCAGCATCTGTAGATCCAGTCTAGCACAACTGTTTTATTTATTTATTTATTTATTTTTTTAGAGAGAATTTCTAGCAAATAATAAAAGAGAGATTGATGATGCATACACATTGTTGTAGGGGTTAAACAAAGATTGATGAGAGGGAATAAAAACCAAAAAAACAAACAAACCCCAAAACAATCCAATTCAAGGTTGAACTTGCAGCTCTGGGAAAATAGAGAAATTTGAACAGTCTTAAATAGAAGTAGTCCTGTGTGCATTTCAACACATCCAGGATAACAGAAAGAATGTTGGCTATGGCAGAGTCAAAAGTGGGTCACACAAATAAATTGACCTGTGTTCCTCTTTAAAAGCATCATCTGTCTGTCAGCCGTCTGACAAAGTGTGTTAACACCAACACGGCTCTATGACTATGACAGGACCTATTTAGTGTGTGCAATTCATATTTGATAGATAGGAGACATGAAACTGAACGCTGGGTGTTCTGACTTCACCTCTCTGCATTGATAAATAGGTTGTCTTTTCTAGAAACTTCTCTGCTTTAACAAAGACAGATCCTTTTTTTTTTTTTTTTTTTTTTTTTACATTTCAGGCTTTCTGCACAGAAAAAAAAAAAACACACCAAAAAACATTACATCCCCCGACAGCTAATGATGTTTTATTGTTTCCAGCATCTATTGCTATGCAGTTTTATAAATACTGCTCTTAAAAGCATTGTGATATATTGTTAAGCCAAAACGAGTATTTGCTTCTGAGAGAGTTTATCCTGCAGCAACATTCAGCAGATCAGTTTGTTCATAAAGACAAAACAAGCTCTCTCGCTGGAATCATTCCAGTTGATCTGCAGTTTTCGAGTGATGCTTCCCTCTTTCATTTAAATGCTGTCTGGCCATTAGCAGCACTAGCTGTCATATATCTGTGGCTCATTAACAGGTGCTCTTTTGATGTAGGAGTAAACAGAAACTGTGTGTGGAAAGAGACGCTTCACAGTTCTAAGGCCTCTGAGTCATGTTAATTTGTTCCCATCAGTACAGACATAAATCAGCTTTTGCAACATCATCGTCATGCTATCTATCTATCTATCTATCTATCTATCTATCTATCTATCTATCTATCTATCTATCTATCTATCTATCTATCTATCTATCTATCTATCTATCTATCTATCTATCTATCTACCTCTACCTACCTACCTACCTCTACCTACCTACCTACCTACCTACCTACCTACCTGCCTGCCTACCTACCTACCTATCTATCTATCTATCTATCTATCTATCTATCTATCTATCTATCTATCTATCTATCTATCTATCTATCTATCTATCTATCTATCTATCTATCTATCGTATATTGGCAAAAGTATTGGGACAAGCCCTCCGAATCATTGATTTCAGGTTTCCATCACTTCCATGGCCAAAGGTGTATAAAAGCAATGCAGACGCTTCTACAAACATTTGTGAAACAATGGATTGCTCTCAGGAGCTCAGTGAATTCAAGCGTGGTACCGTGATAGGCTGCTACCTGTACAATAAGTCCATTTGCTGAGGCGCACAGTGCACAGTCAGTAGCTACAGACTTTCATGTGGCCTTCAGATTAGCTCAAGAACAGCGCGTAGAGATCTTCATGGAATGGGTTTCCATGGCTGAGCAGCTCATCCAATTTATGGTGTGGGGTTGTTTTTCAAGGGTTGGGCATGGCCCCTTAGTTCCAGTGAAAATTACTCTTAATGTTTCAGCATACCAAGACATTTTGGAAAATTTCATGCTCCCAACTTTGTGGGAACAGTTTGGGGATGGCCCCTTCCTGTTCCAACATGACCAGTGCACAAAGCAAGGTCCATAAAGACATGGATGGGCATCCATCCATCCATCCATCCATCCATCCATCCATCCATCCATCCATCCATCCATCCATCCATCCATCCATCCATCCATCCATCCATCCATCCATCCATCCATCCATGCACTTCTATATCTATATTCATACATATCTATACAAGAACAAGTATTCTTACACATTTTCCCATCAATCCCTGCACAGCCTGTCCATAGACAAATCCTCGGCTGACTCTGGCTCATTTCTTAACCGCACAAGTTCACCACTTAAAAAGCACCTCCTCACTCTTAAAAAAAGACCCGTCAGAGTGAGATCTCACTCAACACGTTTATGGGGTGCATGGAGAGAGCAAGACCAGTGAAATAACGGGAGATTTATGTTACAGCGGTGTGCTTTAAGGAGGTCTGACAGGCCCACGTAGATTGAGGTGAATTATTAGACCATGGCATCACAGAGGTAAACACAAAGTGACTGAGGGATACATTTTAAAAACACACATTGTGCTGACTATGACAGGAATGATTCAGAGGACATATTGAGGCTGGAGTGTGTGTGTAATGTGTGTGAGGGAGAAAGATATGTAGCGATGACATTAAAATTAAAAGGCACAAGGCTTGACGGACATGCGAAACAGAGAAAAGATAAATGTGCATGTTTGCCCACATGAGGAACAGACGAACTGAAAATAGAGCGTGACTTTGACCTGAAGCGATTTAAATCAAAACATCTCGGAATCACAATAACATCACCAAACTCAAGTATCCATGAACAAAACCTCAAGAACTCAATGAGAACCATCTTGAGTTGTCAGCTCACAAAGGCCTCATTGCAGTTTGGCTAGAGAAGAATAAAATATCTTGGGATCCTGTTTATGGCAGAAAGATTTGTTTGGTTTAAACTGAAATAGATTGTTATTAAGTCTGAATCTCTGCAGAATGACCTGACATCTGGTAAGCAACACCTGGTTTCTGAGTTGTTGTTCACAATCGCAAAGATGGGTGAAATGTTTCCGAACCACAAGAAGATCAACACAAAGGTCTTCCCTGGGGTGATTTTGTGATCATCATGGTAACGCTTCATGTGTACCAACATCTGGCTGTTTCTCATAAAGAGAGAAAAAAAGAGAGAGATCGTGGATCTAAGAGCGGTGCTCCTGCCATTTTTATCTATTGGGGGCTAGTATGGTCGACACACTTGCCAAATGTGTATGTGTGTGTGTGTGTGTGTGTGTGTGTGTGTGTGTGTGTGTGTGTGTGTGTGTGTGTGTGTGTGTGTGACCTCTAACAGACACCCACACACCATATCAGTCCAGCACTGACAGTGGGAAAAGTCCAGCTTTGATGACATGAGACCTAACCGAGATGTTTTGATTGGAGTGAAATTAAGATAAATAGGAGGGGGTGTGTTTGTGTGTGTGTGTGTGTGTGTTTGTGTGTGTGTGTGTGTGTGTGTGTGTGTGTGTGTATTATGTGTGTGGGGGAAATAGTGTTCAAATAGTGTTCAAATCTGCTTTATTTAAAAAATAATAATAATTAAGATCATACTTACAAGATTATACAAATTATTAGCCTCCAAAGAGGTCATGATTCTGCCACAAAATCAGTGCATTCATTTATTTCTTCATTTCCTCTCAGAACTCAAAACATTATTCTGACATTAACATATCATGTCCGCGAGGCAGTGCAAAGGTCAAGAAATGGGGTAAGAATATCTGAACCATTACGAGCGTTTCTCCTGAATTCCATTTGCAGTTCTAATGAGTTTGGTCTTTTGCAAAGCCTCCGAGGCATTATGTAGATTATAATCCAAACAAAGATTTTCTCAGAGTTCTGTTAAACTTATCTGTTCGGACAAATGCCAAGCCATTTCTGAAGAGCATAATATAATGCAAACATCAAAAGTTCAAACCTGTTGCCACAGTAATGCATTATTAAACCAATGAGGAATTTCATGATTCGTAGAAACTCAAAAGCAAACAGGCAACCAAGGTGAAAATTGAAAAAAAGCGAGCTGGGAGAGACTCTTTGATCTGAACCTCTTTTACTCTGTTTCCACTGATGTTTACATTGCTTACGCAAGTCTGAGACTTTTGCTGCGGTAAAAGGTTGGCCAGAGTTTTAGTCTGTGTTCAGATTTCATTTTCAGTGGAAGAACAAAGTGTATCCATAATCTTTCAGATAAATAAAAATATTCAATCCAAAATTCCTCATCAGACCTTCCATCCTCATATCTGTAACCAGGTGTGCCGCTAAGGGTGGGGGGTTTAGGACGATTCTAAGGGCCCACGCACATTTGGGGCCCCTGGGGATTGGTTTTATTAGTAGTAACAGTACAAGTAGTAATGTAATAGAAATTATAAATGTATAATCTACCAGAGTAACAAATAAAACAAAATTATGTCTTATTTCTGCATTCCCCCCAACCCCATTCACTGCATATTTCTGTCCTGTCCTACGTAGCCTAGAATCACTTAGTGAGATCAGATGGTAAACTGTCAAATTAGAGATGTCTTTGAGTTCAACAAAGAAGTATAAGTCCGGTCATCAAAACCGAGGTTACAGAGGGCAGAGAGAGAGAAAACGGCCTGACAATTACTCACCCAGTTCTTCAAAAAGAAAGGGTATATGTTTATTCGCAGAGCTTTCTTTACTGTAATTTAAGCGCTAGTTGCATAGCCAACCACTACCTTCAATAGGTTGCATTTTTCACCACTGAAAATAAAAAGAATGTAATTTTGGCTTTTTATTTAACGTTAAATAATAATAATAAAAAAAAAAATATAAAAAAAAATTAAAAACAAGTAGGCACTTAAAGGTTTCTATTGATAGATCTATTTCTCATGTCAGTCTGTGCGTCAAGTATTCGCAGTGTTTTGGTTAATTTTTGTGCACGTGAGCCAGAAAGATGTTCAAGAAGACGGAGACAGAAAAGCGCGTCCTGTTGTTTTCTCTAGTTTTCAAAGGCTTGACATTTTTTACTAGTTTTTAATGTACACAAATAAAATGATTATAAATAACCAGAGTATTAAGTTGTTTCCACTTCTGAGGGAAAAATCCAAGCGATCGCGCCGGCGCCTTGGCATGCGCGCATAATATGTCAGTTCTAGCACTGCCAATTTGACATCGCAGCCTGTTCTGCGTGCAAATTCCAGCACGGTGCTTCAGTTAACGGTCATGAAGTTCAAGATGAGATGTGTAGCTAAACTAAACAGCTGTGTTATGATAGAAGTTTTAAACGAGCAACAGAAATAATCAGCTTGCAAAGACTGTATCAACCAGCTTTGGGAAGAGAAATATGCAGGTCAGGAAGCAGAAGGTGATGGAGATGAGAAGCAGGTATTGTACTATTTAACACAGATATACATATAATTAAATAGCTGACAGCGATTTTGGATCGCTATAGGTTAGCCTGTTTGTTTGGTACAGTAGGGGGCCCAATCTCATATTCTTTCATAAGGCCCAAAATTGCTAGCGGCGCCCCTGTCTGTAACAATATAAAATATGAAGCAGCTGCCTCAGAATTGCTTAATGTGAGTCCCCTGTCAAACAGTAATGAGGATTTCAAAGTTAAATGAGCAATGGAAGATCAGTTTTGCTTTGGAATTGGATTTGGAATGGATGCTGCGCTCCATTCAAAGTTGTATGTGGAATATTCAATAGGCTCATTCTAAAACATGCCTCTACATACAATTTTGCAAAAAAAAATAAAAAAAAATAAAACACTATAGATACGGTTTCATACTGCAGTTATCAGCTGAAATGAATACTAAAACACCAGTAAAACAGTAACAACATTTCTTTTCACACAAATTATGATTTTCAGTTAATGAAGACTTATTTTCACATGGTTTGTAGCACAATACAATAACCTCAAAACACTTTTAGCATAGTGCATGATTTGTAAACAAATACTTTTTGATGCTTGCTATACATAATCAGCTCCATATGTATGGTTTTTCTACTATAGTAAACTTGCTCTATAGCTCACCTGGAAAAGCATTGCTCTTACGATGCAGTATGATGCTCTTTTACTATAAAAGAGCTCAAACACTTATAGAAACAGCTAAAATGTAATGTTTGCTTTAGCATGGACCTATTATGCCCCTTTTTACAAGATGTAAAATAAGTATCTGATGTCCTCAGAGTGTGTATGTGAAGTTTTTACTCAAAATACCCCACAGATTTTTTATAGCATGTTAAATTTGCCATTTTTTGTAGGTGAGAAAAAACGTGCCGTTTTTGTGTGTGTCCCTTTAAATGCAAATTAGCTGGTGCTCCCCGGCCCCTTCCAAGAAGCTCCGGCTTTGCTTCGGCATACCAGCAACAACAAAACATGACAATCTCACGCACAGAATATGTCAGAAACATTCAATAGGAGTCGGACAATGACACCTACAGAGCCACAGAATATATGCTGTATGGAGATATAACAGTTTAGATTAATTACAGTTATGTTGTCATCTTATGTTGTCATCTTCCACTATTAGTACAAGCCTGTTGTAGACTTTACTGATGAGTTTTATGAAGTTTATTGTACGTCACACAAAAGATGAAGCATCTGTTTTCACTCCAGAAAATCACTGTAAGAGCTAAATAAAACACAGTACAAGAAATTAAAGTCTTGTCCAGAAACTCTCTCTCTCCCTTGCATTATCATCAGCATACATAATTACTCAAAACCACTTGTTACAACTAACAGTAAACAAATATAATGTATACGGCCTTTTGCCTTTTCGGGGGGTGCTTAATAAACTGGTAAACTTTATATCCATAAAACAACTCAGATGAACTGTAATAAAGTGCGTGCTCCCCCTTTCAAGATTCAAAGGTTTTATTTGTCACATACACAGTTATATACAGAATATACAACCGGCAGTGAAATGTAAAAAACTGATAAGAACAGATACTACACTTGATCTTAGCCAAAAGGCAGAGAAGCGAATTACTTTCATTACTGCCGTGACCAGTATTGCTCCGGAGACTATAAGCTGAATCACGAACAGGTGGTACTGATCCATCCATGAGTAACAACTTTTTAGTTCTGTATTAAAGCAGTCTGCTGTAAAATTATTTGCGCAAACATGAACAAATTTAGGTATATGGGAGCTCATTCCCTTAAAAATTATGATAAAACTGAACATGTTTTTAGTGCCACTCACTGGACATTTCATTTTGAAAGTGTTGCAAAACATGCAATCTTGCTTTAACAGTGCACATCTCTTTAGTTGTGATACTATATACACACATGTGGGCAAAGTTGGGTTCGAAAATTTCAGCCCCGATATACAACTTCAAGTGCAATTTTATTGCACTTTTCTAAATAGCGAGTTAGCCACCTTTGCGAGTGGAATGGAATGCAATGGGTGAAAAATTGTATGCTGCAGGAGGTCAAGGATAAGTGAAGATCCATCATAAAGAATAGTATGGTTATAGTAAAGATTGTGTGTGAGGGAGTGTATGTGTTTAACTACTTGACAGGTTTGAGTTACATTTATATCAATATCAAAGGCTGCTGGACACAGGGCTGAGCCCTGGCCCAGCTGTGAAGGCGGTTTGACTGCCAAGCGGCGAACACCAATTAGCTTAAAGCTGCCAAAAGCACATCAACCCACTGACAGATTCACAGTCAGCAGAAAAAAATTGGGGCACTGCACTTACTAATACATATCCATTTTTACTGACCTTAGGACAGCATCAGGGCCAACAGAGTTTCTTTCACCTGACACATTCAGTCCCACAATCAATCAACCTGTGCTGTTAGGAGGTAGGGAGCAAGATCTGATCAAATCATTTAAACAAACCTTTGATTCAACTTAAAGATAGCGATGGACTTCACTTGTTCATTTTGTACAGAATTTTTTAGAAATGATATAGTAACAGTAATGTTCAAAGGAGCAAAAAGTTAAATGAAGAAGTGACTTAAGCCATATTTAGAGAGGATAATATCAGTATATCTGTATTTATTGTCAGCAGTTACTATTTTACCAGAATTCGAACATTTAGGAAAGACTGTGTTTTAGGGATTTTTGTACTCATGCTGAGAATTAATAACAACATTAGTCCCACCACTGCTATCTGATTTACTAACACATTCTGTCAAAACAAACTATAAATCACTACTAAAAGCATAGCTTCACGCTGACTTCTGTTTATAGCTTGAATCCTCTCACTGCATATCCTTCAGTAACATGTAATTTGCTTGAAGTAATGTTACAGAAATAAGAATAGCAAGCATCTGCTGTAATTGATGGATAATCCTTGGCAAAAACAAGCAGTTCGAGCAAAGACTGAACAGTTTGTTCTTTGATTTTGGTAGCGGAGTCCACCACCTGCTCTTTTTGGACTTGGACGGTAATATATCTGACAGAGATTAAGGCTTAATTGAGTCGATAGTTGATTTATCAACTGTAACTTTTATTGGTTTTGGATATTTTTCCGTAGTTCACTCCAGCTTCCATAGTTTGAAAGGTGATATATCTTCTGAATGTTTCTGAATTCTGACACTTAAATCAATCTAATGTTGAAAAATATGTGAAGGAGATCGTATAAATTGATTCTCCTGATCTAACAGTGTAGGAAGTTCCAGTACAGGGTTGCATCATTAGCTGCTGAAGAGCTGCCAGATACAGGCAACAGAGAATCTGTTGTTTATATTGTGCAATTCATTGTCACGTCTGTAAGGAAGTAATCAAAACAAGATAGTGATTTTAAGAACATTAATATATTGTATTAAGCTTGAAAGAAATATAGCTGAAATGGACAAAACCAGTGGTTCTCAGGCTTTTTGTCTTTAAGGCCTCCTTTTTATTATTTTAATCTGTATTTGAAAGCCTTCCTATCTAAGCTGATATGTACCTCTGTACAATATCAATATCAACATTTGATATGTACCAATCACAACAGACTGGACCATCTGACCAATCAGAACACAGTAGACCAATCACAAGATACTGGATCATCTGACCAATCAGAGCAGAGTAGACCAATCACAACAGACCAGGCCATCTGACCAATCAGAGCAGAGTAGATCAATCACAACAGACTGGATCATCTGACCAATCAGAGCAGAGTAGACCAATCACAACAGATTGGATAATCTGACCAATCAGAGCAGAGTAGACCAATCACAACAGACTGGACCATATGACCAATCAGAGCAGAGTAGACCAATCACAACAGACCAGGCCATCTGACCAATCAGAGCAGAGTAGATCAATCACAACAGACCAGGCCATCTGACCAATCAGAGCAGAGTAGATCAATCACAACAGACTGGATCATCTGACCAATCAGAGCACCGATCAGGCATAACATTATGACCAAATATTGTGTTGGTCCCCTTTTTGCAGCCAAAACAGCCCTGACCCGTCGAGGCACTCTGGTATCTGGCACCAAGATGTTAGCAGCAGATCCTTTAAGTCCTGTATGTTGCGAGGTGGGGCCTCCATGGATCGGACTTGTTTGTTCAGCACATCCCACAGATGCTCGATTGGATTGAGATCTGGGGAATTTGGAGGCCATGTCAACACCTCAAACTCAATGTTGTGCTCCTCAAACCATTCCTGAACCATTATTGCTTTGTGGCAGGATGCATTATCCTGCTGAAAGAGTCACAGCCACCAGGGAATACCGTTTCCATGAAAGGGTGTACATGGTCTGCAACAATGCTTAGGTAGGTGGTACGTGTCAAAGTAACATCCACATGGATGGCAGGACCCAAGGTTTCCCAGCAGAACATTGCCCAAAGCATCACACTGCCTCCGCCGGCTTGCCTTCTTCCCATAGTGCATCCTGGTGCCATGTGTTCCCCAGGTAAGCGACACACACGCACCCAGCCATCCACGTGATGTAAAAGAAAACGTGATTAATCAGACCAGGCCACCTTCTTTCATTGCTCCGTGGTCCAGTTCTGATGCTCACATGCCCACTGTTGGCACTTTCGGCGGTGGACAGGGGTCAGCATGGGCACCCTGACTGGTCTGTAGCTATGCAGCCCCATATGCAACAAACTGCGATGCACTGTGTATTCTGACACACTGCCCGCTCCATGGACAGTGCAAATTCACAGTTAAAAACACAAGGAGGAAATTATAATAGAAATAGGATAAAAAAAAGTACTATATATATATATATATATATATATATATATATATATATATATATATATATATATATATATGTAGAATTATAAATAATCAAGTCAAGTAGAAGAAAAAAGTAAAAAAATTTAATAAAATAAGAATAAAGAAGTGGAATAAAATAATTGAAGTAGACTGTGCAGTGAGTAAACTGTAGACTTATAAATATGTGGTTAACAAATGTATAAAGAGTATAATGTGCAAACAGGTTTATAACAGGTTGTTACACAGTAACAACGAGAACAGAAAGTGCAGTGCAATATCAGTGTATCGATGTTTATCCTGAAGTGAAGTCACGTGATGTTAAGTGACTGAGTTCAGGAGTCTGATGGCCTGGGGAAGAAGCTCCTCCTGAGTCTCTCAGTTTTGGCCATCAGGCGGAAGCGCTACCAGATGGCAGCAGCGTGAAATGAGGGTTTGCAGGGTGATTAGAGTCCTTGATGATCTTAGTAGCTCTACCTTTGCAGTGTTTGGTGTAGACGTCCTGCAGAGACGGGAGAGCTGACCCTGAGATACGCTCGGATAAGCGCACAACTCTTTGCAGGGCTTTGCGGTCATGACTGGTGCTGTTCCCATACCACTCTGTGATGCACTGAGTTAATACACTTTCTATCGCCCCTAAATAGAAAGTTTTCAGGATAGCTGGTGAAACCCTGAATTTCCTCAGCTGGCGCAGGTGGTAGTCTTTGCCTGGCTTTTTTCACCTGTGTCTGAATGTGAGCAGTCCAGGTCAGGTCCTCGGAGATGTTTACACCCAGGTACTTGAAGCTGCTCACTCTCTCTACTGGTGACCCGCTGATCATGAGGGGGGAGTATGTCCGTTGTTGTCTCTTCCTGAAGCCTACAATCATCTAGCCATCACAATTTGGCCCTTGTGAAACTTGCTTGCCCATTTTTCCTGCTTCTAACACATCAACTTTGATGACAAAATGTTCACTTGCTGCCTAATATATCCCACCCACTAACAGGTGTCGTTATGAAGAGATAATCAGTGTTATTCACTTCACCTGTCGATATACACTCACCTAAAGGATTATTAGGAACACCATACTAATACTGTGTTTGACCCTCTTTCGCCTTAAGAACTGCCTTAATTCTACGTGGCACTGATTCAACAAGGTGCTGAAAGCATTCTTTAGAAATGTTGGCCCATATTGATAGGATAGCATCTTGCAGTTGATGGAGATTTGTGGGATGCACATCCAGGGCACGAAGCTCCCGTTCCACTACATCCCAAAGATGCTCTATTGGGTTGAGATCTGGTGACTGTGGGGGCCATTTTAGTACAGTGAACTCATTGTCATGTTCAAGAAACCAATTTGAAGTGATTCAAGCTTTGTGACATGGTGCATTATCCTGCTGGAAGTAGCCATCAGAGAATGGGTACATGGTGGTCATAAAGGGATGGACATGGTCAGAAACAATGCTCAGGTAGGCCGTGGCATTTAAACGATGCCCAATTGGCACTAAGGGGCCTAAAGTGTGCCAAGAAAACATCCCCCACACCATTACACCACCACCACCAGCCTGCACAGTGGTAACAAGGCATGATGGATCCATGTTCTCATTCTGTTTACGCCAAATTCTGACTCTACCATCTGAATGTCTCAACAGAAATCAAGACTCATCAGACCAGGCAACATTTTTCCAGTCTTCAACTGTCCAATTTTGGTGAGCTCGTGCAAATTGTAGCCTCTTTTTCCTATTAGTAGTGGAGATGAGTGGTACCCGGTGGAGTCTTCTGCTGTTGTAGCCCATCTGCCTCAAGGTTGTGTGTTTTGTGGCTTCACAAATGCTTTGCTGCATACCTCGGTTGTAACGAGTGGTTATTTCAGTCAAAGTTGCTCTTGTATCAGCTTGAATCAGTCGGCCCATTCTCCTCTGACCTCTAGCATCAACAAGGCATTTTCGCCCACAGGACTGCTGCATACTGGATGTTTTTCCCTTTTCACACCATTCTTTGTAAACCCTAGAAATGGTTGTGCGTGAAAATCCCAGTAACTGAGCAGATTGTGAAATACCCGTCTGACACCAACAACTATGCCACGCTCAAAATTGCTTAAATCACCTTTCTTTCCCATTCTGACATTCAGTTTGGAGTTCAGGAGATTGTCTTGACCAGGACCACACCCCTAAATGCATTGAAGCAACTGCCATGTGATTGGTTGATTAGATAATTGCATTAATGAGAAATTTAACTAGTGTTCCTAATAATCCTTTAGGTGAGTGTATATATATATAGGGCTTTCATATTTTTCTAAGCCTAAAAAAAGTCTATTTTGCAGTCTATTTTATGTGAGTTATGGATGTTATACTTGACACATTTTTCAAACAAATGATACGAGTAGACACTGGCAACTCTTAAAACTGGCTCGTGCAAACACTGTCACCCCTTCTTCAGAATGTCATTTAAAATGACAGTTCACTATTATTCTGAGGTGGCGTGATGTTCTGCACACAAATTGTAAATCTTTCATTGAATGCCTCAGGTGTTGTTTCATGTGACAGTGATTTTGAAAACATATGTTGCCTTTATATTCTGTCTAGCTCACAATCCCTTAGATCATATGAACACCAGACATCTATCTCAACCCCTTGAAACAAGCTCTTACCTCTGATTGTAGGACACAATCATTTTGCATAAAGACTGCAGCCTAGTAGAGTCTAGTATTAGCAGCGGGTTGACCGATGACCCAACTAGCTAAGACCTTGCTACCTGCAGCTGGGATACGCAGTCAAGAGATTAAATTGCAGTTATTGGTGCCTTGTCACTGAGGAACCCCTGCAGAGCCTATTACAACCTAATGCATGAAATAGCTGAGAGGGCCCTCCATTGAGTAAAGTAATTAAATGTGGATGCCTGCCACCGACGGATGTATAAGACCTCCAGCGGCCTGGTCAGGTAGAGTAATTACCATTCCTCTCTCTTGCCTGTTTGATAAAAGATGACTATCTTTCTCTACCCTGAAAAATCATCTGTGTATAAGCAGTAAGAGTGAAATACCTCTGAGGGTCTTTTTTCATTATTCCACCCATGATAAAAAACTTGTCCATCCATAAGATTAGCATAAATCTTGCAAATTCTGATTGATGGTATTGAAAGATAAACTTTTAGCTGTGAGCTTGTTTCAAATTGAACAATCCACACACAGACGCATGTCAATGCAGCACGGTTGTACGGACTGGAATGTTAGGTGGGAAATACTGGGCAGTTTTTCAACAACTTACATGGTCATATTATTCTTATAGAGCCATAATTCGTGATTTTTTTTTTTTTTTTTACCTCTAATACACCAATATGTCCAACAGCCTTCAGTGCACGATCACTTTCAGTGAGTGAGGTCAATGTACACGATCTTGTGTAGTTTACACAAGTGCCGGACATTGACCTCACTCACCGAAAGTGATCGCGCGCTGAAGGCTGTTGGACATAGTGGTGTATTAGAGGTAAAAAATATATAAATACTGTTCGGTTTCTCGCACAAACCGATCGTTTTGTGTCTTAAGACATCAATGTGTCGTCACGAGCCGCAGGGTTTAATATGGATTTGTCTGTGCATGTTTTTTTTTTTACTCTCATAGATTTTGCTACCATTCACGTGCATTATACGACTGGCACACTGCAACGATTGGAGTTAAACATCTTAATTTGTGTTCTACTGAAGAAACAAAGTCACCTATATCTTGGATGCCCTAGGGGTAAGCAGATAAACATAAAAGTTTCATTTTTGGGTGAACTATCCCTTTAACAGTACATTTTCTCTATAACGTACACACTAGACAGCAGCCTCTTGAAATACGGGGCTGTTTTTTGTGCTAAGGCATTAAAACATATTGTTTGGAACGAGCGCCGATGATGGCGATACGGCAGCTGATATGATACATAGCACAGTGAGCCGAGGAGACATGAATAATGATAGAGGAAAAAATAGAGGGAAGGGAGTAGTGGTGGGGAGGGGGAGCGGTATTTTTTTTCTCTGTCTCCATCTGCCTCTCTTTTTCTGCCGGCCGGAGAAGCGCCTGATGTATTTGCTGCTTGGCTGCTCTCAGAGATTGCTATCAGCCAAGACTCGTCTGTGGAGGTAAACTCAATACGCATATTTTTCCCCTCCAACCTTCATAACATTTACTTTCAAGCCGTCTGATTTGGTGTGTGTACGCGCGTGTGAATTTTTAGAGCTCTAATAGTGTGCGATTTGAAAGTGTGACCGCCTGCTTTGGCCTTCCAGAGATGCAATACAAATGTAATGCAGGATGAACCAATCAATAGAGGTGTAATGTTGAAGCCAGGACCTCGGTTTGTAGATGTGTTTTCAATAATAAAACCGCAGCGCAAAGCCAATCACCATTTGCCTGCAATCGTACGCTCAAAATGAATGTTGATGTTTCTGGCACGTTCAAAGCATCCAGATGGTGTTTCGAGAAACAAGTCGCTCCACTGCAACATGACTAAATAAGCAGTTTGACTGACATGATATCACTGTGCGAGCTACTGATTTAAAAACTAGTTGTCAGATATGTATAACATTTAAATTCTCACTTCATGTACCCTGTCAACACAACATTATGAGGAATGGCAGATGGTGTTTTACGGGAAGCACTGTAAGAGGAGCACTTTCCTGTCTCTAAATCACTTCATACAAAATATGGTTTGTTAAAATCTCACGTTATGTGAGAACTGTGGTTAGCACAAATGCACTAAAAATGTGCTCATGTGAGGGACATGAGTCTGGGATGATATATGGTGGTGAAATGTGTGTCAGCTGGTAATACTTTTGCTTTACTATTAATACCGCAGCAGATATATGTGGGAAGGATGGCTGTATGATATTTACAGGAGAAAGTGACGATGAAACATGGACGTGTCCCAAACTAGACAAGATAAGGATGAACTTGTTAATAAGCGGTGTTTGTCAGGCACAATGTGATTAAATGTAATTAATTCATGTAGAATGCAAGTGACATGCGGTTATGGCTGTGAATGCGGCTCATCTAAACAGAATTTACAGTATCTATACATTTATACATATGAATATTTTTGTCGTTAGGACAGTCAATTAACAAATTTCACACTATTTATTTATTGGCAGCGGCTATTTGCACCAAGTGTAAATAGCAACTAGATTCTATTTACACTCAGTGAAAATAGCATATTTTCTTAATGATAATTGCTATTTACATTAAGTGCAAATAGCGATACATGCTATTTACACCGTGTACATAGCAAATAGATTCTAAGTGCAAATATCTGTAGATGCTATTTACTGAAAATAGTGATATATTCTATTTACACCATATAAAAGTAGCAGTTCTTTGTGTGTAAATAGTAATTACATGTAATTTATACTTTATTTTGACAGATACATACTACTTGCACCTCAGTATTGTTGTACATTAACAGGATGCAATAATAACAGAGTGTAAATGGTTATATTTATTTAAATTATTAAATGGATGGCACCTTAAAGGGACAATAAAAGCCCTCCCTATACCTACCCCTAACCCTACCCCTACCCAGTAAATGCTTTTATTATTAAACATTTCGTTAGGCACTTTATTTCCACATTTTGAACATTTTCTTAATTTTTATTGAAAATAGACGCCTTTCCGATGTGATTTGTGATGGGAAAAGAGAGAAGAGCAAGCTCTGCAAAAGGCGGATTCGAACCCGTGTTGATTGCCTCAAAACAATGATCTGTTAGCCACACGCTTTACTGATTGCACCACTGAAGACACTGAATTACCAGTGTACTTTTTTAATGTTGTTTGGCACATATACAAATAAATTAAAGTTACACTACATACCAGACTGGGTAAATGTTGTTTGGCACATATACAAATAAATTAAAGTTACACTACATACCAGACTGGGTAAACCCAGCCCTATCTGCCGGCGATTTGATTTCGCCCTGCAGCTCAGGCTGGAAACGAATTTGCGGGGACCAATCACAAACCGGCTTATCCACCTGGTGCACTATTGGCGGGTTTAACACGATGGCAGATAGAGAAGCGATGGATCGTTGGTCTGATTGGTTGAAGCACTGTCCAAATAGAGTCATTTGAACTATGCCCGCTGATCACGCCTCTTGTGCAGTAGAAAGTACACAGCTGTCACAAATACGGTCTCTGTGGTCCCCTCCGATCACCACCAGAGGGCTCCCTCACCCGAATACTAGATCCCCAGGACTCCACTTCCCATAATCCCATGCTCTGCTCTGATTACCTGTACACCTGATAACACTCTTGTGGACTATAAATTGTGTGGGTAGAGGACACCCTTAAGCTACTGTTTCGAAAGGGATTGAACAATTATTAGCACTTCGTCAAGGAAATCAAACCGCCGCTGACTATGCTCTCTCCTTCCGCACACTCGCGGCCCAAACTGTGTGGGTAGTGGAGTCCTGGGGATCTAGTATTCGGGTGAAGGAGCCCTCTGGTGGTGATCGGAGGGGACCACAGAGACCGTATTTGTGACAACAGCAGACTCCCCAGACCAATGTTCAATCTTAAATTGAGCTTGGTCTGGTTGGAATCAATTACAACCTATACAACTTAATTACATTTCATTGCATGAAATAGTTTTTTATGAGTTGGATGGAAATCCTGCCCTCAGTTAAATTGAGTTTGTACATTTTTTTGAGTGTATAAAAATAGAAGCTAATTAAAAATATTAATAAATACTATAACAGTATACAAATAATATCAAAATAATATAGCAGCAAGCAGCAATTATCAGGGCCAAGCACAAAAAGAAACAATGTGACATGCAAGCATGGCTGGGAGCTTCAGAAAAACGGCAACATTAAGCAATTAAAGATGTTTTTAGATTATTTTAGTCAAAATGGCTGAAAAATCACAAATACAAATCACTGTAATATGATTAACTTGCTTATCACTTTTGACCAATAGGTGGCGCTGTTATCAAATTACTTGGACAAAAAAAAAAAAATGGCCAGTTGGTGGCGCTAGAGGGATTGAGTTAGAGACTCCAAATTTGCTGTGGTGAATGGTTGGACTATCCTCTATCTGTGTGCCAAATTTCATAACTTTTTACTATACGGTTCTATGTGCTGCCATAGACTCCCATGGCGGAAGAAGAATAGTAATAAGAAAACGAATGGATACAATAGAAGCCATCAAATTTTAAAATAACACTTAGGAAAAAGCCCCTAAAAATTTTATCCATTATGCCTTCACCATTTTTTTTTTATTTTTTATTTTCGGAACCAGTCATAAGAAATCAAGCCTGATTCATGAAGTTGTTTGACAGCCAACCTCATAAGTCAAAGGCAGGAGTGGTATCAAATCCGCCCGCACTGTCTCACGCTGCTGCCATGAGCCCAGGTTCTTGAACGCTTTGACCTGCGAGGGGAATGAGAGCTGTCCAAACAGACAGAAGGAGTCGGGTGAACAGCATGGCTGTGTTTGAGAGGTCAGATCTCCAGCACAGAGGCTAACAACAGGCTTCGGCTCCAGGGAAAAACAAGACCTTTAGATAACTGTAGCCTTATAGAGACTCAAAACATGTGATAAGCTGTGCGAACCGAGGAAAAAAAAAGGTGAGAAGAAAAGAGTGAGACTAAGTGGAGGAGACTGGAGGATTCTTCAAATGAAAGGTGAGGAAAATCATTTCTGGAAAATGGGATTCTGATCAAAGTGTGTCTACAGTAGACTAAACATTGGATAAACAGCGAATCCAACCTCAAGTGCAACGAAATACAAGTAACAAAGAAACAAACTCCTCAAGTGTGCCTCCTAAATCAAACTGACAGTTATTGAGCTGGGTTACTATTTTTAAAAGGCATTTTCAGAGGCATTTCAGGCCAGTAAGTTTATCAAAGGCAAGGTGGTATCAAGTTGCACAGGGAATACTCTCACAACACAGAGCGATACACCACAGATGATTCTGCGCTGCTCTCTGATGCTAATTAGATCCTGCCTGCGCTGTGGAGCTCAATCAGTCATTTAACCAACGTTGATATTATAGCTTTGGAGAGATGTATCACAGCATTTACAATGCATTTATTTTCATAAATCAGTGTTACCCAAAACCAAGGCCATCACCAATTAAGAAGAAATAAGAATGGTAATGGAAGTTATAGGACTAATTATAGCCTATATAGTTGTGAGGTAATACATTTAAAGGATCAGTTCACTTCAAAGCGAAAATGTATTCCCTCTATCTCATACAAGGTGTTCATGTCTTTCTTTCTTCAGTCGAAAAGAAATGACGTTTTTGAGGAAAACATTCCAGGACTTTTCTCCACACAGTGGTCTTCAATGGCAACCAATGAGTTGAAGGTCCAAATCAATGAGGTTTGAAGGGCTTCAGAGGCTCTGCACGATCCCAGAAGAGGAATAGGGTCTTATCTAGACAAACCATCAGTCATAAAAAAATTTAAAAAAGAAAGAAATTATATATATATATATATATATATATATATATATATATATATATATATATATATATATATATATATATATATATATATATATATAATAAAATATAAAAAATAAATAAAAAATGACAAAAAAAAACATATATTAAAGCTGAATATATAAAAATAAAACCTAAAATATTCAAAATACTACAATAGTACATAATAGTGAAATAGTATCACTGCTTTGAAATTATGTGCACTGATGGATCATCCCCAATAAGACTAGGATTATTTAGGATGTATTTATAAGTAAACAGGGTTTAATTTGATTCAGGTTTTTTTTGGTCATATTTTATATTAAGTGTCTTTAACTATTATGTAATTATGTGTTCATAATGTATTGCAAAACTCTTAGGATATGGGTAAGGTTAGGGACAGGTTTGAAGGTATGGGTCGTTTAAAAAGGAAGGGAAGGGTCAACAGTTTAATTACAGATGTAATTACAGAGATTAGTTACAGGTAATTATAATAATATAAATACAATGTGAAACATGTATGTACATAATAAGTGCATTGTATTAAATGATTAATTTAAAGTAGTTAAAGACACTTAATATAAAGTGGGACCATTATTTTCAAACTCTGCAACAGTTCAAGAGAAAGTAAGAGCCAATAAAGAGCCAAAGGCACATCCATGCAGACATTCATGTTGTTGCGTAAAATATTTGAAAGTATATATCATGCTGAAAGTGTCATATCGAAGCAGACTCTGTTTTTTTATAACACCTGTGTCGTGTTGCACACCACTTATGATGACATAACAATTGCAAGGTGTGACTGTCAACAAGCGACTCCAGTGGTAAAGACTCACATGTTATTCCTAGTGTGAGATGTGGCCTGAGAAAATAATTACACACATAGAATGACCAGTAATTTTCACAGTCTGTCTGGCTTTCAGCTCAGATTTGAACCACAGAGTGCCTGCTTCTGGATTAGCTCTTCAAGTCTTCAAGGCCTTTCCAGCTCGGGGGACTACCCGTCTCACGGCCGTGTGAAAGGCAGGCGGGCATGTAGGCAGTTTGCTGCAGTATGGAGCCCAGGGCTGAACTGTAGGGTATGTTTTAATAGGCACATTCCATTGTTAGGACTGTGGCTGCTGGAATTGGGGCAAACCTCACAAGCCCTGGCAGACATCTCACAAATGTCTCAGTTCCATGATAATTACAGCACAACAAGCTCTTCCAACGCTAGTTCTATTTCAGCAATGATTTGTGCACAAGTCAAAATATTCAAAAAATGAATATATTTTAAAATGTAATTTATTCCTGGACTGTAAACCCGAATAAGTTGGCAAAACTCAAAATATTGAGGAAATCAGTTGCCTCAATTTTTTTAAGTTAAGAGATTTAAGTTTAAGTAAGCAGAACTTGCATTTTTTTTTAATTTTGTAATCATACATTTTAATTGCTCTGAACTTGAAATATTTGAGTCAGCTAATTCATACATTTAACTTAAAAATATAATGTAATCTCACATTTTTAGTAGTGGAAACTTGACTAGCTTTAACTAGCTAAATCAATAAATGCCACCTTGCTAATTGGTTACACAATGCTTTGATAGCATTAGCATAGCATAGCATAGCACTTGCTGAATGAGGACAGCAATATAAAACATTTAACATAAATCTGTCCTCAAGCTAAGCTCATGCTTCATGATGGAAGCCCTACAAAAAACCCAACATAACAGAAACTCTTCTAAATTAGCATAACAAAACATTAAACACTACTAAATTTCCCACTTAACGTTACTCTTGCACAAGGCATGGCAAAGCATGCTGGGAAATAGAAATCCCAGTCCAGTTTCAGTTAAATTTAAGTTAGTCTAAATTAAAATAAACACGTTCATAAAACTCAAAACAATGAAACAGTTCAGATTACTTCAAATGTGTCCGTTTTGAGAACTCAAAAGAAAAATAAAGTTCTAAATACTCATAAAAGTTGATTTGTTTGAACTCATTTGTTGAGTTGCTCCACTCAAATCCAATTACAGTTTTTCTCGATTGCTAAAACACTAAAACCCATTGGCTGAACAAAGTTCTCAGTTGCCTGAACTCATTTAGCTAATTGTGCAGTCTGTTGCCAATACCTTAAACCATTTCACATGGTAAAACACAATTTGCAGATCTCACTTAGACTTTTCAGCAAAACTCTAAACACATTCTCATTATCAAAACACATTCTGCACTCTAATGCACGTCATCCATACAGGTAAACACAAGTGGTAACAATCAAATACAAATAAAGAACAAATGTCATTGATTGAACACAACCACTCAAAATTGATTTAACCTGTTTCAAATGATGAGACACAACCAATATAAGTACAGTCACTGTAGGCTGTATACTGTACAATGAACTGTATGGCCCTGAACATTGTGCTGCACAGTACTGACTGCTCAATAGATTTTGACTGGTTGCAGGTTCATATAAACAAAGAACAAGAATTACAGTATCACAGAGACAAAGGACAAATTTGTGAGATGCAGGGTACAGTACTGTAAAAATAGGGGTACAAGGAGGAGGAAGAACAAAATAAAATTGCAAAGAGTAAAGCAGAGTAGTTCTTCTACTTCCACTAGTCACGTTTAAAACTTCCTGAACAAATCCATTCAGTGCTCTAAACCACTATTACTGTAACCATGCTAAACCACCACCCACAATCCCCTCCTCTTGTTTCCTGCAGCAGCGCAGCTCTCACCTCACTAACTGCAGCTGGGACGTACCTCTGCCCCTCACCCGGAGCCTGGAGCCTTTGGCTCTCACCCACACCCACTACAGTGAGAACGGCAACGCACCAGAAACGCTTCCAGCACCTCCAGTCCCAGATTCCCACTGTGGGAACACGGCTGTAGGCCATGCTTTCTCTCTGTCTCCTTAATGAGGCCCCATTTGCACCTCCTTTTCCCAATCCCAAGCCATCAGGACCACCACCACAGATAAAAATTAATGCAGGGATGCCGTAATGCAATGGAAACGCGTCCTTGACTAAAGCTAGTGGACGGATGTGATCCCGGGAGGAGATGGGAATGGAAATAATTAGACGATCTACATTATAAGCAGAATTGGACTTTTGGAAGCCAACAAATGAGCAGGTATACAGAATTATATAAAATGCAGTATAAAAGGGCCTTCTCAAACTATAATAAACGTATAATGTGACATATTTCTGAGCTAATAAAACAATGTACAGTGATGCATGAAAAATGAAGTTGGATTGCAATTATTTAAATGTATTGTAATGCTTACTACAATGAGTTAATGTAGTAAGCTTTAAGATAATGTAAAATATATAGTAAAACAAACAAAAAAATCTGTTATATTAAACTAACATTGATATAAAATAGAAAAGAAAAAAAGATGTAAAATGTATTATATGCTGGATGGATGGATGGTACAGAATGAAGTAAGGTATTATATCATACACATCAGCATCCACGGTACTTCATGCAAGCAATTACATCCTGAGCTCCGTCTCTACAAATAACCTGCTATTTACCCAACAGCCACACCAGCAGCAGCGTAGAATAACAAATGAATTGGACTTGATTAGTCACTTACTTTAAGGAGCGCTCCTGGGCTTGGGCTTCTCAGCGGCCTGTGAATAAGACAACAGCCCATCAGGTTAAAGGTCAATACCATATGAGAGAGAGAGAGAGAGAGAGAGAGAGAGAGAGAGAGAGAGAGAGAGAGAGAGAGAGAGAGAGAGAGAGAGAGAGAGAGAGAGAGAGAGAGAGAGAGAGAGAGAGAGAGAATGAGAGAGAGAGAGAGAGAGAGAGAGAGAGAGAGAGAGAGAGAGAGAGAGAGAGAGACATCCAAACATAGCAAAATAGAAAGATCACAATGTTGAGTATTTGCTGGGGAAATTTATATTGATTTTCTAGGATGGAGATTCTATTCAAGCAGAGCATTTGTAAATTCGCTAGTGTTTAGTAATTCAAGTTGCTCATATGTAACCTATCTATAGTCTTTCCTAAGGCTTTCTAAGTTGTGGCAAAACAAAAATAGTCATTAGTACTCCTGGCAACCCAATATAAAATTAAATACAAGACCATATACAGTATGGACAAATATCATGCTTAAAAAAAAAAAACTAAAGAAAACATCCAGGACACATTTAACCTAAATATATAAGGATTATTATTATTTTTTTAAATACAGAGCAAAACGAGAACAAAAGAAAACACAAAATATAACAAAAAGGCAAATAAATGAATAAATAAATAAATACAAAGCCAAACAAGAACAAAAGAAAACACAAACAAATACAAAGCAAAGCAAGCAACAAAACAAAACAAATTTTAAAAAAAATCAATACAAAGAAAAAACAAGCAAAACAAAACACAAAACGAAATACAAAGCAAAACAAGAAACAACAAAACATGAAGAAAAGAAAAAACAAAACAAAATACAAGACAAAACAAAACAAAAACACAACCAAAACATGAAACAATATACAAAGTAAAACAATAAACAAAACAAAAAAACAAAGCAAAACAAAACAAAACAAGAAACAAAACAAGAAACAAAACAAAACGATATACAAAGCAAAGCAAAGCAAAGCAAGAAACAAAACATTACGAAATATGAAACTAAAAAGAAAACAAACCAAAAGAAACAAAACAAAGATCAGCTTGAACTGTTTAGACAAATTAATGTTCAGAAAATTAGAAAATTAAGTTTTGATTATGAATTACAATTTAATTTGATTGAGGGAAATTGCATAATGCGCGGTCTGTCAAGCAATCTCTTCACTCAATGAGATTAATTTCCTGAATTAATCTGCACATGTTCCTCTACGACAGCGAGCTGTTTATTGGGTCTGGGCTGTACGTTTGTCACAGTAACTCCCTCGGCTAAGTGCTAAGCGCTACTTTCAGAATCAAATCTCTCAAGGTAAATGGGGATATATTGAGATATCCAGCACTACAGATGAACACAGCAGAGGCAGAGGCGCAGGTTTTGGGTTTAATGCTGTGGCCATTGATCTGTGTACAGTCCATTTATCATTCAGGGAGGGAGCCAGTGATCTTCACAGTGTATTAGATGAAACAACTCAGATCATCTGTCACAGGCCCTCTTATTGCTGTTTCCCTCTCAGTGGGGAATTTGGGCTCATTCCAGGCTGCTCGCAGATGGATGTTGCTAGGCAACGTGGTTGGGGGCCGTTGCTGTCGGCGATGGCGTGCGTATGTAAACCCACACGTAGCCAGGGACATACATACGTACACACACGTGCACACGAGCTGTTATGAATGTCTGTCAGGTCTCCTCCATCATGAGCATGAGTATTTGGGCACTTGCTTTAAGGGTTATGTATGTGAGAAACAGAGGAAGGAGATTTTATTTTAGGGGAGAGGGAAAGAGTGATTCGGTTCACATTGGCGTTTCCAGAAAGCCGGTGTGACGGAGTGGGTTAAGCACAGCGCCTGTTCAAATCAACACAGGGCCACAGCCATTTCAAACGTCATCAATGTGTGCTATGTCAGACCTCAAAAATTCAATTCACAACGGAATAGAGGATAAAATTCTATTTTGTAGTTAATTCAAATAATAGCTGAATATTTATTTTTATTTTATTTTATTTTATTTTATTTTATTTTATTTTATTTTATTTTATTTTATTTTATTTTATTTTTATTTTATTTTATTTTATTTTATTTTATTTTATTTTATTTTATTTTATTTTATTTTATTTTATTTTATTTTGCCATTACAAGAAATAGAAAGAAATGGAGACACATTGGTTTACACAGCCACTGTGAGAAAGAGGCAAAAGAGGCAACCCTCTCACACACACACACACACACACACACACACACACACACACACACACACACACACACACACACACACACACACACACACACACGTTCATTATCCTCCACTGCAGTTCCTGTCATGCTGGTCACACAGAGGTAAATGTGGTAAAAATTGGACATGCCTCTAAGCAAATTGCATGTCTATGTATGTACAGTGTACATCATATATATCTGTGAGGAAGCAGGACAGGCTTCTTTTAAATTATTTATGAGACATCAGACCCTATAGCAGCAGTCACGTTGCTTGATAGTTTCTGATTCTCAATCAGATGTGAGAAGTACATTTTTCAAATGACCTGTACTGTATAAGGGTTGGCTGTCATTATCTGCAATGGTTTCATTGATAGTGTTGTGTGTATTTGCATGTCTTTGCTCATGGTAAGAAATCAAGTGGTTTATACTGTTCATTGCTGCATATGTCTGACTCTCAGTTACCTGTTCACCGTCCTCTTCATCACTGCTGATTTTCAGGTCATCCTCAAGCATTCTGCAAAAAATAAGTTTAAAAATAATTTTTAATGACACAGCAATGGAGTATGAGGTATTTTTCATGAAAATTGACTGAATTATTATGAACAACAATAATAAGTTACATTATAAATAAAAATGGTGGTGAATACTTCTGTAGGATTATTTATTAATATAATAACAAGACAGACAGACAGACAGACAGACAGACAGACAGATAGATAGATAGATAGATAGATAGATAGATAGATAGATAGATAGATAGATAGATAGATAGATAGATAGATAGATAGATAGATAGATAGATAGATAGATAGACAGATAGACAGATAGACAGATAGACAGACAGACAGACAGACAGACAGACAGACAGATAGATAGATAGATAGATAGATAGATAGATAGATAGATAGACAGAACAATGGCATATGAGAGCAATGACATCATCCAGAGAGGTCGCTGGCTCACATGTCTATCGACACTCTTTCAAAGCCTTAATGCCAGAACACACCACAGTCATGAAATAAAGACAAACAGACGAATGCTCCTCTAAAACTAAAACAATAAAAGCCCTTTATAAGAACAAAATGTGTTTATGGTTTAGTTTTCTATGACCTAAGCTGTCGTGCAGGACTGTAGATTGAGAAGGACTTTGAACAAAACTACCAGTCATTATCCTCGTAATATCTAACAGATGCCGAGAAAGACCTACGTAGGACACCAGGTGCTGAAAGCACAGCTTTTACGAGTAGCGTTTCTGCTAACAGATGATTTGCAGGTAGAGTTCATGTATATGCGCAACATTATCTCTTCTGTAGATATAAAGCACAGAAAAACTTTGATCTCAGATCAGTACAGAAGAGAATAAACATGAACAAAGAATACCAAAGAAAAGCAGAACAAATAAAGAGAAGAGGTTTCCATGAATCAGATGGATTGATTGTGAGAAGCCTCCACATCTTACTGCTTCCCACATTTACTTGATGCCTTATTAGAAGATGTTATACTGACACAAACAATATATATATATATATATATATATATATATATATATATATATATATATATATATATATTATAGTAGGCTTTACAACTATTAATACAAGGATGTAAACAAGACATACAATTTTATTATTTTAGACTTTTCTTTTAGCCAACTTGAGGTCAATCTCTGAAGAAAAAGTACATTAACTTATTAAACATGAGATGTATTTACAAAATCCACTGGATCTCTTATGTATATTTATATATTCACCCTGCAAATCTAATAATAAGGGAACACCACATGTGGAGAAAAGCTTGAGTTTTTGCAAGAAGTTAAATCCCCATCACACTGTGAACTCCAGAACTCCAGAACATACATTTCAATGATGTTTAGGTGTGGTGGCTTGTGGTTCACATCAAAATCACTTGATTTCATCGTGGTGCAATTCTAGGAATAAGGGAACAGCACAAGGAATATATATATATATATATATATATATATATATATATATATATATATATATATATATATATATACTCACTTAAATGATTATTAGGAACACCATACTAATACTGTGTTTGACCCCCTTTTGCCTTCAGAACTGCCTTAATTCTCACGTGGCATTGATTCAACAAGGTGCTGAAAGCATTCTTTAGAAATGTTGGCCCATATTGATAGGATAGCATCTTGCAGTTGATGGAGATTTGTGGGATGCACATCCAGGGCACGAAGCTCCCGTTCCACTACATCCCAAAGATGCTCTATTGGGTTGAGATCTGGTGACTGTGGGGGGCATTTTAGTACAGTGAACTCATTGTCATGTTCAAGAAACCAGTTTGAAATGATTCGAGCTTTGTGACATGGTGCATTATCCTGCTGGAAGTAGCCATCAGAGAATGGGTACATGGTGGTCATAAAGGGATGGACATGGTCAGAAACAATGCTCAGGTAGGCCGTGGCATTTAAACAATGCCCAATTGGCACTAAGGGGCCTAAAGTGTGCCAAGAAAACATCCCCCACACCATTACACCACCACCACCAACCTGCACAGTGGTAACAAGGCATGATGGATCCATGTTCTCATTCTGTTTACACCAAATTCTGACTCTACCATCTGAATGCCTCAACAGAAATCGAGACTCATCAGACCAGGCAACATTTTTCTAGTCTTCAACTGTCCAATTTTGGTGAGCTCGTGCAAATTGTAGCCTCTTTTTCCTATTTGTAGTGGAGATGAGTGGTACCCGGTGGGGTCTTCTGCTGTTGTAGCCCATCCGCCTCAAGGTTGTGCGTGTTGTGGCTTCACAAATGCTTTGCTGCATACCTCGGTTGTAACGAGTGGTTATTTCAGTCAAAGTTGCTCTTCTATCAGCTTGAATCAGTCGGCCCATTCTCCTCTGACCTCTAGCATCAACAAGGCATTTTCGCCACAGGACTGCCGCATACTGGATGTTTTTCCCTTTTCACACCATTCTTTGTAAACCCTAGAAATGGTTGTGCGTGAAAATCCCAGTAACTGAGCAGATTGGCAGATTGTGAAATACTCAGACCGGCTCGTCTGGCACCAACAACCATGCCACGCTCAAAATTGCTTAAATCACCTTTCTTTCCCATTCTGACATTCAGTTTGGAGTTCAGGAGATTGTCTTGACCAGGACCACACCCCTAAATGCATTGAAGCAACTGCCATGTGATTGGTTGATTAGATAATTGCATTAATGAGAAATTGAACAGGTGTTCCTAATAATCCTTTAGGTGAGTGTATGTATATATCAAAAACCTTCCATTAAGCTTTAAGAATCATCACAAGATATTTGGATATTGGGTGTACACTGAAAAAGTGAGTGCCCTCCACTAATATTGGCACCCTTGGTAAATATGAGCAAAGGCGGCTGTAAAAATAAATCTGCAATGTTTATCCTTTTGATCTTTCATTCAAAACATTCATAAAATTATAACCTTTCACTGAAGTAAAACAATTAAAAGTGGGGTAAAATCACATTATGAAATAAATGTTTTTCTCCAATGCATGTTGGCAACAATTACTGGCACGCCTAGAAATTCTTATTAGTAAAATATCTGATATATGAAATATATTCCCATTCATATTTACTTTTTTTAAGCACTCTTTTTATATTTACTTTAATTGTCTAGCCATGACTTCCTGTTCCACAGGAGTATAAATATGAGGAAACACAAAGGCCAAATCCCCTTAATCATTCATCACAATGAGTAAAACCAAAGAATATAGTTCTGATGAGCAGCAAAAGATTGTTGAGCTTCACAAAATAGAAAGTCTCTGTTATAAAACAGCCAAAGCATTGGAAATCCCCATTTCCACCATCAGGGCAATAATGAAGAAGTTCCAATCAACTAAAGGTGTTACGAATCTGCCTGGAAGAGGATGTGTGTCTGTATCGTCCTAAAGCACCGTGAGGAGGAGAGTTTGAGTGGACAAAGACTCTCCAAGGGTCACAGATGGAGAATCGCAGAGATTAGTTGAGTCTAAAAACAATTATCAAACAACCCCTACATCACCACAAGTTTGAGAAAAATCATCCAAAAACAAACTCCGGCATATTCAGTTCAGACACGACTGGAACTTCAGACGGGACCTGGTTCTGTGGTCAGATGAAACTATAAAAAGAGCTTTTTGGCAGCAAACCCACCAGATGGATTTGGTGCAAATGGATAAAAAGTCTTGGACATCTTGTTCAGATACATGGCATCATGGATTCTAGCAAATACCAACAGATAAAAAATCAAAACCTGATGGCCTCTGTTAGAGATCTTATAATGGGCTGTGGTTGGATCTTCCATCAGGACAATGATCCAAAACAAACATCAAAATCAACACACAAACATGTGTCACTGAGCACAGAATGAAGCTTCTGCCATGGCCGTCCCAGTCCCCTGACCTGAACCCTATAGAAAACTGAAGAGAAGAAGCTCCAACATGGATCTGTGAATCTGAAGGATCTGGAGAGATTCTATATGGAGGAATGGTCTCTGATCTCTGTCAGGTGTTCTCCAAACTCATCAGGCATTATAGAAGAAGACTCAGAGCTGTTATCTTGGGAAAAGACATTGCAATAATTGGGTGCCAATAATTGTTTTACTTCAGTGAAAGTTTATAATTTTATGAATGTTTTGAATGAAAGATCAAAAGGATAAACAATGTAGATTTATGTTCACAGCCTTCTTTGTTCACATTTACCAAGGGTGCCAATTTTAGTGGAGGGCACTGTATATATTAGACATAATATGGTACCCACTCGAACAAAGAGATTTCAATATTTGGTACACAATACTCAATAACGGTAACATTCGTTGGATCATATTTGAGTATAAATGTGTCATTTTGAGTAGAAAATTAACTCCAGATGTCACAAAACAGCAAGTTACTGAACCTAACAACAAAAGCAACGATAAAACAGTGTAAATACAGCTGGAAAACAGTGAAAATGCAACCTTATTAATTAGTAATGCCCCAGTGCATGATGGGAACATCATTATCAGGAAGCTGAGTAGGTTTTACTTAATTTTATAATGTTGATATTTATGCTTTAATTTCTAAAAAAAAAAAAAAAAAAAAAAGACGCTTAAATTGAATACTAATATAGAATTTACTTAGTTATTTTAATTCTTGCTTGGACTAACTTATTCAGGTAGAAATTGCATTTGTTTTTCTGTAGTATTTACTCCACCATAGAATAATTTTTATACCAAGGCATTTCTTGTTCACTACTGTATAAGTCCAGACAGGGCAATTATCAGATAATTTGACTCTCATGAGATGTTCGTGCTCTAACATGTCTTACAATTACAGTCAGACATTGTGTGTTTACGTCCTAATGTAAATCTGTCCAGATGTAGATTTACTTTATTTGTATATCAATATATGTGGCAGGTGATTTATTGGTGGAAAATTAGCTAAATAGATATAATGGCTAAAGCCTCAGTGCAAATAGTGTTGACAGCAGCTGGAGGAAAACCTTCCATTGCACATCATGGAGGAAGAATGTTCTGCTGTACAATAGCATTCCCATGGAAAAGATATACACTATATTGCCAAAAGTTTTGGGACGTCTGCCTTTACATGCACGTGAACTTTAATGACATCCCATTCTTAATCCGTAGGGTTTAATAGCAGTTGGCCCATATGCAGTTGGCCCTATAACAGCTTCAGCTCTTCTGGGGAGGCTTTCCACAAGGTTTAGGAGTGTGTTTATGGGAATTTTTGACCATTCTTTTAGAAGCGCATTTGTGAGGGCAGACACTGATGTTGGACGAGAAGGCCTGATTCGCAGTCTCTGCTCTAATTAATCCCAGGTGTTCTATCGGGTTGTGGTCAGGACTCTATGCAAGCCAGTCAAGTTCCTCCACACCAAACTCGCTCATCCATGTCTTTATGGGCCTTGCTTTGTGCACTGGTGCACAGTCATGTTGGAACAGGAAAGGACCATCCCCAAACTGTTCCCACAAAGTTGGGAACATGAAATTGTCCAAAATGTCTTGGTATGCGGAAGCATTAAGAGTAATTTTCACTGGAACTAAGGGGCCATGCCCAACCCTTGAAAAACAACCCCATACCATAATCCCCCCTCCAACAAACTTTACACTTGCCGCAATGCAGTCAGTCAGGTACCTCCTGGCAACCACCAAACCCAGACTCGTCCATCGGATTGCCAGATGCAGCTGCTCGGCCATGGAAACCCATTCCATGAAGCTCTCTACACAATGTTCTTGAGCTAATCTGAAGGCCACACAAAGTTTGGAGGTCTTCGTGGCTGAGTTGCTGTTGTTCCCAATTGCTTCCACTTTGTTATAATACCACTAACAGTTGCCTGTGAAATATTTAGTAGTGAGGAAATTTCACAAATGGACTTATTACACAGGTGGCAGCCTATCACAGTACCACACTTGACTTCACTGAGCTCCTGAGAGCGACCCATTCACAAATGTTTGTAGAAGCTTCTGCATGCCTAGGTGCTTGATTTTAAACATCTGTGGCCATGGACGTGATTGGAACACCTGAATTAAATGATTTGGAGAGGTGTCCCAATATTTTTGGCAATATATATAAAAGAGCTTGATTCTTTCGGCTTTGCCTGCATTGATTTTACGGCCCCATACATACTGTAAGAGCACAAACTAGTTAAAAATGTGCTATCACTCAAATACACAAAAAGAAGAAGAAGGAAAAAAAAATATTCTTAATGAACAGCATGTTATTAAAGTAAAACCAAGGCCAAGAAAAACAAGAATCCAGAGACACCCTCTAAACTTTATAACCGTTAGCACATGAAAAGAGAAACACAAGCTAGTGTGTTTTCTCCCAGTGTCACCACTCATTACTGTACAGTTTCAATGGGCTTGAAGGAACCGGAATGCTATGAACCAAATCTGTTCCAGAATTCTGGTGTACATTTCAGCCAAGTGCTTAATTCTCTATGTTTCTGATGTTTCCCCCCACATCAACAATCTGTTCTCATATTCCTACTTCCCCAGTTTGTTGCAAAGAAACCACTGGAGCTTCGAAAAAGTTCATACTCAAGTTTTATCCAAGTTTAGGGTAAAATTAAAAACCGACACAAACCACATTCACACATTGCAGACTTGCGGTGGCCTTAGAAACAAAGAATGTGTTACGCATGATAATGTGAGAAATGGTTAACTAAAATACCCCCATTTTAAATAAAATTTTAATGTGCACAGACAAAAACTCAAGGTGAAATTTCAAACCAATATCAGATTGGCATGTCTTTGTCACCATTTTCTGTTTCAATGATATTCGGGCAGAGCAGACAGATGTTTTAGAGGGCAGAGCGGGCACCCGTAGAGAGCGGGCCGCGTAGTTTGCAGTAGCAGACCTGTGCCACATCACTGCTGGGCTCTGGACGGGGTCTCATGGGTCGGCTCTGGGCAGTATGCCAGCTCTGCTCCCCTAATTGTGAGAGTGGAACACTCGCTGGTCATTACTAAAATTCAGCGTGTTGCACAGAGGAAACCTGCAAATTGTGAGGCACCTGCTACTTGTCTCCATAGCTGCCTGCCAGCTACCTGATGACTAATGTGAAATTCCAGGGAGATTCAAGTGCATTGACAGAAATGCCAATTATGATCACAAAACCCTTGTAGCAATGTTCAATTCAATTCCAACATTGTGTAGATCACATTTAATAATTATTTAAAAGATTAAGGTCTAGACACCAGTGAGCAATAACAAGATGACAGTAGCATTAAAGATCTTCCTGAGAATAAGAATGTACATCAATTAAACCTCTTGTGCCTTTACAGTTATTGCAATTTAAAGGATGTCTTGGGTTTTAAGTCTGATAGAATAAAAATATAGAAAAATAAAAGAGTCACAAGCATTTTTCCTGACTTCTGCAATAATTCCAAGAGATGTTGTGGGTAACTTTGCTTTGACTCTTTTGTCCCGTTCCTTATAACTTCAGGGATTGAGTGAGACCTGAAGATTTGTCAAGTTATAAATCAAAGGGTGATCGGGCCTTTTCGGTGGCTGGGCCCAAGCTTTGGAATGGTCTCCCCTATCATGTGAGGTCTGCTCCTTCATTGGACATTTTTAAATCTACTCTTAAATCATATTTTTATTCTTTTGCGTTTGAAAACCTGTAATTATTTTTGTGTAGATCTGTTTTGTACTCTGTACAGCACTTTGTATTAATCCATGTTGTGCTTAAATGTGCTTTATAAATAAATGCTGTTGCTGAAGTCTTTCACATTCATTGCAATCCACATCCAGACAAGATTGAGGTGTTTGTGGTCATCATCTCACTGATTTAAAAAAAAAGATATATATAATTATCAGGGGTGTCCAATCCTGCTCCTGTCGTGTAGACTTTAGCTCCAATCTTAATTAAACCAATATGTTCTCATTCCCAACTCATCACAAGACCCCTTTTCAACACACAGGGTAACCCTGTAGCAGTACTTTTTTGACAGGCAACCAATGGTACACCACTGGTCTCAATGAGAAAGCTTTGGTATCAATACACAGACGCAACAGGCATAGGAATTGTATAGTTATGATCAAATTATATATTGGGGTATAATCTTTCTTTTATGACATACATGTTGGTGTGTGATTCAATTTTCACAGAATTTCATGCCCCCCATAATATTTAGTTGTATGAATATCTGAACATGCAATATGTTAAATGAAATATGTTTATCAACGCTTGAATGTAAGTCTAATAAAAAAGCAACATTTTGAGCAAAAAGCTGAGAAAATCAAGTTTTTGTCAAAGACTACATCCAGATTGGATTCAGAGCGAAGATCAAACACAGATGGAGTAGATCGAGTCCATGAACACCCCTAAAGCTTCACAGTCCTGTAGCTCGCCCTGGGTCCACATTTCATTCAGTGACATTAGGCAGTTTTGAGTTATATGCTGTTTAATATTGATGATCACGTTATTTTACATATGCATCTGCTTACATATGAATTTGCTAATTTCTGCTTCATCTTTCCTGTGTAGTCTTCAGTAGTCTTCAGTGTGTCATAGTGCTACCTTCCGTATAACACTGAAAACACGGAAAGCCGGAAATTTCCGTCAATGGCGAGGAACTCGTGGAAAGAGTTAAACAGCCACAGTAACTGCATTCACATTACACTATTTAGACATTTTTGAGCATGTAACCCAACCGCTACCCCTAAACCTAATCATATGTACATGTGTATACAATATAAAACAAAGGATATAACAGACAGATACAACTACAGCCACAATTAATTCACAAATATTCCAAGTGTTCCATGAGAGGAAAGGACCCAAAAGTGACCAACGTCTGTAAAGATAAAATCCTGTGCACACATTCAAAAATTGTCGCCAGAAGAAGCGTTATGTCAGCTTTGATTGTGAAATGGCTTTGGCTCTCTTGCGTCTCGTGACTGATTGAGTCATGTTAAAGTTCAGGTGTATCTTTTGAATGAGATTCGACTGTGAGTATTCATGGAGTGGGATCATCTTCAGTCATTAAGGGGTGGTTGATTATGATTTCACTTTTTTAACTTTAGTTAATGTGTAATGTTGCTGCTTGAGCTTAAACTGCTGTATATCTGCAGTTACGACACTCAAAGTTCAAAGCAAAGGGAGATATTTTCTTTTAAAGAAATTGCTTTTTAAGGATTACAACAAACGGCTGGTAGGGACTACAACAAGCTTATTCACGGATTAGTGACATCACTAACCTATGAATGTACGTAAACCCCGCCCCCGGGAACACATGCAACAAACGGCATGTTGAGAAGAGGAAGAGTTGTTGAAGTAGAGCACATCTGAGAGTCTGTTCAAGCTGTCGCATCCATCTTTTCACATTTTATGAAATACAGTATGTAACAAATGCAATAGCTTGTCATAAAAAGCAAGATGACGACATAAGTTATAATCATAATTAAACAAAGTTATAATTAAACTATGTATTCACAGCGCTTTACTTTTTCCACATTTTATGTTACAGCCTCATTCCAAAATGGATTCAATTCATTAAATTCCTCCAAATTCTACAAACAACACCCCATAATGAAAACGTGAAAGAAGTTTGCTTGTATGCCTTCGCCATAACACTCATAAATTAGCTCAGGTGCATCCTGTTTCCACTGAACATCCTTGAGATATTTCTTCAAACTGATTGGAGTCCACCTGTGGTAAATTCAGTTGATTGGACATGATTTGGAAAAGCACACACCCGTCTATATAAGGTCCCACAGTTAACAGTGCATGTCAGAGCACAAACCATGCCATGAAGTCCAAGGAATTGGCTGTAGACCTCCGAGATAGGGTTGTATTGAAGCACAGATCTGGGGAAGGGTACAGAAATTTTTTTGCAGCATTGAAGGTCCCAATGAGCACAGTGGCCTCCATCATCCGTAAATGGGAGAAGTTTGGAACCACCAGGACTCTTCCTAGAGCTGGCCACCCAGCCAAACTGAGCGAGAAAGGGAGAAGGACCTAAGTCAGGGAGGTGACCAAGAACCTGATGGTCACTCTGACAGAGTTCCAGCATTTCTCTGTGTGACTCCAGTTTGAACACAGCTGAACAGTTTCTGACATTTTCAGTGCGTGTCTGCATGAGGCAATCGGAGCTGCTAACACAAGCTCTTGAATCTCCACCCTCTTCTTGAAAGGGGCTGGGAGCAGCAGCTCATTTGCATTTAAAGGGACACCCTCAAAAAGTGACAACTTTAACATGCTATAAAAAAATGATCTGTGGGGTATTTTGAGCTAAAACTTCACACACACACTCTGTGGACATCAAATACTTATTTTACATCTTGTAAAAAGGGGCATTATAGGACCCATTTAAAACCTGGCCTTATAGTTAGAGAGTCAGACTGGTAGACTGGTAACCAAAGGTTACGAGTTAAATTCTCAATACCAGCAGGAAATGACGTGAGCATGTATACTGTTTTTTTTTTTTGTCAGTTGTTGCAATAATTACGTAACATACATTTATGCCTGTTACGAGTTTTATATTGTTGATAAGTGTGTAGGGGTGGGGTTACATGCTCCAAAATATCTATAAAAAATATAAATATTTATAAAACCATTTCTACTTTAACAAATCCAGCAGCAAGGTCTTCCTCAAAAGCACTCATCTTAACAGCCTAGGAACTTGCACGCAACTTCATTTTCTGGTAGATTAATTTACACATGTTGATCTGTGCGTGGTGCATCAGGCGATCAGAGAACAGTCCATGAGCGTGCCATCCAAAAACACTTTCAGGCTGAAGTTTGCCTGTAACAAATCCATGCCCTGACCTTCTTCTTGACACCATGACACCATTCACCAGAACAGCTCGTCACCTAAAGACGGTGTACTGATCCAGTTCTTCTGGGCCGGACTTTGCCATTTCACTGAGTCACACACCTCTATAATAACCCCCCCCCCACCTCCTCCTGCCCCATAACTACTATTATTAGACGTGGCTCTGGTTATTTTTTTATAGCGACCACCATAGGTGCCAAATTGCCATTTAAGAGTGTCCCTCTGGGTTCTCTCTTCTTGTTGTTATTTGATGGTGACAGGCTCCTTTGTTAAGGAGAGCTTTCCCTTAGCCCACTTAGCTTAGCGCTTTGACAGCTCCACAATAGAAGCCTTTTCTCCAGCGAGCTGCCAGGCGACCAGATGTGGGGGGAGGAGGGGAAGCACTCTCGAGAGGAATCGTGTGTGTGGGTAATGACAGGGTGGGCGACTGTCACCCTTGTACTACATGTCAACATTGACGTGCTGGAATTAATATTCAGAGGTGAACAAGGAACAGGGTTCTGATCTAGCAAAGCTAAGAGTATATATACGTATGAATATTGCTAACAGAGGGCAATAAATGTAAGTTTATGACAGGATTTTATATTGAGTTTGAGGGCAGTATAGCTCTTAATAGAACAATAAACAAAAGCTCTCCCCTTACACGAACAATGACCCCTATCCGTTAGCTTTACGGCGCGGCACCTTGTTTAAAGTGCGAAACTGTTAATGCACAAAAAGGGGGATTTCTTCATTCACACATGCTTTATTTGCGGTTCCTTTCCGAAAGCCTAACAGAAGAACGTTTCCATCACTTCCTGAGGTCCCTGAGAAACCCTGCTTCTGGTAAAGCTGTTACTGTAACCCCTTTGGAAATGAATCCAGGTCTTATAAAGGAATCTGCACCGGGCTTCGAGTCGCCGTTTCAATCACAGGCAAGTACATGAAAATGCACTTGGACTTTTTTGGCAGTAAATAAACATAGTGTTTTTTTTTTTCTGGGAAGACGAGAGCACACCGGCATTGCCCTGAGACTCAGCAGCGCTCCAGTTCTGTCAACAGTATGCACGTCTCGAGAGCAACTCAAGAGAGAAGGTCTCCAGCGCTGCTACTGCTACCCAACTGCCACATACATCCACACCAGCTCTCACTTGCAAAAAGTACTATGGCAATACCATTGTTTACCAAGGCACACTAATAACATCACAGTTTATAAGACCAACAGTAGTAGTATTCTTTGAATTACTTAAGAGTACTATGCAAATACCAAGGTATGGAATAATAGTCATTCAGTACCATACTAAACATCTAGTACTATGGTTTTACCATCTGATACTATCAGAGTGCTGACATCGTACTTTTTGTAAATGCTGTTTATATTTAAGGGCATGTCAGTCAACCCGATGTCAGCAAACCTAACAATGACTGACAGACTAAAAGAGCGTTTTAAACAAGCTACACCCCTGACTCTTTTTGCCATTTAAAAAATTTTCAGAGATTTCTCAAGACACCTATTTCAGTGATATCTGTCAGGCAGTAGGGGCAAGAATCATGAATGAATGAGTGAATGAGTGTGTGAGTGAGTGAGTGAGTGAGTGAGTGAGTGAGTGAGTGAGTGAGTGGGTGGGTGGGTGAGTGGGTGGGTGGGTGTGTGAGTGAGTGTGTGTGTGGAGTGTGTGTGTGTGAGTGAGTGAGTGAGTGAGTGAGGTGGTGAGGTGTGTGTGTGTGTGGTGGTGAGTGGTGAGTGGTGAGTGAGTGAGTGAGTGAGTGAGTGGTGAGTGGGTGGGTGGGTGGGTGGGTGGGTGGGTGGGTGAGTGAGTGTGTGTGTGGTGAGTGTGTGTGTGGTGGTGGTGGAGTGGTGAGTGGTGAGTGTGTGTGTGTGGTGGTGAGTGGTGAGTGTGGTGGTGAGTGAGTGGTGGTGAGTGAGTGGTGAGTGAGTGTGTGTGTGAGTGTGGTGAGTGGTGGTGGTGGTGGTGAGTGACTTAGTGGTGGAGTGGTGGTGGTGGTGTGAGTGAGTGGTGAGTGTGTGGTGGTGAGTGAGTGGTGGTGTGTGAGGAGTGGTGGTGAGTGTGTGTGAGTGAGTGAGTGGTGGTGGTGTGGTGTGTGTGTGGAGTGTGTGGTGAGTGGTGAGTGAGTGTGTGAGTGAGTGGTGAGTGAGTGAGGTGTGTGTGTGTGTGGTGGTGGTGGTGAGTGAGTGAGTGGTGTGTGTGGTGGTGGTGAGTGGTGTGTGGAGTGAGTGAGTGGTGGTGAGTGGTGAGTGAGTGAGTGAGTGAGTGAGTGGTGGGTGGGTGGGTGAGTGAGTGAGGAGTGAGTGGGTGGGTGGGTGGTGGTGGTGAGTGAGTGAGTGAGTGAGTGAGTGAGTGAGTGAGTGAGTGTGTGTGTGTGTGAGTGAGTGAGTGAGTGAATTCAATTGTTTTCCCCATGAAGGAGTGAATAAATTAATGAATGAATAAATAAATAAATGTTAAAGAGTTTAAATAAATAAATAAATAAATAAATAAATAAATAAACACATATTCCATAGTTTTCCACATGAATGAATAAATGTATAAATGTTAGTTTTAAATAAATAAATAAATAAACACATATTCCATAGTTTTCCACATGAATGAATAATAAATGTATAAATGTTAGTTTTAAATAAATACATACATACATAAATAAATAAATAAATACAATTATCCACAGATTTCTTCACAAAAACAGACAGACAAACAAACAAATAAATAATAAATTAATTAATGAATAAATAAATGTTAGAGTACAAACAAACAAACAAACAAACAAACAAACAAAAGACAAACAAACAAACAAACAAATAAACAAACACATATTCCATAGTTTTCCACATGAATGAATAAATACATGTATAAATGTTAGTTTTAAATAAATAAATAAATAAATGCAATTATCCACAGATTTCTTCACAAAACAAACAAACAAACAAACAAACAAACAAATAAATAATAAATAAATTAATGAATAAAATGTTAAAGAGTATAAACAAACAAACAAACAAACAAACAAACAAACAAATAAACAAATAAACAAATAAATAAAATGTCCCATTGCCCCAGTAAACAAACAAACAAAATAAATAAATAAATAAATATGAATGAATGTTATTGAGCTTTAAATAAATACATAAATAAGTGCAATTTTCTATAATTTTGTAAAAAAACAAACAAACAAACAAACTAATTCAATAGTTTTCCCCATGAATGAGAGAATAAATTAATGAATGAATAAATAAATGTTAAAAGAGTTTTAAATTTGTAATTATACACAGTTTTCCTCACAACAAATAAATAAATAATACCATAAAAATTCCCATAGCCCCAGTAAACAAACAAACAAACAAACAAATAAAAAAAATAAAAATCTGCACCAAATGTAAAAGTAGCGTACAAAAATAATAATAAAAATAGTAATTATTACACAGATGACTCAGAATTAATTCAAAGAATTACTGTCATCTTGGCTGCCGAAGAAACAGTCTTCACTGTTGGACGGCACACACTGAATGAAACACACTGAGATGAAAAGTAAAAAAAAAAAACACGTCGGGAGTGGAAAAGCACACATAGCAGTGGGAAATGCAAAGGCAACACCCCTATCCTCCTGTCCTCCACCCTAGGAAAACTTTGATTAAGGAGCCCCTGACGGACGAGTGCTTCAGAGAGCTGTTCTACCTCCAGCCTGTCCCATTCATCCTCACACAACCTCCCCTGTTCTGTCTCCCTCTGTCCAGAAGGTTATTTACCTTGGCCCGCAGCCACTTCCGACTCAGATTCTGAGCTGACTGGAGTGTCACGTCAAGAGTCTATGTTAATGCTTGTGATGAAAAAGCACCTCCCCCCACCTCGCGTCTGGGTTCCCTCTCTTTTCTCCTCAAGAGCAGGAATTCTGTTGTCTGTGTTCATCTTCACCGCTGAGGGAATGTCATAGTCTTTCAGAAGTGCTGTCTAAAAGGGATAAAAGAAAGTCCTTGCACGCTGTGAATTCAAATGTATGTGCGGACATGAAGACATCACGAGTGTTTTATATGGAGAGAAAAAAAGATGTAGGCCTATGGCGCTTTGTTCAAACCAGTTAACTATATGTCACATCATCAATAATAATGCATGTGTGGCCATCCCAGAGGAACAATGTATTGCTCAAAAGTAGTTCTTACACAGTTCAAGTGTATTAATGATGTGTGTATTATTGATGATGAGTGTATTAATGATGAATTCACAATTAGCTCAGCAGGTTCTATTTTCATTTTGACTTTGTATCAGATGTTTTGAATATCAGAAATAAAAAAAGACATAGATGAGGCGTTGCACATAGAATGTAATAAAACTGTTTGTAGATTGTATTAACTTAACCTGAGCATGAACACATTTGATTTATAATATAATATAATATAATATTAATTTTCTCATAAAGGCTCCATTTATTTGATCAAGTAAATACAATAAAAATGGTAATATCATGAAATATTAGTACAATTTTAAATAGGTGTTTTCTAATTTGCATACAGTATTGTAAATTGTCATTTATTCCTGTGATAAAGCTGAATTCTCAGCATCATTACTCCAGTCTCCAGTGTCACATGATCCTTCAGAAATCATTCTCATATGATGATGCTGCTCAAGAAACATTTCTGATTATTATCAATGTTGAAAACAGTTAGGATTAATGTTTATTTTTTAATTCTTTTATTTTTTGTGAGAACTGTGAGTTCGTCCTCTTCTTTGTCTAAGAGTGCTGTGCCACGGCGCTGTTTGAACTGTTTGAGGCTGTCTGATGAGCCTCTGACTTTGAGGTTGCAGCAGTTTAGAGCATCTTGGCATCATT
The DNA here is from genome assembly GCA_018749465.1 of Paracanthobrama guichenoti. Lineage (NCBI taxonomy): Eukaryota > Metazoa > Chordata > Actinopteri > Cypriniformes > Gobionidae > Paracanthobrama > Paracanthobrama guichenoti. The sequence goes on along the minus strand of CM031956.1, from coordinate 6,878,525 downwards.
AGAACCCAAAGATGAAGGCCATCCGCAACCATTTCCATCAAGAAGAGAGCACTTACCGCTCTCCTCTACCCTTCCTTCTGATGACTAATTAAGCCTAATCAATTACAGTTTGATGACTCCCTGAGTTGACTTCATGTGAGATGAATGCTGTATAATGTGTGAGTTTAATGAAGGAGTAATCCGACAGGTCTTTCTGTACAGTATGAAATTGAGCTATGGATGAAAACGCTACCTCTAGATGCAGATCATATATGATGCACAACACTGCACTGGATATGAAGACACTACAGGTGAGTAGGGTAGAAGACAAACAAACAAGCTAATAAAAACTAACATATATTACCATACTTTTCCCAGTTGACTAATGACAGTAAAGTAAGACAAAGGTTTTCTGACATGTAATGTTTAAAGATGTAATTAGTCTAAGTAATTAGATATGCACTTTCCAGAACAGAAATGTGAACAGTGGATTAAGCCTGGTTCAAAATTGTCATTTTGTTTTGGTCATCGATTTTTATCACTCCATAAATTAGTAAATGCTGTCAACAGCCAGTAAAAAAACTAATTTTCAAAATATTTAGGCATAAAATTGTATATATTGCAACCCCTATGTAAAAAACCTTCAGAATATAGATGGGAACACAACTGGAGAGTTTGGTGCTACTGAAATGGACATTTTCTTTTTAACATTTTTTTCCACAAGAAGTCAAGTTACTGAAGCAAAATAGCCAACAATCTTAAAATTGACTAGTGCCTGAAAAAAATAATGCAATAATGGTTTTGCCTGTAGAGTCTTGCCTTAAAGTGCCCCTATTATGCTTTATCAGATATTCCCTTTCATGCAGTGCAGTATTAAAGCTGTTTGTGAATGTAAAAGGTCTGCAAAGTTTAGAAGATCAAAGTGCATGACAAACAAAGTTACCCAAAAAAAAAAAAAAAAAAGATTCTGAACTGCCGAAACGAGTATTCAGTAATTCTAGTCATACTACTGTAACTTAAGAGTGTTATACATTTGCATAATGCCCACCTACAGTCTTCATTGGCTGCCAGTGAACAATGTCTACTTTGACCCCCCAAAAATTGTAGCTGGTTTGTGTTTTTCGAGGTTAAAATTACCACACTGATACAACAGCAGGATAACCTTTTGACGATTACTTCTCAAATCTCTGTGAGATCTAAATGGGGTTTACAAAATGATTATCTATTAAAGATGGGTCAGTACCAGTTTATTTGAACCAACTGCCTCCTCAGAATCACAACCTGTAAGTATGAAGAATTATTGATGTATGTATTTTCTACCGGGTGTTCAAAATACATAGTTTTGTGTTTCATATTGCGTAGGTCTCTGGGTAACCGGCTAACTCACGTTATTACTGTCTTACTGAAATACTTCTGCTAATCAGCTGTGGGCCACTATTACCTAAAACCGTCTATTAACATATGTGCTGTTATTGATGCAGCTCCTGCATGTAAATCAGAAAAATACTCATGGGTTTGTTGATGGACATACTCTTGTTAATGCTGATGGTGAGGATAACAGATGCAAAATCTCATAATGTACATCAAAATGAGTAGCATCACTGAGAAACGTCCTGCTCAAGGTTCGGGTTGAATAGCTAGTTCTTCCAATGTTCTAGCTGAATGAAATCCAGTGAATCATCGAATCGGACTCGCGCTGGGATTGGTATGGTAAAATCGGCGTCATCGTCTTTACAGTGTGTACAATCACTGAACTTTAGGAAGTCGCCGGTCAGAGCTGAAGTTCAGTTATGGTAATGGGCGTTTAGCTTCTGAAGCACACACTGTACACGGTAGACCAATCACAACAGACTGGGAGGGGATTAAAGAGACTGAGGCTGAATCCGAAATCGCCCCCTAAACACTCATTCACTATTCCCTATGTTAGTCCACTAATATAGTTCACTTGAAGGAGTGAGTGAAAACGATTGAGTGAATTGTACATCGGTTATTGCAGTGCAATGTGGGATTGAATGAGTGCACTCAATAACGTCCACTATGGTTTCGGACACCACTACAGATGGCTGTCCCCTCAAATAAAGCCCTATTTGAGGGTATAGGGGGCAATTTCGGATTCAGCCTGAATCTTCAGACAAGTTGTATGAGAATCATTGAAAAATGTGGTGATGTGCAATGCATATTATGAGAAACTGAAAGTGTTTTTTTGACATTTGATGCATGTAAACCTGTTGTAGGAGACGAAAACAAAATTAGCAGCCTTTAAAATAGCATAATAGGGCACTTTAAGTGAAGGTGCTGGTCAAATAAAACACAAAGATATTTATAAATGCAAAATTCCAGTCAACATAGTGGCATGTAACACCATAATAATATCCTCAGGCAGAACGTGCCAGCGAAGCGACATCCCTGAGAATATCTAATCTACCAGTAGAGGCTATCCTTGGCTTGCGGCCTGTCTGTGTATGACACTGGCCCATATTCTCTGGTGTGCTCTCACAGACGGTGGGAAAAGCGCCAGTTGAGTGTGACTAATATCAGGCTCCGAGTAAATTACACCGCTGATCACCGCCACTCGCAAGGAGGTTACAAAATGGCCGATCTGCCGAGGAAAAGTGCCGTTTTACGACTCCTCACCACGGTAAACTTCAAATTAAAGCCTCTGTACTATCCACTTAATGGATGATTGTGGCACAAGTGGGAGAGATTCAAGTGCTAAAGGTTTATAAGATGGCATATCTGAATCCTCCATGTTAGTCTTGAGGTATCGGTGTGGTAGAGTGAGGAATTTTACTGCCTGAGGTTATGCGAGTTAACAACACTTGTGAAAATGTTACATCTAGTCAAGAAATAGTTTTTTTTTCAGGGTATTATAAAGCTCACTTGTGCATCATAAGTGGATCCAATTAAATTGTGCATTGTCCCGTCAATGAAATCAAAGTAATCTCATTCATGCCTGTGTTCAATTCAAGCATGGCGCATAGACGTCACATTCGTTGTCCCCCCTTGACATTCAAAGGCTGCTTGATATCATGTAACATATCTGTCAGCACGATATTCCCTGATATTCATTTCTGTCTTCACAACAATTCAAACATTCAGGCTAAGTTCATGCACTCAGCTCTCGAGGACAAAGCCAGTACTGACAGAAATGTCCTTGCCCTGAGGGCTGCATCCCTAAACATTTGGACTGGTTAAATCATTTAAGACCTTTCAAATATCTGGCACATAATTGAGAGGAATACAAGCGGGGTGATTTTGAGCAGAAGCAAAGGAATAATGGAGCAGTGTAAGGAGACAGTGAGATATGCGAACGGCATGCAGTAAACATGAAGAGCAGTGCTCAAGGCTTGCTCTGGGTCTCTGGAATGAAGAGAAAATGACATATCAGAGACTGGGGCCAGATCAGCAGATAACGGCAGCCTTTAAGTGGCTTCCACGAGTAAACAATGCAGCATTCCTCCAGCTATTGTTTGCAGTATCACCCCATCGCTGCCTCTTCAAACCAACACAGACACACACTTTCATTTGTTTGACTTTGTCATAACTGTTTAGAAACCTACCTTTGAACAGATTTTGACACCACTAAGGTTTAATACTTTTTTGTTATTCATTGAAATAGAAGTTTCAAGTGAATTACTCATGGTATTAAACCCATCTGTGTCTTAGCACAAAGCAAAAATACAGTTAACATCTGTAAACCATAATACATTTACTTACAAATTTCTAGCAACAATCGCCAAGTTTCCATCCACTTTTATTCTCTTATCAATAAAGTAAAAATGCACAAAAATGTAGTGTGCTACCAGTTTACCTTTACGATAACAACTACTTAACCACGCATGCCTACCACTTTGAAAAGCTATGCTCGTCACAAAATTACAGCTCACTCGCTGACGTACCTGACGATTTTGAGAAGAAGTTGAGAAAATAGTGAAATTGCATCTGGAGGTCTATCTTAGGGATAGTTCACCCAAAAATGAAAATCCTGTCATCATTTACTCACCCTGATGTTGTTCTAAACCTGTATGAATTTCTCTTTTCTGTTGATCACCAAAGAAGATCTTTTGAAGAATGTCGGTAACCAAACAGTTTCTGGTCTCCATTGACTTCCATAGCATTGTTTTCTATACTACAGAAGTTAAATGGGGACCAGCTTTCCAACATTCTTCAAAATAGCTCTCTTTTTATTCATTTTTGGGTGAACTATGCCCTTAAGTGTGGAGAATTGGACAGTCGGTGTCATGAATAGGCCTATTGACATTAATACACAGGAATTTCTGCAAATGCAAACATGTCTAACTGTAAATGTAATGTTTTCAAATGGTCAAACAATGTTTTCTTGCTTTAAGCGCGCAAACCTTACTGAAGTCCTAAACACCTAATATTTGTTAGATTTATGCTAATTAGCAAATAATCATAAACACATATAGTTAAGTCATATCAAAGATATATTCTTTGTCTTCATATCTCATGCCATTATCCTTCTGAAGTAACTTTTTCTAAAAATACCTATTAAATATTTTTGCAGAACTTAATTCTAAAAATAAAAATGTACAATAAAATAATCATTTTATTTTAGGGTTCAATTCTCACTATTAACTAGTTGCTTATTAGCATGCATATTACTAGGATATTGGCTGTTTATTGTTTAAACCTAACAACTACCTTACTAACTATTAAGAAGCAGTGAATTGGGAGTTTATTGAGGCAAAGGTCATAGTTAATAGTGGATTAACTATGACTAAAGTGTTACCAGTAATCACTGTATTAACAATGTGGGTTAACACTATGGGCCCTATCACAGACCCGGTGCAATGCGACACCAGGTGCGACGCAAGTATTTTTTGCTAGTTTCAGCCCGACACAGTTATTATTTTCACGTCCAGCACCACGTTGTTTAAATAGCAAATGCACTCGTGCCCATGTTCACCAATGGGCCAACATTCTGAAAACCAGGTGTGTTCAGGTGCATTGTTGGCGTGTATTTTGAGGCATCGACTGCACCATTGACCAACAAAAACCTGGTCTAAAGTCAATAGCGCAGTATTTTTTTGTGTTATTTAAAAGGTGTGCTAGTAATATGCGGCTATAGGCGGGTGCACAACGCTCGTACACTCTGATTATTATACACACAGGGATGCGCAGCAGCACACAAACATTTTTAAATATTAAAAATAAAAGGATTCCTCTCTGGAGAAGCGTTCAGTCTTTCCGCTCGCAAATTCCTCCATGTAAATAGTGAAGAGCAACTGGCTTTTAAAGGAAATGGGAGATGAGACGTTTTTTCTGTAACTAGTAAAAGTACACCTGCGCCGTGTGCTTCAGACCAGGCATTCAAATCATTAAAATAGGGCCCTATATTCCTAAAAACAATATTTGATAATCCAAAAGGCCAAAGTTCCTTAAAGCCCGGGATACATTTTTATTAGCTGGATAGTAGGTTGTAGCAGCAAACACACTGTGAGGTGATCATGCTGAATTGCTGACACTGTCAGAAAATTGTCGTAGGCTATCTTTGGTCTCATCATGACTGTGACAGCGGCCGTCTTTGAACCTCTCTCACTGTATGACATAGGACCACCGATTAGAAGCCACAATCACAGAAATCGCCACGATTGCTTCATGATGGCAATCTTTCGACTGGGACAGACACAAATCGTACAATGTATCCCGGGCTTTAATCGCTACAATTTTACAGCATGAACACCAGATTTGTTTTTCTATGGGCATAAATAATGCAATGCATAATGTTCCACTTTAGATCCCTGAACAAAATGAGGCAAAAATTATATTGCACGACAGTATGTTTAGCAGTATATCATTTGTGTCCTCTTCAGTCAATGGCATATCACAGACATCGAATAAGGTGTGTTAAAGTGAAGGACCACCATTTGCAATGTTTGTTTCCCCCTCAGCTGGGAATTGGCCAGACGTGTTTCACTGGGAAATGTTTTACAGGGGAACAAAGCAACGACTATGAACATATTCTATCTCTCTAGCATAACTCTTTCTCCACTCTCAAATAATTCATCAAATGAATACTCACGACTTCTGTGGTACCGACTTGGTTGCAGGCTTGTTACTAGGAACATTGCAGCGTTCTGTGAAAAGAGTTTCACAAAAATGTCAGCAATCAGGTTTGACTGCACACCAAATACCAGGAATATGGCACATGATAACACAGCATTCTATGTTATTCGAAGTTTATTGCACTTTTTTTTTTTTTTTGTCAGTACTGTTTGACAATGAATTTAGCATGAGCTAAAATGTGACATGTAGAAGCAAGATGTTTCTTACTTCCATTGAATCCTGAGGTCACAAGCTGGGAATCCTGCAATAGAAAGAGAGAGAGAGACAGATGTAGTGAAATACAACAACTAAAAAAAAAAATAAATTAAAAAATACTTACAAAAAATGATAAAATAAAATAAAATCAAGCATGTTAATACAATCTGACTGAAAAAAACATCAGTGCTATATTCTGTGCATTAACTCACATGGAGCAGCCACAGATGGGAAATAGTTCTGCTGATAGCTTTAATTGATTTTACACTAATACAATTAGAGCAGGCACACAAATCACACTTGAGCGGTAAGCGATGCGGTGGAGAGATGTCTGCGCCCGCCGATGGCACATTACGTCGGGATTTATAGAGTCAGCGTATTATTAGCAGTGTCATCCAGGCCAACTTATGAGATTCAGATCATGCCCTATTAAGAGGCAAACGGCGGACGCCATGGCTAAGAGAAAAGAGCATCATGGGATTTGAAGGGAACTTGAGTGTAAAGTCCAGAGCTTACACGCATAATATATATTTTTTCTTTAACAGGCCTGTTATATCAATTTGGAATATCATTCCCAAGCTCTGCAGGTTTATTCTTACAGGTAAAACTACTGCAAACGTGATGAAATGGTTTAACCTGTTATATAATACACATGGTGTGTAGAATAACTGGCTAAACAGAGTTTTTGAAAGTCATGTAACTATCAGACGCAACATGGGTCACGCTTTGCCTGAGCCAAAGCAGCTGAGAGGTAAATACATTCTGACATCATGCTAATGACAGTCCTTCCAACATCTCAGGACGCCTGTCACATGACATCAGGTGAAGAGTGATACATGAACTTTATGACAACAGCCCAAAGTCTGCTCAGACAAAAAAAGAAAAAAAAGAAACTCATTTGATAAAGCCAAAGGTCTCAAACACTAAACTATAAATTATAACCAGATTTACCTGCAAATATTATGATCATGTCATGCAGATTTCCAATGCTGAATGTTAACAATGTAGCCGAAAGTGAGATTTTCAGCATGTAAATGTTGAATTTCCTAAAGTAGTTTATAAAAACTAAGTAGTAGATTATAAAAATAGCTTGTTTAAATTGCGTCTGTGCAAACCATTTGAGATTAATTAGTTCTAGAAACTGTGAAGAAAAAACAATAACTGTTTCTGTAAATACACCGATCAGGCATAACATTATGACCAGTGAAGTGAATAACACTGATTATCTCTTCATCACGGCACCTGTTAGTGGGTGGGATATATTAGGCAGCAAGTGAACATTTTGTCCTCAACGTTGATGTGTTAGAAGCAGGAAAAATGGGCAAACTTAAGGACAATTGTGATGGCTAGACGACTGGGTCAGAGCATCTCCAAAACTGTAGCTCTTGTGGGGTGTTCCCGGTCTGCAGTGGTCAGTCTCTATCAAAAGTGCTCCAAGGAAGGAACAGTGGTGAACCGGCGACAGGGTCACGGGCGGCCAAGGCTCATTGATACACGTGGGGAGTGAAGGCTGGCCCATGTGGTCTGATCAAACAGACGAGCTACTATAGCTCAAATTGCTCAAGAAGTTAATGCTGGTTCTGATAGAAAGGTGTCAGAATATACAGTGCATCATTTTGTTGCATTTGGGGCTGCATAGCCGCAGACCAGTCAGGGTGCCTATGCTGACCCCTGTCCACCGGACCACTGGACCACGGAGCAATGGAAGAAGGTGGCCTGGTCTGATGAATCACATTTTCTTTTACATCACGTGGATGGCCGGGTGTGTGTGTGTCGCTTACCTGGGGAACACATGGCACCAGGACGCACTATGGGAAGAAGGCAAGCCGGCGGAGGCAGTGTGATGCTTTGGGCAATGTTCTGCTGGGAAACCTTGGGTCCTGCCATCCATGTGGATGTTACTTTGACACGTACCACCTACCTAATAAAGGTATGCCTGATCGGTGTATCTCAAAATGATTCGTATCTGTATCTGTAATCGGATAAAACCGAAAGTGGGTGGGGTTTAAAGTTCGAGTCCCGGCTTGGGAACCTTTCCGGTTCCCAATAAATAAATATTTTAATATCTTCTAATTAATACAATAATATACAATTTTAAATAAAATGAGTTATGTCAGGACAGTTATCCAAACTCTATATTAAAATAGCTGATTAGAGAACATGGAAGATGAAATAAAACATTCAGTGGTTGAAACTGGCTAAAACAACTTTTACTATGCATAAAAATGCAAATATGAACAAATTATAGGCTACATAATAAATGCTGTCTCCGAGAGAGAGTGAGCAAGAGAAACATATAGGCCAATTATGTAGACTATCATATCGCATAAGGTTAAAAACCATTTAAATAGACATATCAATTAGTAGAGAATGTGTATGATGTAGATTTTATCTGATATTACTCTTGCCAATATCTGATTTCTGAGAGATGTGCAGAGATGCAATAAGTTATGTGACTTTGGGCACATCCCTACTATTTACCCTATGTTTGTGTGTGCTGTATTTTTATGTTTGTTAGAGTATTGCATTGCTACCTTAGAAACACGCTAAGCCTCCTATGGCGTGTGGAGTTGCTACTTATGTGGAGCGTTCCAAATCAAGTTAGAAGGTGTCTGAGTAGGCAGTAGACAGCTCACTCGGTTTTTGAACAGAGCCAGAATCAGATTGAAGAATATAAACTTTCCATTTAGACCCCATTTAGAATTTTATGTCATGATACTATGTAATGTTGGCGATGAAGTCAACAATGAAGAAAAGTTCAAAGGCACAGAGAGAGAAAGAGAGAGAGAGGGAGAGAAACAGCCCACCTTTGAAGGGATGGGAAACTTGGTCTGTTCAGCTTTTCCTGGTGTGTGGATGGCAGTGAGAGGTGGAGGCCAGGAGTGGGTCATCTCCTACAGGAGAACAACAATAACACAATACTAGTTATTATAATAGCACACACAGACAGATGGTCAGATAGACAGACCGGTAGATGGACAGACGGACGGACGGACAGACGGATAGAAAAGATAGATAGATAGATAGATAGATAGATAGATAGATAGATAGATAGATAGATAGATAGATAGATAGATAGATAGATAGATAGATAGATAGATAGATAGATAGATAGATAGATAGATAGATAGATAGATAGATAGATAGATAGATAGATAGATAGATAGATAGATAGATAGATGTTTCCAATTGGAAAACTGATTAAGGTCTCATAAGAGCACAACTACACAAATAAACATCTTGTTGAATTAGCAGAAGTGATAGCGATAATGACAATTGCAAGCAATGACAGATAATCCCTCTGAGGAGAGCTTGTTTATTAAACATTGTTCCAAGAAATCTACCATCTTGCCTAATGACATCACACGCAAGAATACTGTGAAATCTCCGGGGCAAGTATGGCACACTCTCTCCTAAGAAAACCTGTGTTATTACATTCTAGAAAAATGCACACAAAATCCATTCATTTCTCTTCAGTGGGGGCAAGGCATGGCGGTGGAAGCTTTGAGTTGCAAATGAAATTTATTAAAAGCAACGGAGCGTTGCTCCTGGAGCCAAACAAGGTTATCCAAACACGAGCAGGCCGGATCAGAGACTGTTTACTCTTATGGTTCTTGGACAGCTCAGCTATACATCCCACACATATCTGTGTTCAGATGGGAAACATTTCGTTCGGACAACCTTCAATGTCCTTAGAAATATTAGAAAAGTGCTACATTTGAATTACATACTAAATATGATTTATATTTTTCTCTTTTTGCCTTCCTCTTTATTCGCTTGCAATAACACAAATGCCCTTAATACTTAAAAACGTATGTATTGGCATTACATAACAACATATCAATCCAAGTAAAAAAATAAAAAAATAAATAAAGGAAGAAAGTACACATTTCAAACATAAAATTTAACAAAAAGATGTGTTCGTTTTCAAATATTAAAATATTAGGTATACTGTTTAAATCTTGTGTCTTCATTCATCTACTAAAACACACCAGTTGATTGGAAGTCATTGCAACAATGGCTCGGCAAAGGGATATCAGATCTGAGAAAAGCTTCTGCAGCATTATTGCATTGTTACATTGTATCTAATGCAAAGACATTCATACTCTTCTACTCTATACACGTTTGACAGACAGGAACATCTCAGTACACATGACAGGGACATGTGGACTGTTGATGGCCATATTGATCTCCACCCCGTCCTCTTTATTAAGTGGTTAAAGTGTGTCTGCATGCTCTCATCTGATTTCCACATGCCTCAAAGCCAAGTGTTCAGGATCTGCCAGAATAACACGAGTTAACTACATTAACTCACTGTATGAAGTTTCATTTTGTTTTTACACACATTTAGTTTATCATCATCATCATCATCATCATCATCATTTATTGTCATTGATGCAGCATATTCGTCATTAAGATATTCTCAGTCATTCTAAAATCCAGCTAAAGCTGCAAATCTGCTCAACCTGGCTCTGTTAAAGATGTTTTATGACCAATGGTATTATGTAATGGGAATGTGTGCATGAGCCCTGATCAGGATTTTCTGCTCTTTGGAATGTGTGTTGATGGCTTAGACTTTTTCTCCATGGAGAATCACTTCACTTCTTGGAGCTCTTTGAGAACAGGAGATAAATGGGCTGATGGGCCTTTGATGCAGCGTCTCCAGTCTTTCAGAAGAGCAGGGGTTTGCGCTACTGCATGCACACACAGTTTTACGGGTGTTGATCTAGTCGTAAACAAGGTCATTAAGATTTTTGGTCACACTTTAGGGTCCAATTCTCACTATTAACTAACTATAAACTACGACTTTTGCCTTAATAAACTCCTAGCTACTGCTTTTTAATAGTTAGTAAGGTAGTTGTTAAGTTTAGGTATTGGGTAGGATTAAGTACGGTGGCCCAGTAGTGCACAACACAATGAAATTTAAAAAGCAAACATAAAGCCGCAACACAACGAAATAAAGCCACAACACAACAAAATCAAGCCATAACACAACACAACGAAATCAAGCCATAACACAACAAAATCAAGCCTCAATACAACGAAATCAAGCCTCAATACAACGAAATCAAGCCATAACACAACGAAATCAAGCCGCAACACAACGAAATCAAGCCGCAACACAACGAAATCAAGCCGCAACACAACGAAATCAAGCCTCAATACAACGAAATCAAGCCATAACACAACACAACGAAAAAGCCGCAACACAACGAAAAAGCCGCAACACAACAAAATCAAGCCGCAACACAACAAAATCAAGCCACAACACAATGAAAAAGCCACAACACAACAAAATCAAGCCACAATACAACGAAATAAAGCCACAACACAACGAAAAAGCCACAACACAACGAAATAAAGCCACAATACAACGAAATCAAGCCACAACACAACATAACGAAAAAGCCACAACACAACGAAAAAGCCGCAACACAACAAAATAAAGCCATAACACATCGAAAAAGCCACAACACAATGAAATCAAGCCATAACACAACACAACGAAAAAACCACAACACAATGAAATCAAGCCACAACACAATGAAATCAAGCCATAACACAACACAATGAAAAAACCACAACACAATGAAATCAAGCCACAACACAATGAAATCAAGCCACAACACAATGAAATCAAGCCATAACACAACACAACGAAAAAACCACAACACAATGAAATCAAGCCACAACACAATGAAATCAAGCCACAAAACGAAATCAAGCCACAACACAATGAAATCAAGCCATAACACAACACAACGAAAAAACCACAACACAATGAAATCAAGCCACAACACAATGAAATCAAGCCATAACACAACACAACGAAAAAACCACAACACAATGAAATCAAGCCACAACACAACGAAATCAAGCCACAACACAACGAAATCAAGCCACAACACAACGAAAAAAACACAACACAATGAAATCAAGCCATAACACAACACAACGAAAAAACCACAACACAATGAAATCAAGCCACAACACAACGAAATCAAGCCACAACACAACGAAATCAAGCCACAACACAACGAAAAAAACACAACACAATGAAATCAAGTCACAACACAACGAAATCAAGCCATAACACAACACAACGAAAAAAACACAACACAATGAAATCAAGCCACAACACAACACAACAAAAAAGCCACAACACAATGAAATCAAGCCACAACAAAATCAAGCCATAACACAACGAAAAAAAGCCACAACACAATGAAATCAAGCCAAAATACAGCGAATTATAGCCACTATAGCGTATGAGTGTGTGTGTGCATACGAGCATGTGCGTGCGAGTGTGTGTGAGCGTTATTGTCTCTTAAGTACACTACTTGACAGTTTCATGCGCTTTTAGTATTTACTAGTGTTTATTAGTTCTAAATGCTCCTGTCGTCTGCTGTGTTCAGACTTTTGTTTGACTATAGTAGAGAACGTATTCGATTTCGAAGGCAGTGTATGACTTCTGTTCAAAAACAGTCTAAGATGTTTTTAAAAGCTGAACTATAACTGTTTTAAACTTGACACACTGTTTTAAAAGCAACTCTACAGTACATGCATCCATAAATTTACATAATAGAGTAACCAGATAATAGAGCGAATTACATATTCAACAAATATTTAGGCTAAATACCAGTAACCTTTTATTGCACAAATCTTTTACAGTTCAAAACAAAAACTGAGACTTCTGTTATGCATAATAACAGAAACATTGCTCACGGCAGGTTATTTAAAGTCCCATACTAACTGTCTTGAAATGTATTGTTGGATGCGTTGGATTTGTTAAAAAGGTGGCGCTTTGATGGCTGCAGGGGTGATGTTTCAAAGGAGATGAATTTGGAGATGCCACTTCACTGAGAGATGTTAGACGGTGCTGACAGTACACAAGCCCCACACGCTCTCAGCATGCTAACATCCCGCCTTCCTCTCTGAATCCATTACCTTTAAAGTGCCAAAAATATTAAAGCTAAAACAAAACTCTGAATAAATCAACTACTCAGCCACACTAATCGACGAGTCAACCATCCTGGCCCATGCTTACTTTTTTGACAAGAAACTACGACAGTAATATATAATATTTTGCCTCTGTCACAGTTATGTTCAGTTTGTTTTAGTTTTCATGGACATTCAGTTTGTTTTCATTAGTCACATGCCTTCCTTTGTTCAGTTTTCCAGCCACCTTTTAGTTGTCATGGTAATTCATTTGGTCATCACATGTGTTCACCATTATCTCCCTCATGTACCATGTATTTAAGTTGCTGCCTGTTCACTCTTCAGTTGTCTGGTATTGTTTGTGTCCTGTGCACACAGTTTCACACGTTGGCTTGTTATTTGGATCTTATTAATAAATCCTGTGTTATCTTTATCTTCAGCTTCATCATCGTCTTCATCTTCCTAGAACCTGAGTGTGATATTTTTTTTACTTAAATGAAATTTTAGGTTACCCGGAAGAGCACTTTTTACAGTGAAGTAATCTGTACTAGTCACATACTATGTCTTTGTTAAAAAAATCATCTTGAATGTAGAATTGTCAATACAGCTGAAAATTGAGAGAGCATCACATGATCTTGATAAATTGATGTTGCCTTCCTAAAATGGTTTTGTTTGAAATCATCATTATGGTTGGGCACATCATTCTTTTGGTTGGGCACTTGGACTTTATATTTATATTATTGTAATCCTCTTCCTAATGATGTAGCGATGCAATCAAGTTATTTGTGGTTTCAGAGGAAGAGAAATAACAGATAGATTGGCTAGGTCAGTGGTTCTCAAACCTGTCCTGGGGACCTCTCACCACTCCCTCATCAGACACACCCAATTTAGGTCTTGCAGTCTCTACTAATGAGCTGATGATTTGAATCAGGTGTGTTAAATGAGGGAGACATGCAAAATGAGCACTGGTTGGGGGTCCCCAGGACAGGTTTGAAAACCACTGGGTTAGGTGACCTAACTTCTAACTAGATCAGGGGAGGTGAACTCCGGTCCTGGAGAGCCTCAGTCCTGCAGAGTTCAGATCCAACCCTGATAAAACTCACCTGCCTGTAGCTTCCTAGTAACCCTTCATTGGTTGATTAACTTGTTCGGGTGTGTTTGATTAGGGTTAAAGCAAAACTCTGCAGGTCTGTGGCTCTCCAAGACCGATGTTTGCCACCACTGAACTAGATCACTGACAAGTCTATTTTTCATGTAGACTTATGATCTATTAAAGCTCTATTGGCTAGCACTAATGGCATGAACACATTTTTATTGTGAAACATCAAACATTTAAGGGGGTTGATATAATCCCCCTGTATTTGTGAAAATATTTTGCGATTGACCTTGTTTGAGTCACACACAGGCTTTAACATTCAGTATGCAAAACACAACAATGGTAAAAAATAAATTTTGATAAGACTCTGACAATTACAAAAGATTTGTATTTGTTCTTTGTTGTGCTACTACTGACACAAGACAGCAAAAAAAAAGATAAAGGAAAAAATAGTCAATTAAAGCAATTGCTTAATTTATTCATGCTGCAGTGAACCCTGGGAGTCGGTAATTCTGAGATTTTTACAGTTAAGTTCAGCAAATTATTGGACATTAAGTAAAGTTAACTAAAACATCTCTTATGTTTGCCTTTTAATTTTTGTCAAGGTGACATATTTGATCATTCTAAATCTATTTAATACATTTTACATATTTACACTAATTGTAAATTTTTTTATATGTTTTTGAACAAAGTCTCTTCTGCTCACAAAGGCTGCATTTATTTGAAGAAAAATAAAGTAAGATTAGTAATATTATGACATATTATTCCAATTTAACATTATAAAAATATAAATAAAAAGCATAAAAATAAATACAATAAAATGGTAATATTTTAAATATATATATATATATATATATATATATATATATATATATATATATATATATATATATATATATATATATATATATATATATATATATATATATATATATATATATTTTAAGATAGCCAGCCAGCGACAGTATTTTTTAATAATTTTCAACTTAGAATATTTTGTTGTATGAATATCTGAAGCTGAACATAGAATATATCAAAAGGAAAACAGAGCTTCTGCTTTTTTAATTTTTAATTTTATAATTTTTATAATCAAAACTTTAATGTTGCTAAGTTTCATAACAAATAAACATTTTAGCAGCTAAAAACGTGTTTTTGTCAAAAACTACATCTGTATTGAATTCAGAAAGATTCAGAAAGATTCTCAAATCATCTTTAACACCCTAAAGCTTCACAGTCCTGTAGCTCGTCCTGGGTCGACATTTCATTCAGTGACATTAGGCAGTTTTGATTTATATGCTGTTGAATGTTTGATGAATGCTTTAGCTTACATGAGCGTAAGCAATGCTTCTATAACTTGTTTCTGCTTCTACCTCTGGAGATCCTCTACTCTTTGAGAAGATCCGTAACAGCGACCCCCCTACCATATAACAGTGAAAATATGGATTTCTGGAAAATTCTGTCAATGGCGGGGAAAGAGTTAATTAGATAGCTTCATATCTGTACCATTAAATGCAGTGGAACCATTTTTGTAATTGACTTTACTGGGTAATAGAAGTTCTCAGCATGAAAAATGACTAACATTCACCACTGCATTTCTAACTGTACAAAAGATATTATTACTTATGAAACTCTTTGAAAATATTAATTATGTTATTTTAACTCCGCTCTATTAGCTAGCAATTATCCATTGGCGAAATGAGGATTGAATCCATAGAGACTGAAGCAAAACACGTCCTCATTCATGAGTCACATGTGAGTCAACATAAGCAAGCTGAAGTGTGAGGCAGTTCCTCTGAGTAAAGTAAACCCACCATGCACTTCAACAGACACATGTACTCTGGGTTGCCTTGGCAACTCTTCACTGACAGAATACAGGATGTTCTAACAGAGTCAGTTCACTGCACCGTCCTCAATTACATTGATATCTGTGGTGTCATGTCTTAACATCACAAAAAAGATCCAGGACTAGACATTTTGAGAAGCTCAATGGGTAACGCTTCATATGAAGGTCCATATAAAATGCCTAATAAATGTATAAATGCATTCACAATTATTTAGAATAAACCTTTGTACCTTTAATAAGTGTAATAAATTGAAACTACATGTGTATGTGATAACATGGTTTATAATGCATTATACAGAGTTTGAATAAGAGTTAAGTATTTGTATTTATGTAAATGTCTTTGCAACTACTCATAACAATATATAATAGATTACATGTGTATGTTTTAGAAAGTATAAAGAATAATTTCAGAATGCATCATAGCACGTCATCACTTAAAGGGGTCATGAACTGAGAAATCAAATTTATATTTACATATAAGAGGTCATCATGCTATAAGAATATGCTGTAAGAGTCAATTAGTTCAAAAACAGCTTTTATTTAAACCAAGCCTAGAGAATGACTCATTGTGGAATGATAAGTGAAAGACCGCCTCTGCAGAAGAAGATCAACGCCTACTTCATCGTTGTAATTTTGGCCCTGCCCACTGGCATGTTAGTGAGATGACGAGGAGTGAAGAGTGATACAGGACTAAAAAATAACGTTAACTTCCAAAGGATCCTAATGCTAGGAATGTGGTTAGTTATTGTCAACAACGTGAATGTCTCAGTTGAGCATTATTTATTTATATTCGGTACATTTCACTGTGGATTCTTTAATAAATCAGTCGCAATTTTGGCGCAGGCTTTGCTAACAGACTTTAACGATATAGACTCGACAACATGTAAGTAACTGTGTTAATTCTAATGCCTGATCTGTGATCAGTGATTTATGATATGTAATGAGTCACGTACAGTCAGATGTTCTTTGCTATGTGTCAGTAAATCAAACAAGTGACTAAACTGTCAACTTCGCATTTTTTTCTCTTAGTAAGATGAAAATAATCTGTTATTTAAACTGTGATCAAAGAACGCTCCCTTTACAATTGTTGGGGCTGTCAATCAAACAGCGTGAGTT
>CM031956.1:6143767-6166267 GCA_018749465.1 Paracanthobrama guichenoti | reverse complement strand
TGATATGTATAAATCGCACAGACTCAGAGCCAATAAAACATGTTCTCTGTGATAATAATCTAGTATGTCATTCCAAATTATAGCCTGGTAATATCAAATGCTTTTGAAATCAAATAAGATAGTTAGAGAAGTATTCTGTGTTGGTTCCACTATGAGATTTGCTACTGCCACTTTAATGTTCTCAGGCTCAGACTGTGAGCTACAATCAGATTCCGGTTCATTCTGGGCAAAACAAGAGCTGTAAGACATACCAGACATCATTACGGATTGTGAGACAGCTGGAGTTGAGAATACACCTACACAGACAGACCAGCTAGTACATTCAGAGAAACAACGTACAGCGATCTGGTATCAGCAGGCCTCTCTCGCTGTCATTTTGGTCTAGAAACATACAGCCAGGGCTGAGGTCCCAGAGGTCCGGACCTCGGTATTTTACAGAGTTGTATATAATAAAGGTTGTGAAATAATTGCTGGTCACACTTTATATTAGATGTACGGGTTAGTTCACCCAAAAATTAAAATTCTGTCATTAATTCCTCACCCTCATGCCGTTCGACACACGTAAGACCTTTGTTCATCTTCGGAACACAAATTAAGATATTTTTGTTGAAATCCGATGGCTCAGAAAGGCCTCCATTGGCAGCAATGACATTTCCTCTCTCAAGACCCATAAAAGGTACTAAAGACGTCGTTACAAAGTCCATCTCACTACAGTGGTTCTACAATCATTTTATGAAGCGACAAGAATAGTTTTTGTGCGCAAAAAAAACAACAACTAAATAACGACTTTTATAGAGATGGCCGATTTCAAAACACTGCTTCATGAAGCTTCGGAGCATTATGAATCAGTGTATTGTTTCATGATTCGGATCGCGTGTCAAACCGCCAAACTGCTAAAATCACATGACTTTGGCGCTCCGAAACGCTGAATTCTCGTCGCGTCATAAAATTTTTGTAGAACCACTGTAATGAGATCGACGTCTTTAGTACATTTTATGGGTCTTGAGAGAGGAAATGTCATTGCTGCCAATGGAGGCCTTTCTGAGGTGTTAGTAATATGTGCCTATTGGCGGGTGAACAACACGTGTACACTCTGCTTACTACACACACAGAAGCGCAGAAGCACACAAACATTTTTTAAATATTAAAAATAAGGGGATTCCTCTCTGGAGAAGCATTTAGTCTTTCTGCTCGCAAATTCTGCCACGTAAATAGCGAATCCGCCATGGTGCAAGTGCAGCTGGCTTTTAAAGGGAATGGGAGATGAGACTCTGATTGGTTTATTGCATCATTAAGCTAGCAAAAGTGGATTTGGACACACCTTAAGTGCATGCGCTTCATGCGCTCACATCGGGCCGTCTGTGTTCATATTGCATTTCAAAACACGTTTTCTACTATTGAGGTGGGATATGGGTAAGGTTAGGGACAGGTGTGGTGGGATGGGTGGGTTTAAGGGTGGATTAAGAAGGTAAGGGCAGTGTAATTATAGATGTAATTACAGAGATTAATTGCAGTTGTAATTACATGCAGGTGTTTTTAAAAATATAAATACAATGTAAAACATGTATGTATACAATGAGTGCACTGTATCAAATTATTAATTAAATGTTAGTACATAGTGGTTAAAGACACTTAATATAAAGTGGGACCTAATTGCCTAATATTACGCTCTCATCTGAGCTGCCGCATCGGTCTGTCACCGCTTGTCAATGTCAAAATGTTTGAAATGACCAATCACATCAAAGTAGGCGGGCTTTATGTTTACAGACACTGCTAAGCACAAATTCCATAAAGTGTGAGATAATATGGAAATGTTAAACGACCAGCAGAAATAATATCTTTCTCTCTTTCTCTATTTATATAGCACTATTAACAACAACCGAAGTTGACCAAAGTGCTTTACATAGTCGATTCACAAACAAACACAATTTATAAAACAACATTTAAAAACATGTGGTTTATACAGTATATGCCCCCTTCATTAAATTGGCTTTCAGCAAATTCTTAAAAATCAGGCAGGGATGTGGCAGACCTGATGGATAAAGGTAACTCATTCCAAAGTCTCGGCGCTATTACCACAAAGGCTCGGTCACCTTTATGTACCCGGGTTGTCCTGGGCACTACAAGGAGGTTTTGGTTTTCTGAACAAAGTGTTCTTTTAGGATTATAAGGGAGATTTGTATAACCAGCAGAATGACCAGCAGCAATAATCAGGGATGCAAACTAATAAAACTTTGTCTAATTTTGCCATTTTTATTTTTTTATTTACATGATTCATGTGATGTAATCTGTAACTGTCAATGTGATGAGACAAGAAACATTAACAAAGCAGTTTTAAATCATATGCAGAAAGTTTGAGGATTAAAATTGGATGGTCTCAAACTTTCTGCAGTAAACACTGATAAAACCGAGGTTGTGATAATTGGTCAGGGATCGAATAAAAGTCAGGTTGAGTTAGCTCTTAATAAGGTTTTTCTGAATATTAAGCAGGTAGTTAGAACTGTGGGTGTTTATTTTCACACCAACCTAATCTTTGAATATATTTTGAGACAAAGGTCATCTTAATGATTTTCAGTTTTGTTAAAAATAACAGTTTTTCTATAATGGAAGAATATAGGAGCTTTCACACCGTGTAGTTATAGGAATTTAGTTATAGGAACTAACCATCATGGTGGTTCCCCGAGAACTAAAAGTTCCCCTAGGAACATTTTCCTGCTTGCATTCGGACCATCAGTAGTAACTCTGAAGTGACGTAAGCCGCGCTTGTTGTGACTTTTATTTTGACAGCGCACAGCCTGAGCACACAGCGCTCACATTCTCCGTCTTCATTAGTTTAATGAACTGTTCTGTTTAACAGTCCTGTTTAATACGTTATTATATAGAACTGTTATACAAAGAAAGACTGTATATGAAAAAGTATCAGCGTTAGCCGTGTGATTGATGTCCAATGTCACTAGTTTAGCAAAAAATATAATCATGTTTCACTTGGCCCCCTCAAAGTTGCATTGGATTTTCTCTTTAGCATAAAGGATGAGAGGTCCATCTATCACTGTTTTCCATGTTCGTAGAGTTTGTTTCTGGAATAGATATATAGGCTATAATCTGTGTGCGTAGACGGCTTTTAAAAAAAATGGCGGGTGCTGGTGTTTCGGCCAATCAGCATACACTAACGACACCGGTGCTTTCTATTGTGCTGGGTTACTCTGAAGTAGGGGCTAAATTAGTTCTCCTAAGAGGAGTTCCTAGAACTAAATTCATTCTTAGTTCCTGCGGTGCGAACACGCCAAAATCTGGGCACATCCGCCATTAGTTATAGGAACTATGAAAAGGTTCCTCTGGTGTGAATGCCCCCTGTGTAAAAGTATGGTATTTGGGGTAAAGGCGCTCCTACTTTCAGGGAAACAGACACAATAATTAACATGATAATAAACATCTGGCTGACCTTTTCATTTGTTGACATGACATGATTAGATTCAGATGGGAAATATCATATACTAAGTTGGATGTCCACCTTAGAGATAATACCCATATTTATAATGAAACCATCATATTTAAAAATATGATATTAATCATATCATATAATAAATTATTTATAGTTACTACTGTAAATCAATATTACATTATTATGGGATCTCCTGCAATGCTTTCAGAATCTTTACTTTTTAAAATGATTTTGTTTCTGTATTTTTGAAAATATACTTTTATATTAACATACTTTAATGACAGTATATTTATTGAACAAAAATGACTTATTTTTTAAAATAAACAGTACAAACTTTGCTAAAGTGATTGTTTGAACAGGTATAAACTAGACATTATTAAAAATGTATTATTTTAGCTAAATTATTTGTATCAGTAACGTGTGCCTTTTGCCCCATGTGTGGGGAAAAGGCCCACCTCATCACCTCATACAATAATTGTAACCACAATAAAGTATGATAATTTAAAGAAAACAAGGCATTACAAGACTGGATGAAATAAAAGCATGAACTTTGTGTGTCCAGGTTCATATATGTTTGTATTGAGCAACAGATTCTGTGTGAAAATAAACAGTGGTTAATTTCTTTTAAAAATCATATACATTTTTTTCTGCAGTCATACACTGGAGTAGTGAAAGCACATTTTTGCATTGCTTACCTGTTCATTTTAGGTAAGATAAGATTTTACAAAGCATTAAATGGCACTGGCATCACATAGGCAGTGTAGCTGAGCTTTGAGACGAAACAGTGAGATGTCTTAGATAATATTAGAATTATTATTATTTATTTTTGTACAGATTGCTGGCTGTTCCAAGAACAACATATAAAACTAAAGGAGACATTTGAAGTAAAGGCTCCCGATTGAATGGTTTGCCAGTGGATATTCGATCTGCTGAATGTGTGTCTGTTTTTAAATCTCTTTTAAAAACGCATTTAGTTTTAGTATAACCTTCCATTTGATAATTTGGTTGTTATGGTAACATTTTGAATGTTCTTTGAGTGATCTGAAACATGTATACATGTATGTATGTATGTATGTATGTATATATATATATATATAACAATATTGACAATATTAAAGATCAGATAACTCTGAACAAAGGTTCTATTGATATTACTTGAACAGGGCTTGTTCATAACTTTGAGAGAACATTGCCTGTTGCTGTGATGGAACTTTATATTCATGTGATGTGCCACGTCAACTAACGGGAGGCAAACACATTTTGATGATTTAATGGAACATAACTGTGGTTTCCGGGTTCACAGCTTTATCCTTGATTCAGATATGCTCTGTTCTTTGTAGGATTTGTCTTGCTGTAATGTTAGATTGATTGGCACTCGTTTCAAAGAGACGGTGCTCTTTGTTCAGTGAGGTGATTCACTTTTCTTATCCTTCTTTTTGTACCTGTGGATTCCTGCCAGAGGTTGACACTCTCTCTGTCCTTTTCTGTCTGTTCCACTGAGATGAGAGGCAGAATGGGACTTTGTAGATCAAGGGTTGCTCATATATATTAGGACCAGGGTGGGATGAATCACTTGTTGGAAACAGCAAAAGTGTCCTCTGGGGCATAGCTGGGATTTTTGGGCACCTGATAGTACATTGCTTTGGGCCCCTGACTAAGACCAAGGGCTACACCATATAGCCTATCGAAATAAAATAGAAAGCGCTGGCTTAGTGCAATTACCAATTCGCAAAGACTGTAATTTTATTAACCAAACATTTTGTGATGTGTGTTTCAGAATGAAGTGATACTGTGTGTATTTACACACAAGCAGCCAATGATTCATTGTTTTCAGCATCGCAGAGCATCTCGGTTTGCAGTAAAAGCTTCAAACTCCATCTGTGCATGTGAGTTTGGGTCACTTTTAATGTGGATTTGGGAATGCAACTTGTCACAAATTTCACCAGATTTGTAATGAGAATTGCTTAGACATGTTGCCAAATATGGGGAATCTTTTAGGGCTCCCTACAGTTAATAAAAGCTTGATTCGTTTGTTTGTATTTTAATGCCATTTTAGCTTCTTTTGCTACTTTCATAGCAAAAATCATACTTGAGCTTCTAACACTTTAAATGCAAACTAAGACCATATATATAATATATATATATATATATATATATATATATATAT
This sequence comes from Paracanthobrama guichenoti, assembly GCA_018749465.1. Lineage (NCBI taxonomy): Eukaryota > Metazoa > Chordata > Actinopteri > Cypriniformes > Gobionidae > Paracanthobrama > Paracanthobrama guichenoti. The sequence goes on along the minus strand of CM031956.1, from coordinate 6,160,658 downwards.
ATATATATATATATATATATATATATATATATAAAATACAAAGCAGGTCATTGCAATTTTACACAATAATATAAAATAAAAATATTATTGTTTTTATTAAATACTACATTACAACAGTATTATTATAATAATAATCAGGGCTTGACATTTACTTTCTTTGCTCACCAGCCACTGTGTGTCACCTCATGGTGTTGATGTCAAAATTGTGGCCAGTGAAAATGCTGAGTGGCTTGGAAAACCACTGGCCACAATTTTGACATCAACACCATGAGGAAAAACTGCCATATAGATATTTTTAATATTGTCTCATAACTCACAAGTATATTAGTTTCACTTTAAGACCTGATACACGGATCCATTATACCATTACACATGTATTTTATTTCTCAACGGTTTACATTCACTTATCATAACTGACTATGTTTATGTGAATATTCACCATTAACTGGCATTTTGACCTTAATTTGTGTGCATTTGACAGTTTAAGTGCAATAAACAGAGAAAAAGAACATGGGTCCAAAAAAGTTCCAGTTTGATCATATCACTCCATAAAACCATCTTCTAGAACTCCACAGGTCTATCCAAATGAAGTTTAGCAAATTCAAGTTGGCCTTTTATGTTCCAGTCTAGTGTTCTTCTTATATTCTGCATTGCAATGTTTTTTCCTCCTTTCATCAGGTCATCTTGCAAGTCTTTGGCGGTAACTTGAGGGTTTTTCTCAGATGCTCTGATCAAACATTTTATTCCCCTTAATAATATTGTGATTTTTCTTCAAAACCCCCAATGGTTTTCTGGGACAACAAATTGTAAACTTATGAATAAGGCTGCCAGCTGTGTCTCTAGGCACTTTTAGTATTTTGGAAATCTTCTGGTAGCCATACACTTTCTAATCTAATAAAACTATTTGTTCTCTATAGCTTTTGTGAGAGCTCTTTTGCTACACAACTTTAGACATGCATCCTATCATCCTGTCATCTTAACAACAAACAGGATGGTATGTAATGGGGAGCAACATTATGAAATATCATATATCTCCAATTATTGGGGGTGACTTGTCCCCATGGGCAGAAAGCTTGGTCTCACCATTGAACAGTTTTACAGCAGTGCCAGCAGTGCAGTACTTGCCAACGGCTCCAATGGCAAATGGTTCTGATGCCTCCTATCTCCGACGCTCTTCAACATCGTCTTGGAGAGAATAATGATGGAAGCATTTGAGGTCGCAACATCACCAACCTCCATTTTCCAGTCAACATCGATAGGCCGGCAAGAGAAGAACAAAAACTGAAGAAACTGGTGGAACACTTGGATCATCTAAGACATGGGATGAAAATCAGCGCTGATAAGAAAAAAACTGATGACAAATTGTCCCCAAGGTATTACAACACAAATAAACATCCAGAACCAGTGCCTGCAGCCAGTGTCCCAGTTCAAATATCTTGGCGCTATGATATCTGATGAGAAATCCAAACCATAAATTATGGCCATGATAGCCCAGACTACAACAGAACTTGCCAAACTGAAGCCAATATGGAGGGACAAAAACAAAGCTCAGAATTATGCATGCTCTGGTTTTCTCCATCTTCCTGTATGCATGTGAATCGTACATACTGACGGCTGAAATTTAGGCCTTGGAAATACAATGCTTTTGAAAGATTCTGGGCATCTGCTACAAAGCTATAGCCGTTTAGACATTATTTTAATTTCATAATGTCTTTAAACGTAACAATATTGCTGACCATAACTGACCATTAACTACCTGTGAATTGTCCAAGACGAGCCGCTGCACTTCTCGTCCGGTGTGCGACTACCTTTAGAATGGTAAGGAACGGTTCCAGTTGCGTTTCCACTTGAGCCTGGTTTGGCAAGGCAAGGTTACAAACTGCCTTACCGTGCTGGTAGAGTCCGTGAAGTGACGTCTTAACTTGAACACAAATTTATAATAACATTGAAAGAAATATCTGATCATCCTCCATAACACAGTCGCTATTTACATCTCATATCGTCTGTAAACTCTTGCATTACCAAGGCAACGATTGACGCTTTTCAAGAGTGGCCGTTATCAGCCCCAGTGGAAAATTTAATTGTAACCGTATCAGCTGGCCCGGAGCAGCACAGAATGGAATGGTTACGCAATGAGAACTGTTCAGCCCGACGGTGGAAAAGCAGCTTATGTGACCAATGAGGAAGTGCGCAACACCATTAGGCAGCATGCTGGGACCTATGAAGAACTCCTGGAAGAACAGTCAAAAAAAGGAAACTGCAGTGATATGGACTTGTCACCAAATCCTCCAGACTGGCCAAAACCATTCCCCAGGGCACAGATGAAGGTACAAGAAGGAGCGAGCAAGGAAAAAGTGGGCAGACAATATCAAAGAATGGACTGGGGCTGATTTTGCTAAGGCACAAGTCCTGGCCAAGAACTGGTAGAAATGGAAAGAGCTGTCTAAACTTGCATCTGATGGATTACAAGAAACGTGACATGGCGTAATGTAACATACATTGCAATAATCAAAAATGTTCATTAACTTTACCATTGAGTGATAAAGTGCTTTCCATAATTTTGATGCTTAACAAAACTGCTTTAGAAACACTCCTGTACACACTAATAAGGATTCAAAGGAAAAGGAGGAAACAAATGCATTTTAAATCATCCGTGTGATAACAAACCTAGAAAGAGATCTCAGGATCTGAAGAGAAAAATGAAAGATTCTTGGTGCATTCCAGTGAATTATTCATGGGATATATCATAAATTAAATCAGGAGAGCAGATCACAAAAGCATAGTATATGTTGTCTGTCTTTTTAATATTGTTACAGTGGAATACAAAGAAAAAAAAAGAAATTTAATCAGGAGGAAAAGAATGCAGCAGACTGAAAAGAGCTCTTGCCACAGATATTCTTGTGATAACGTCACATTAAAATACCAAGTGTTACGTTATTCTTCTGAAATTTGAAAGCTCATTTAGTCAAACTGATGGTTAAGGATTTGATTTGATGATTTGTCGTTTTCAGTGGAGGTTCCCCAAACTGGAAATGCCTCCCATAATTCAAAACACAGTAGGCTTGTCAGGAAAAAGGTGGATACATTGAGAGTTTGTAGTTTGTGGAACAAGGACAGGAGCTTGAATGAGAATGTCAAGAGGTGATCATCCTAACACAACTTTTCTGCAAAGGATACAGACAAAAAGTAGATTTACATGTATTAAATTCTAATACAAAAAACAAACAAACAAATAATAATAATAAAAAAAAGCCAATTTTCCCCATTCCGTTAAAGGAACACTCCACTTTTTTTGAAAACAGGCTCATTTTCAGTTTTACCGTTTTCGAATCCATTCAGCCGATCTCCGGGTCTGGCGGTAGAACTTTTAGCATATTTTAGCATAATTCATTTAATCTGATTAGACCATTAGCATCTTGCTCAAAAATACAAAGACTTTCTTTTTTTTCCATAATAATCAAAGAAATTTGCTGCTGTACCATGGGTGCAGCAGGCGCAATGATGTTACGCAGTGCCTGAAAATAGTCCTCAGCACACTCCCTGTGTAAGCCAAGTATAGCAGGTTGTCACGTTGGTTATGTTGATGGAAGTTATCTTATTTTCAGGCGCTGCGTAATATCATTGCGCCACTGCACCCATGGTACGGCAGTAAAGTTCCTTGATTATTACGCAGAAATGAGAGTATAGTTCCTAGCCATATCGGCCTAGAAAATCACAACTTTTCATTTTCCATACACAATGTAACTACAAAAGGAAAAATATCAAAAGTCTTTGGTAATTTTTGAGCATGATGCTAACGGTCTAATCAGATTCAATGAATTATGCTAAGATATGCTTCAAAATGCTACCGCCAGATCCGGAGATCGGCTGAATGGATTAGAAAACGGTAAAACTGAACTGTTTAACTCTGGGGGAGTCGGAAAATGATTTTTTTTTTTTTTTTTTTTTTAAAGTGGAGTGTTCCGTTAAAGCAAAAAAATGTTTTTAAGGAATTGCAAACATATACAGGCCCTTCACTATCAACGTTTTCCATAATAAGCCTCTCTGAAAAGCTTGCAATTTGTCAATACAATGTTTTGTATAGTTAACTGCAGCTGAGGGTTTAATTTTTGTTGCTTCACTAGACAGTGAATAATATATGAGATATGAGGGAACAGTTTGTTGTGGATGATCGATGCGTATTGATATACCCTTTAATTCAGTTCATTCATACAGTCTGGACTGCATCACATACATAATGCAGTCTTGCTTTAGTGTGAGCAAAAACGATCCAGTCTGACTGAATTCAATACCTTGAACAAAATCTGCTCCAGATATATTTAGATAACATATAATACTTATGAATTGCATTTATATTACATTTCTTTATATTTAGATTTTGTCTGTTGGTTCCATTGTCTAAAGCCCTAGTCGGACGGTAATTGTTTCTCGTGGGGTCATAAGGTATTTTCATCATTGACAGGAGCTAGTCAGTGATTTTATTGCCATCCAAATCCAGAATGCCAGTGTTTTTCTCCCACCATCCATGTAAAATCCTCGGCCGAATTACCTACTGTTCTTAGACAAACACCATGGGAGTGTGGTAATTTAAATGCCATCTGAATCCACATCTTTGAGTTTTCAAGAATATATCACTTCAAAATTCACTGTTTATATCCTTTTTGACCACTGCAGAGCACCGTATCATTGCGCTTCACTGTAATTTGGATGCATTTTAACTCTTTCCCCGCCAAACACGGAATTTTCAGTTATTTGTGAGAAAACGCTTCCCTGCCAAACACAGAATTTCTGGATTTCCGTTTTTTCACTGTTATACGCTACACTGTAAAAAAAGATTTAAAAAGTAAGTTACCTGGTTGCCTTAAAATTTTGACTTCAATGAAATTAAAAATTTGAGTTAATACAATGAACATTTTTGAGAATTCACACTCGGCCGGGATGAGAATCAGCACCTCCAAATCCGAGGCCATGGTTCTCAGTCGGAAAAGGGTGGCTTGCTCACTTCAGGTTGGTGGAGAGATTTTGCCTCAGGTGGAGGAGTTCAGGTATCTTGGGGTCTTGTTCACGAGTGAGGGAAGGATGGAACAGGAGATTGACAGACGGATCGGTGCAGCTTCTGCAGTAATGCGGTCGATGTACCGGTCTGTCGTGGTGAAGAAGGAGCTGAGCTGTAAGGCGAAGCTCTCGATTTACCGGTCAATCTACGTTCCTACTCTCACCTATGGTCATGAGCTGTGGGTCATGACTGAAAGGACAAGATCCCGGATACAGGCGGCCGAAATGAGCTTTCTCCGCAGGGTGGCTGGGCGCTCCCTTAGAGATAGGATGAGAAGCTCAGTTACTCGGGAGGAGCTCAGAGTAGAGCCGTTGCTCCTCCACATCGAGAGGAGCCAGTTGAGGTGGCTCGGGCATCTATTGCGGATGCCTCCTGGACGCCTTCCCGGGGAGGTGTTTCGGGCATGTCCCACCGGGAGGAGGCCCCGGGGAAGACCTAGGACACGCTGGAGGGATTATGTCTCCCGGCTGGCCTGGGAACGCCTCGGGGTTCCCCCGGAAGAGCTGGAGGAAGTGGCTAGGGAGAGGGAAGTCTGGGCGTCTCTGCTTAGACTGTTGCCCCCGCGACCCGGCCCCGGATAAGCGGAAGTGTGGATAATGTGGATCATCAACATTAAACAGCATATAAATCAAAACTATCTGATATTACTGAACGAAATGTGGACCCAGGACGAGCTACAGGACTGTGCAAGCATTAGGGGTGTTGATGGACTCGATCTACTCCATCTGTGTTTGATCATCGTTCTGAATCTGGATGTAATCTTTTTGCTCAAAATGTTGCTCTTTGCTCTTCTCAGCTTTTTGCTCAAAATGTTGCTTTTTTATGAAACTTACCCATATTTAAGTGTTGATAAAAAAGGAACGCATGAAGCTTTTTTGATACATTGCATGTTCAGATATTCATACAACAAAATGTACTATGGGCCATTACATTTTTGTGAAAATAATCAAAAACCCTGGCGGTGGCTGGCAACTTTTTTTAAAACACTGGTGGGGAAAAAGTTAAAGATCTAGCCTATACTTTTGTTACTGAAATGCTGGAAAGTATTTACAAGAATAATCTTTTATTACCGCTCAAAAGAGAAAGAGAAGAAAAAAGTAAACATTTGAAATGGGCCATTATTACAGCAGTAGTTAACGTTATATACGTTAAATTAGCAGCATTATGTTTACCTTAAAAATGAATTTATTCTTATTATTCCATCCCGACATTTTATTTACAGCATACAATCATTCGACTGACCACGTGAGCAGTGTTCGTAGGATCACAAAGCTCGCTCCTCCACCATGTGAATAAATCCCCATCCGATTTGCAAGGTGGCATGCAAATGTCTTTTTTACGGACATCCACATGAGAAACAATTGCCATCCGAATAGGGCTTAAGACGTAAAACACATTTCACATATTTATATTTGGCTGGATTCTACATGAGTCCTGGAATTGTTGGCCCCCCCTAGAATCATTCACAGGATGACAAAAAATATAATAAATTCAGTAATCAGTGTTGCAATTTCTTTCTCACATAATGCAATTTATGTAGTGTGTTTAAAATTCACTTATAATGTGTAAAAATTGAGATTTTTAAACGAGGCACCCCATTGTTCTTCAATAATAGCACAGGAATTGAAGCATTCAGATGTTTACTGCAATCACTGAGGTGAACAGTTTTAGCAACCAGATCATTAGAAGACTTTACACAAAATAACGACTGCTCATTCATAAGGAGCACCCTCAGGGAGCTCATTAACATGTTTTGATTCAAACCTCAAACTAAACTCTCATCAGCGCTCCGCTCCTATGAAATCTAGCACTTGCTTTTCATAATTGTGAGTTTATTCTTTGCACAGAGGCAAATTGTTGCAAACCATCTCTGATTGCAAGCTGCTGTATCAGTGGGATTAATGGATTAGAATGTTTTACAGTGATGGGGTTTCCACTGACCATGTTGTTAGGTGTATGGAAAACACTATGGCCGAATATGCTACATGCATATTCAGTCAAAGAGTTTTCCATATGCCTAACAATGTATAATTGATGTATTAATATCTAATGTTAACACCCACATAGTCTCCCGCAACCAGACCTTCAGGCTGACTGGCTGGCAGAAGGTCTGGACTCTATCGGAGCTTTCATTGGTCAAGGACCGCCCAAGAGGACGTTTGACTGACATGTAGCTCAACCAATCGCAGTTAGTTTTGTTCCGCGTCATGTTTAGGGGCATGAAAATGTAAAGTCGATGTCCCTGCAATAACAGACCGGTGTGCGTCTATAAATGATTCATTCAAAAACATTGGAGCCATGAACTGGCAGAGTGCACACGTCTTGCGGACATCCTGTAGAATTCAACCAATCAGATGACGACTTCAAAACTCCTGAAGTGTTTCTAGAAAAGTGTGCCATAAATGTTCAGCCAACGGTCCGTGGGCGAAAATCTGGCCACCGTCTGAGACACCAATTTCTTTTTATTTATTTTTTTCAGATGATGATATTTTGATGTGCTCTTAATGGTAGGGTGAATTCAGGGTGATTGGGACACTTTTTGCCATTGAGATGACTTGGAAAAAGTGTCCCAATCACCCTGAATTTACCCTAAATATGTACATTCCTAATGCCAGGCTGAGACTAACACCCATATAATCCTACCTTTTGAGGAAAGTATAAATATTGACATTCTTTTTTATTATTATTTTGACTGCCTATGCTTTGGTGAGACATTACATTTGGGCCAACTCAAACAGCAGCCAACCCACATAGCATGCCAAATGGAAGAAGCAGTTATTGATAGGCGTGCGCACAAGTGCTGACATCTTGCCTTCACAATAAGCTCCTTTCAACAAGCTCGTCAACTAATGGAGCAGAGGCCAGTGTTAGTTGGCACAATTTTCATACTTTGTTGAATATCTATGGTGGAACAAACATCAAGATAACTCAAGATGCCCACAAAATTTTCCCCATTTTTTATTTAGTTGTGCAAATTAAGAAAAGATTGAAACCAAAAATAACACCACTTAAAGGCACAAGATGTAAGATATCCAAAAACCACTAGAACAGAATATATATTTGTTTCCAAGAATGTTTAAATCCAGAGAAATAAATAATTTTAACCAGGACACGGTCTGTGTCCGTGCGTCGCCTATCAATGACATCATACCTGTATTACCCTTGATTTTACGGTTTTATTTTGTAGGAATGCTTTAATATATTATGTGTTCTATTAGACAAGCTATTTGGATACATTAATCGACAGAAAACTAATTACTGTTATATACACTCACCTAAAGGATTATTAGGAACACCTGTTCAATTTCTCATTAATGCAATTATCTAATCAACCAATCACATGTCACATGGCAGTTGCTTCAATGCATTTAGGGGTGTGGTCCTTGTCAAGACAATCTCCTGAACTCCAAACTGAATGTCAGAATGGGAAAGAAAGGTGATTTAAGCAATTTTGAGCGTGGCATGGTTGTTGGTGCCAGACGGGCCGGACTGAGTATTTCACAATCTGCTCAGTTACTGGGATTTTCTAGGGTTTACAAAGAATGGTGTGAAAAGGGAAAAACATCCAGTATGCAGCAGTCCTGTGGGCGAAAATGTCTTGTTGATGCTAGAGGTCAGAGGAGAATGGGCCGACTGATTCAAGCTGATAGAAGAGCAACTTTGACTGAAATAACCACTCGTTACAACCGAGGTATGCAGCAAAGCATTTGTGAAGCCACAACATGCACAACCTTGAGGCGGATGGGCTACAACAGCAGATGACCCCATCGGGTACCACTCATCTCCACTACAAATAGGAAAAAGAGGCTACAATTTGCACGAGCTCACCAAAATTGGACAGTTGAAGACTGGAAAAATGTTGCCTGGTCTGATGAGTCTCGATTTCTGTTGAGACATTCAGATGGTAAACAGAAGGAGATTTTGGCGTAAACAGAAGGAGAACATGGATCCATCATGCCTTGTTACCACTGTGCAGGCTGGTGGTGGTGGTGTAATGGTGTGGGGGATGTTTTCTTGGCACCCTTTAGGCCCCTAAGTGCATCGTTTAAATGCCACGGCCTACCTGAGCATTGTTTCTGACCATGTCTATCCCTTTATAACCACCATGTACCCATTCTCTGATGGCTACTTCCAGCAGGATAATGCACCATGTCACAAAGCTCGAATCATTTCAAATTGGTTTCTTGACCATGACAATGAGTTCACTGTACTAAAATGGCCCCCACAGTCACCAGATCTCAACCCAATAGAGCATCTTTGGGATGTGGTGGAATGGGAGCTTTGTGCCCTGGATGTGCATCCCACAAATCTCCATCAACTGCAAGATGCTATCCTATCAATATGGGCCAACATTTCTAAAGAATGCTTTCAGCACCTTGATGAATCAATGACACGTAGAATTAAGGCAGTTCTGAAAGCGAAAGGGGGTCAAACACAGTATTAGTATGGTGTTCCTAATAATCCTTTAAGTGAGTGTAGCTCAACACAGTGTTTAAATCTCATTTTCTTCATCAAACTACACCTTTGTTTTGAATAAGCAACCTCTAGAGGCAAAAATTACATATTGTTGCTTTACCACACATTTATCAATATATTTAGAATTATTAGATATTAACTCAACTTATTATTATTATTATTATTATTATTATTATTATTATTATTATTATTATTATTATTATTATTATTATTATTATTATTATTATTATTATTTGGCTATTTGGCTTTTAATGGTTTTTAAATAGCTTTCCTGTAGCTCAAACAATAAGAGCGTGGTGCTAGCTACGCCAAGGTCATGGGTTCAATTCCCAGGGAAAGCAAGAACTGACAAAAATGTAAAAAAAAAATGTGTACCTTGAATGCAATGTAAGTCGCTTTGGAAAAGCATCTGCCAGATGCATAAATGTAAATGGACCAAACACAAAAATGGCTAAACACTAAGCAAATGCACTACTTAAAAGCCATTGCAGTCAAAGCCATTGCAATGAAAGACAAGTTTCATGGTGATGCTCCAGAGCGGTGTCTTTGAATATCTGGTGAGAAATATAATAATAAATGTATTTCTACCACAGTGAAGCATGGAGGAAGAGTGTGGGGAGCCTTTTAGCTACTGGGATTTGCAAGCTACTTCACTGTGAAAAGCTATTAAATGCTTTGGAGTACAGGAGAATGTTGCAGAATGGCTTGCTTCCCACAAATGAAAAGTTGTTTTCTAAAGAGTAATGTTACAATGCTCCTGCTCAAAGACAACCCAGAAGTGGCTTGAGTCCATCAGGCTCATGTTTTGGCCGGGTCAGAGTCCAGATTTGAACCCTATATAATTTTTTTACAGGTGTTTTACCAGTATTTTGAATTTTGCACTTCAATGCGTTGTGTGTTAAGCCCGGGACAACATTGCATGATTTTCGGCTGTCCCAGGCGAAAGATTGCCATCATGAAACAATCGTGGCGATTTCTGTGATCGTGGCTTCTAATCGGTGGTCTTATGTCATACAGTGAGAGAGGTTCAAAGATGGCCGCTGTCACGGTCTTGAGACCAAAGATAGCCTACGACAATTTTCCGACAGTGTCACAGTGTGTTTGCTGCTATGACCTATGTCATACGACATGGCGCTAACACTCAAAACTGCTTACCTCAAACTCTTTTCCCTTACTCTTTCAGTGCATCCTGTTTTTTTTCAGCACACATAAAAACTACAACTGCCAAAGTGTGATTCATCATGGTCTTTTGTTTATCACTAGCGCAATGCTGATGACGGTTTTATTCTTCTATAGAAACTTGCATATAGCCTACGAGTCAATAGGTGTCATCATCGCACAGTCTACATACATGTCATACCCATGTTTAATAGATCAATGTCGCACTGTGTGATTTGTAATGATCTTATAGGATTGTTAAAATCATGCAGTCTGTACCAGGCTTTAGGGTCGACGGAAATGTCTGTAAAATTACTAGATAATGTCCGGGTAATAAGTGGCCAGTTCTTTTTCTGTTATTTTACGGATTTATTTTTTATTCAGTGTGGAATAATGTGACCCACTCCGACAGGCTTCTTTAAGTCTACAGCTTTTAATTTGGGTACTTTTAACTACAATCTCCTTTTTAAAGTATTATTTATTTATCTGTATAAGACTTGCTTAATGAGAAAAAAGTAGCACCTTTAAAAAATGTCTTCAAACTTCAATATTTATCCTCATTTTAATGGTCTTACTTTATTTTATGTCTGGTCTATTTTTAAATAGGTCAGCATTCATGTGAAATCACTCGGCTATAGTGGGTTATATTGACACAGTCTTGGCAGGGACAATGCGAGAGCCATTTGAGACCATTTATAATGCAACTGCTGTAGTGTTTGTTCAACTTTTACGTTCAAGAATCATAAAGATTAAAAAAATGAAGGCCACATCTTAATGAATGTTTTTTTGTATTATTTTATTTTATGGCACACTCTGATAACATGCATTTAATTGTATGGTTAGGAGAATATATGCTGAAATGGGATTTGCATTGGAATTACAGGAAGAGGGGTTAACTCAATTCCAGTTCAAAGAAATTGAACAACATTTTTGAAATGCATCATTCATTTTGACCAATTATGTACATGTACTGCCTGATCTGATGAGACATGCTCCTTTAAATTGAGGTCAATACTGTTAAGGCTTGTCAAATTAACAGCCATAAAAAGGCATTCAGTTTAGCATATATGAGAAGATATTTTAACATCATTAAAATCACACACATCACATTTAAAACAAGGCAGTGGCAAGTTTTCTTTGCAATGAGAAATATAAATTGTGGCAGTAAAAACTTTGGCAGATATATTTGCACCTCAGTATTGTACATTAACCGGTATGCAATAATTAAATTAATTTGGAATTTTGGACTCTATTTGCAAGCAAATTTTGTAAATAAGGCAAATAAAGTTAATTACATTTCAAGTCCCATTAAGTGCAAATAGCAATAGATGATATTTACACTAAGTGTAAACAGTAGTTTAATGCTATTTATACTTATACATTGTGGCAGATACTATTTGCACCTCAATGTTGGTGTACATTAAACAGTATGCAATAATAACTTAGAGTTTAAATGATTACATTTATTAAAATTATTAAATTGATATTGCCTTATTGGTACCTACACTTACCCCTAACCCTAACTGATAAACACTTTATTATTAACCCTTAAATGCATGACCGTTTCGCCAATCATTCTTACATATTCGGGTCTTTAGTGACCCGGATCTATATCTAACATGGATAGATCTCTACCTGTCGCAATATTATATAAAACTCTCATGCTATTAGAGTAACAATTACAGAAGAATAAAATAAAGCATATTTTGTTACCTTTTGAAGCTTGGAAAGGTTCAGTTTGAGCAGATGTTTTATTCCATCATCTCTGTCCTCGTCAGAGCTCATTTCCCAGTACATTCAGCATCTCGCTCATATTCGCCATCTCAAACATATTCTCAAAGCTCATTTTCAATGTCTTCAAAATCAATATTATGATTGCTGACAGCTTCTACACCAGATCCACCATCAAGTGAAAGTGACAGTAAAATTTGACTGTGTTCAGTTGTTGCTCTGCAGTAAATCGCTGAGTCATTTCAAGTTGTGCTGATTATAATTATTATTCTTTCATTTTCTGCCTGCAGTAACTATGAGTGAAACATCACTTCATCATTGTGTGTCAGACATTTCCACCTTGTGGAATAAAGGTGAATTGCACCTATTTCGTCATTATAGATTAATTTATTATTGTGCAGAAAAAATATACGTACAATCCTACAAACCTCGGCTCGGCCCTAAACAATTTTGACAAAAATAACTAATGGAAAAACAGGCATTCAATTATATATATATATATATATTATATATATATATATATATATATATATATATATATATATATATATATATATATATATATATATATATTTTTTTTTTTTTTTCTTGTTATATTGTTTATAATGGATTGATTGAGGAATACTAAGAAGGTTGATGTCTAACTTTAAAAAAATGAATGAGAAGGAGGGTAGTGAATGACATCCCAGGTCACTAACGACCCGAGATAAGCCTTTAAGGGTTAAACTGGGTTAGACACTTTATTTCCACTTTTCAAATATTTTCTTCATTTTTATTGAAAATAAACGCCTTTCCGTTCTGATATGTGATGGAAAAAGGGAGTTAAGCGAGTTTGGCAAAAGGCGGATTCGAACTCCGGTCGATTTGCATCAAAACTTTCTGCCACATCACTTACCCTACACTATTGCTACTACTGACAATCTAGCATCTTCTGTAATTTTGTCTGGCCCAACTAGAAGTCAGTGGGCAGAGTTAGTGTAAATATCCTCTGCCAACAGGGTGGGCTATTTGCACCTAGTGCAATTTAAAAATTGCTTAAATTAAAATCTAGACCTCTGTCAGGACCAAGGCCTATCAGTTAGCGCATGTGCTTGACACAATGAGCTATCCGCAAAACAAATTTGAATCTGGGTCACGTCATTTCCTGATGCCATAGCCTCTCATTTCTGTACTTCACTATGAATAAAGAATGACAGCTGTATGAGTGATTAAAGCTCAAAATGTCTTCTCTTCCTCTCAGTCTTGGATCTATGCTGTCGTAATGCAGCTCTCTTACATTAAGGCATCCATATTTGCCAACCACTCTGTAACCGTTCCCTATTTTAGTAAGAGCTTCCCGCTCTCATGTGAGCTCCCAGGCCATTTCCCAGCGCGCGCTGAGCTCAATGACTCTTTCACAGGGAGAAAACAGTCATGTGGGAGGTTGCCAAAAATGTAGTCAATTGAGATTCCACCCCGAGTACTAAGTTGGTCTGTTTTTGTGTTCGTAAATACAATATCGAAATCTCTCTGCGGGTGAAATCACTGTGAGTATATCTTGTGTACGTGGTGCCCAGCTTTACTTCTCATCAGAAATTCGATTCCTTAAGCTCTACTACGACTTGCAACTCACCAGTGCACTATTTCAGTTCGTTCTCTATGTAGAGAAGGTCTGAATGTAAAGTGAGAAGTTGAATTTTAAAGCAATGCTGGAGGGAATACCAATGTACAAGATGTACTTTCTGGGCACACAGCCACGCCAATGTCTATCTTCCTGGGTAAGGCAATAATATGGAAATGGTGTTGGTTGCACTGCAGAGCAGATCCCGTCTTGAATGGGTTAGTCGTATAAAAAACGCATGACCTGGGCAAGATAAGAGCGAACCAGGAACTGGGTGGTTAGTGTGGTCAAAAGGTTTGCAGAGTGTTTGCACTGCTGCTGATCCAGCATACGACCTCCACCTCTCCTTTTTTGTCTGTGTCACTAGGTGGAAAGAGGGGCACGATACACACTGACAAACAGCCTTGAAAAAAGGGGAACTGCTTTATTTGGAAGCAAAGGTCATCAAGGTCATTGAATGGGAATATATTATATTATATTATATTATATCATATTATATTATATATGAGCAATATCAAATGAGTAGCCATGTGATATCGCTCTATATCAGCATGGCTGTGATTTGGTCATAGGCAATCACAGCTGTGCTGATATAGAGCAATATCACACGGCTATGAGTATAATAGTATATAATACTTTGACAGCAAAAGTGTGTAATTAAGTAATAAAGAAAAACGGAGTGTCTTTAAAAACATTCTTTTATGTGGAACTACTTCCTTTGGCCACGGATTCAAATCTCAAAGATTACAGTTTGACAGTCGAAACCAAGCCTCCGTTACTAATTTTCAAACATGATTTTAAAAATAGTAATGAAGTAACACTGAGTCGCTTCATTGAAGCTTATTGTATTATGTAGAGTATTATGTGAGAGAGATCAACTAAGCGAGAGCATTACCTGTATCTATCTGATATTCTGATATTCATAATCACAAAATCAGTTTGAATGTCCACTTAGGAAAGCAATATCTTTGTCCTTTTGACAGTTAAGAGGATTTACCATGACAGTGCTAGTTAATGCATTTGTAAGTTGTGTCTTACAACGTTCTTGTTTAAAACCTTGTTTTAGTCACTTTCAATATAAAAGTCTTTGCTCCTGACTCTCTTTGCTGCCATCTAGTGGTGTAATGATGTAACTTTCACTGAAGTAGAAATCACAATAACTAACGGACCCTTTCTCAGTACCAAATACAGCACGTTATTTATAAAAAAATAAATAAAATAGTATTCATAAAAAAATAAAAATTAAATAAACAATATTAGCCATTATAAAAGCATAAGAAGTTTTACAATAATAAATAAACAAGCAAACAGTTCAGTCAAAAGAACAAACGCAGCACTAGTTATAGAACAGGATTTCAATTAAATAAAAAAAATATATAATGTTATGAAACTTAACTTTGCCTTTAGCCAAATCGATTTGCTCTGGAATAGATAGGACCAAATATTGCCTATTTGATGCACCAAACATGAATTATACCTGTTTAAACACTATCTGCATAACGCTGAAAAATGTTTTTGTACTGCTTGTTCAAATTGATTAATTAAAATGAGCTAAAGCAACACAATTGCTATATATTTTGTTCCAACTTAATCTGATTGTGTTCATTCCACTTAAATATAAATCAAATTGAAGTTTACTTAATCCGTTTGTGTTTACATGATTGATTTGTGTTGCATTAACTGAAACTGGGCAGGGCTTGTTAGTTTCCAGTATGCTTTGCATATGGCTAAATTAAGAGAGAGTAAATGTTGTTATTTTATATGTAAAAGTCTTATTTTATGTATTTTTAAGCAAGATGAGAAAGGGGGAGACTTGATTGTGTTTAATAGTGTTTCATATTCAATTATGTTGGAATTATTAGAACAGTTTAAATTACAAATTAAGTTACTATTGTGGAGAAGAGTGGGGCATTTGCTTAAGCTGTGGACTAAAACAACTGATGTCATTTTGGTTTGCTGAAGGAGCATTTAAGATGCTAATGTGTGCTATTGCTAGCTAAAAGTTTGTCAACTAGCTAGTGCAGTATTATAATTCAGTTGTGTAACATTAAAATATATGAAATTGAAGTGTATAAATTAAAGGCCTAAATCATGTCAGGGATCCATATAAAATTCACTTTGAGACTACTTAATTGGGTCACTTAAAATGTATTCATTCCATGATGTTAAAGTTACATGAACAAATGATGTTTGTTTAACCTAATTGATTCATGTGGGACTGATGTACACAATTAAACAATGTAAATCCAACACACTTTCTTGTTTTGTTTTTTTCAGTGAAGATCCGTACATGGAAAGAAAGAAAAATAAGAAAACTGCATGTGTTCTTTCAGTTTCACTGAACAACAACAACTTTTTGTACCTACATTCTTCTGTCACTTTTGCAAACTTTCTGGATTGCAACAACAAAACCAACAACAACAACAACAACAACAACAACAAAAAGTTAATTCATGCCCCGTTGAATATAATAGTAAATAAAACATACATACAATATACTTTCCTTATAACAATATAATGTTTCATCATTTCACTCCAAATTCATTCCAAACCAAACCATTTTCCCCCATCTGGAACACAAAATAAGATGGATAAAAGATGAGCTAGAAGATGATGATTGTTACTGTCAAGCTCCAAAAAACACATACAAGTATCATAAAAGCAGGATATGATTCACGTACGATATTTCAAGTCACGGCTTTGTGTGAGGAACAGAATGAAATTGAAATAATTTTCCTGAATATCTCCCTCTACGCCAATCTGTTTCAAATGTGTTGCATTAATGATACATGTATGACATGTTGCATAAGTGCAGTACATGAACGCACTCAACTCTATGTAATGAAAAAGTCTAGTGAATTTGAGCAGAT